>OY660865.1:0-35000 GCA_962446985.1 Xyrichtys novacula | reverse complement strand
TCTCAATCAGAACCAAGCGAAGAACCTCATCCTCTTCCTCGGAGACGGTCAGAATCATATTCTCATGTCGTTTGTGACGTTTTTAGTTTTTCCTCTGATTGAAAATTTTGCTGCAGAAGGAAATGAACTGAAGTCCAGATCCAGGTTTCCCTGCTCCCCCACAGTCCACCTGAGCGGTCTGCTGTGGTCCAGCTTTGTTTTCACATGTGATCGAACACGACAAACTGACTCCCACCAGATCACTGAGCTCCTGTTTGTGTCGGGCCGCTCATCGGTCACACAACGACACTCCTCCTCCTCCTCCTCCTCCTCCTCCTCTCTCTGTTTGGACTATCGGCAAAACACGACATTCCTGCCCACTGCTGCGTGTACAGCCGTGTTAGTGTAGTCAGAGAGAACAGGCAGCACCTTACAGGTTTTAAACAGCAGCTCATAAGAGGCGACGGTCCGATGACTTCCTCTCTTCACCTTCTTTTCTCTAACTGTTCAGACCTCAGGACAATATTTTCTGCATTTGTTTTTCTTTTTGTTAACAGGACAAAGCTGTTCCCCATGAGCGACTGTCTCCCATTACCCCGTCATTACCTCTTTGAAACATATAAATGTTGTTTTTGACGTTTGTACGCCCCGCAGCAGAGGGATCACAGAAAACAAACCTGACGGTGAACTAACGCAGCTTTAACTGTGGATGTGATTTTGGTGTTCAGGGATGGGCGTTCCCACGGTGACGGCCGCTCGCATACTGAAGGGTCAGCTGAACGGACAGAGCGGAGAGGAGACGCAGCTGGAGATGGACAAGTTCCCGTTTGTGTCTCTGGCGAAGGTCAGACACCATCATGACTGTATATTCATAAACGGGGTGAAGACTCCGTCACCAGAAGGACGTCTTTTAATTCTACACTCTGTTCCTCCGCAGACGTACAACACCAACGCACAGGTGGCGGACAGCGCTGGCACGGCCACAGCTTACCTCTGCGGGGTCAAAGCCAACGAGGGCACGGTGGGAGTGAGCGCAGCGGCTGTTCGATCCCAGTGCAACACCACCAAGGGCAACGAGGTCACCTCCATCCTCAAGTGGGCCAAAGACGCAGGTAGAGCGATATTAATGAAAGGTGGCGTAACGCCGGCCGTGTCCGTCAGCTGTTTGTCATAATTGAAGCGTTTTCTGTCCGAACACCAAAGTGTGGCGACGCTGCGGCGGTGTTAATGTGAACACGCCGGATCCTCGCAGAGACGACCGCTCAGAGCGATGACTTTGAAGTGAAAAAGATGTTTTTAATAAAGAGAGACTTCCTCAGAGCAACTTTCACCTGATCTAAATATTTATATTTCTGGATGTTTTTCCACTTCACCATCGAAACTCTGGATTCTGTTGGAGTTTGATCCCGTCAGGTGTCTGCTCTGGAGTTTGTGGAGATCGTGTGAGCGGAGGAAGTTTCATGTGGGTGTAGCTTTGAATTCAGTGGATTTAACGCTGTAACCTTGGAGCCAGAGCTCAACATGAAGTAACAGTTCAGATTAAAACCTCAAGATCGGCTTCATTTCCTTCCTCTTCAAGGATGAATCAGGCTGAAGAAGACAGATGTGAGAAACGCTCGTCCTCCGGGGATAAGTGAGAGGTCAGGGTAGAGACATGTGTGTGTGTGTGTGTGTGTGTGTGTGTGTGTGAGTGCATACGTGTGGGTTCAGGGGTCACAGATAATAAGAAATTCAATCATTCCTCAGGGACACGGCGGGCAGGAGCTAACCTCCCGGTCAGAGCGAACATGAACAGATCATTTTAGCGCCCTCTGCTGGTTTTTGTTTTTGTTTTTCTTCCTCTTGATTATCGGGGAAAGACTCTCGACGCTGCAGGACCTTGACTTGATAATAAAATTACTGTGTAAACTCATGTTATGTTGGATATTTTAGAAGATTGAATAAATCCGAAGCTCTTTAGTTTTTTATGAAATATTGACTCAAACAGACGATGAAATAGTTTGTAAAAACAAACTCGTTTATTTGACTCTTCTCTCTTATTTAAGGATTTACACGTGTTTCCTCATTATTAATCCCACCTGCAGTTTATTTTGTGTATTTTTCATACGACGGCTGTTTAAAACGTTTAAAACCTTTTTCTGCACATTTCCTCCTTTTTTAATCGAACCTTCCTGAAACATCAGCGTTCAGCAGCACTTTGTCGTTTTTTAGTCTCTCCTGTTTTTCAGGACAGGAACCTCAGAACTGGACCTGGTTCTCACAGCCGTCGTGTCAGTGAGGTGATTCGGGTTTAGAGAGTTAAGCTAATGTTTACGTCATCTTTTAAACTCGAGATGATGTCGGTTCTCTCCAACGTTAAACGCTGCATGACGTCTTTTGTTGATCGTTACAGGTGTCTGTCGTTCATCACGATTGTCGCTCCGCTCAAACGTTAGTATCACGACTCTCCGGACAGTCGAACAAAATGAATTCACGGTTTAGTAACGCCGTAACGCCGCCTGCCTGCAGGAAAGTAACAGTAACCACAGTTCTGGTAATCCCTTACTTTACTCATTACTTTAAAAAGTAATCAGATTACTTAAACGTGTTACTTCGAACGCGTTACTACCCATCAGTGTATAAAACATTTACTGTCTTACAAAGATGTCCCTGATTGACCCAAGAGGGCGACCCGTGACCATGAGGATTAAAAAAGACTCAATAAAAAGGGACGAAGGACCCTGAAAGTGGGTGTCGGTCCTTTAAAAGTGAACACATGACTCCTGAAAGATAACATGTGACAGTAAAGAGCCAATAGGAACAAAGTGAGGACTTCTGCCGCTAACCCAAGGTTATCCACAGAGGACACTGAGGTGAACCTCAAGAAATAAACATCCTGTGGTAGACGGTGAACATGAGACCCTCCTAAAGAAACTAAGAAATAAACTTCACACTGTGAGAAGTCGACAGTGGACCCCAGGAAACCGACACGAAGTCCTGAGAAGTGAACATGAGACTCGAGAAAGTCGACACTGCCGAGGGAAACACAAAAACACAACACAGCTGTAATCTGTGTGTTTGTCTGACCTCCGCAGGAAAGTCAGTGGGAATAGTGACGACGACCCGTGTCAACCATGCCACTCCCAGCGCCGCCTACGCCCACAGCGTGGACAGAGACTGGTACTCCGACAATGAAATGCCAGCTGAAGCGCTGCAGGACGGCTGTAAGGATATCGCCAGGCAGCTCTTTGAAAACATCCCCAACATCGATGTGAGTCTGAGTTTTTTTATCGTACAGACGAGTGCTCGGTTATAAACGGTTAAAGACAGGACCCTCGGTCTCCTCTGGACCGTCGCTCACAGAATCATTTTGTTATTTTGCAGGTGATTATGGGAGGAGGCAGGAAGTACATGTTCCCCAAAAACACCTCGGATGTGGAGTACCCCGGGGTGGCAAAGCACAGCGGCACACGGAAAGATGGAAGAAACCTGGTGCAGGAGTGGACAGACAAAGTGAAGAATAAAGTAAATTCTCCCTCCTCTCTGCTCGACGTGTTTCTCTGCTCCCGCTTTTATCTCGCCAATTACATTTACATATTTGGGAGTTCAAAGTGAAGGCAGCGTTTCTCTCTGCGGTACATTTGTGGTTCTTCTCCTTATTCTGTGCAGAAAGGCCATTATGTTTGGAACAAGAAGCAGCTCTTATCACTGAACCCGAACAACGTGGATTACTTACTGGGTACGTTTTTGCTCGGTGTCGTTATTAAACTCATTGAAGTGTAAATGAAGTGCTGACTGGCTTATTTGAGGCGTGTTTCATCCTTTTCCTCCTCGAACCGTGTCTCGTGTTGTCCCAGGTCTCTTTGAACCTGCCGATCTGCCTTATGACCTGGAAAGAGACACTGAAACTGATCCGTCTCTGACCGAGATGGTGGAGGTGGCCATCAAGATCCTGAAGAAGAACTCCAGAGGGTTTTACCTGCTTGTAGAAGGTGAGTTTCTGTCGTGTTCTGGTGTTTACGTGTCAGCAGCTCTCCTGCTGTGAGTGTGTGTAATTTAAGAAAATGACACGCTGTGTAGTTTTCCTCTTTAAACACTGTTATTGGGTCATGTGATGTCAAGTGTGATCCGCTCGGTGTCTTAAACCTGGAGGGCTTTAAAGCCGGGTCAGGTCAGTGGACTCAGAACCGGGTCTGTCCTCCTGCTGTAGCTCCTCAGGTGACATAATTACCAAATACTCAGACAAAACTGACTTTGACTAAATGAGCTGTGGTTGTTTTTTTCACGACTTTATGTCGACAATGAAAGTGAAATTATAAACAGATGATTAACTCCGTCATTCACGTCTCTCCTCCCGTGTTTCTCACACTCTGAGTTTGATACCAAGTGGAGACTGATTCAACGAAACACAGAAAAAAAGGAGAATAAACCTTTTAACTTTTTAAAGGTTTTCTTTTAACTAAGGTTCATTTGAAACAGACAAACTCTGAAGTGAAAATCACATTAAAGAGTCACATAAAAAAAAAACGATTTCCTGTGAATGAAGTTTGTTTCTGCAGGTTAAAGGTCGTATCTAAACACGACCACAGACTTCAGAGTCCGTTAAAGACGGAAATGACTCGAGTTTTAAAAGTCCACTGATGAGTCATTAACACAGAGTCTGTCTGTCAGTCAGACACTGAAAAACTTCAGATTCATGAGACTCTGCAGAGAAACAGTTTCTTTGGATCCTGAAAGTTTACAGGATAAATTACAACTTTCTGAATCTGATTCTAATTTCAGGTTTAAAATAATCAGTTTTATTGTTTAGTTAAACTTCTCTGTTTGAATATTTGACACGGTTGTTTTTCCATGAAATTTAAGTGACTCATTAATTCTGTGTTTTTCAGCTGTTGTGGAATTTGAGTTTCTCATTACCAGAAATCAGCTGAACGTTCGAGCAGTTTTCCATGTAAATGTTTGAAACGGTGAATCCTACGGTCAGGTTTTGTTTGCTGCATTCACGGTTTCAGGAAAAAGGGGGTCAAAGGAAGGGGGTGTCTTTGTGTCAGCAGGACTCCCTTTAGCAGGAGCTCTCTCCTTCATTTGTAACCGAGCTGAAATGTGTTCAGATGGAAAGAAATATCTCCGTATGTTCTGTTCAAAGTCATAAAATGGCTCCAGACCATTTTCACACCAATAAAAGCCCACAGGAAAACACGGTTATGATTCACAGAGAGGCTCTCAGCTTCAATAAAACATCAACTTTTACTTTCAGTTCAAAGGAAACGATTTTCCAAGTCTGACAACTTCACATAATTATCCCTTCAAGGAAGAAACGGTGGAGCGGCTGATAAAAATTCAACGCCAAAGATTCAACATTCAGTTCCATAAAGTGGGAAAAATATAAGAACCTAAAAAATGTAAAGACGAAAGTTTTGACAAGAAAACTTTCCGAGTAAACGATCTGATCACACCCAACAGCTGAATAAGCGCTGATCCGACCACAGGAGGTCGATCACGGCCCGGTTCAGGATGTAGCAGAAACAGGAAGGCTGGCGTTGATAACGGCGTGTCCTTGGCCTGCTCTGTTAAAAGAGAAGAACGATAACGGTCCATGGATGCCGAGGACAAACATCTGTGTGTCTGAGGGCGACAGCTGAGCCAGACTTGAGCTAGAAAAGAGAAGGTCAGGATGTTTTCAGACCGAGTGTTTGTCGGATCATTGAGCAGCTGTGAAAGGACGGTCCCGCTCCTTCTGTGGGCGGTGTCAGTCAAACTTGGTAACTGGTCCGAGTTTAAGAACGCCGTCTTCACACAGCAACAGTCCGTGTTTGTGGAGCTGAGTTTGACTGTTTTCTCTCCAGCTGCAGAAGGTCTGGTCAGGACTGGCGTTGGTGTCGACTAAACACAAACATGCTCAGCAGGAAAGGCAGGATCACTCATGATCCAGAATGATGCTTTGTAAGATAAAATCATGAAACTGTGACTGATCACCTGAAAAACACTCAGAGAAAGTCAAAACCGGCTCTCCATGTAGAAATTAGAGCAAAACCGTGGGAAACGAGAAACGAGACAAAACCACGGCTCTGTTGTCTAATTCAGGAGGACGTATTGATCACGGACACCACGAGGGTAAAGCCAAGCAGGCGCTGCATGAAGCGGTTGAGATGGACCGAGCCATCGGCCGGGCGGGTCTTATGACCAGCACCCACGATACCCTGACTGTCGTAACAGCTGATCATTCCCATGTGTTCAACTTTGGAGGCTACACTCCCCGAGGAAACACCATCTTTGGTGAGTGAGAAGAAGTTTGAGTAGGAGATGTTAACCCTTCAGTCCGGGTCTGTCGCTGTAACAAAGTGAATCATTTGTCTCCATCTGAAGGTCTGGCTCCGATGATGAGCGATGTGGACCAGAAACCCTTTACCTCCATCTTATACGGAAACGGACCAGGTTACAAACTTGTGAACGGGGCGAGAGAAAATGTTTCCACTGTTAACTATCGTAAGTAAAGTGAACATGAGTTATTATTGTTATTGTCCAAGTATTAAAGAAAAACCACAGACTGTTTCATCTCTTTATACGTGGAGAAGAAAAACAGAGCGGGGTCACGGGGTCACGGCGTTACTGCACACCAACCTTAGTCAAACAATCTTTTCAGGACCTTTTTGACACACAAACAAAGGAAAATAGAAACTTCTGTTTGTGCAACAGAACAAACAGCCAAGAGGTGGGAGATTCGACTAAAAGAAAGGGCTAAAGGTGCAGTCTGCAGAAACGGTCATATTTAGTGAGATCTGTGAGCTGCTGAACGAACGAACAGATTCATGAACAATAAAAAAGTCAAAACACGAACCGGACAGTGAAGTTCTGCTAGAGAAGTCAGATATGTCTCAGACAAAGAATGTGAGACCTCTCAGGAAGAAAAACAACCTTTTAAGACGTTTTATACAAAAAAAAATCTAACGTTCGACTTCAGAGAGCTTCTTTAAGAAACAGTGAGTGATACTAAACTCAGTCTGTTTGCTAAAATTCAGTCACCTTCAGGGACTTAAACTGAAATAATCAGACGTTCACATTCATGCATCAAGTCAGTTTTATGTCAAAGTTCAGGAAGAATGTGACCCATGAAGAAAAGCATCCTAACGTTTCATGTTTTCTGACTTTTCTCTTCAATAAGACGTTTTTTTAGTATCTTGGATTTCAGTTTTGTTAACAGAGACGTTTACCTCCCAGCAGTCTTCTCTTTGCTGCTTTTGTTCATGCGTCGCAGGATCTGTTGATGTATTACTGCCACGTCATTGGTGGAGTCGTGTGAAACCGTTGGCAGGACTTTTTATCACGTCACCCACATGCAGACAGGAAAAAAAAAAACAGTGTTACTAAAGTTCAGACGTTTAACTTTTGGTTGTTTTTTCTGCTTAATTTCTGAGAACTGAAAAAATCGTTTTCATCTGTTCTGTGTTTTCTCGTCTTTCAGAGGAAAACAACTACCAGGCGCAGGCAGCTGTACCTCTGAGCATGGAGACTCACGGTGGAGAGGACGTGGCCGTGTTTGCTAAAGGTCCCCTGGCTCACCTGCTTCACGGGGTCCATGAGCAGAACTACATCCCCCACGTGATGGCTTACGCAGGTTGTTTCGGCCAGAACACGGACCACTGTTTGACTCTCAACGGGGCGGTTTCACACAGCGGGACCTCCGCCGTGGTCACTGTCCTCTCCAGCATCGCCGCTCTTTTCACAGTGAACCGACTACTGTGCTGACATTCCCTCATGTCGCCCTGATTTTAACCACTCACACATATTAAATTCCACGTCTGTCGATGTTTTATGAATGTTAAATTTTACCCAGCGTTGTTTGATCATGGGACGGCTGTCTTCGTCGTAATCTAAAGCAGCAGAATCAGGATTCGTTTACTCAAGGACAGAAATCACAAAACGGACGAATCAGTTTTTTGAGTTGAACTAATGAAGGATTTAAAGACCACTTTGTTAATTGTAAGCCCTTTAGGTTTGAAGATAAAGGCTGAATTAAAAAGGTTTAATTATGTTTGGTATCATAAATGTTTAGTTCACAGAATCTACCTCAAATTCTATCACAGAAGGACGGTGTGTTCGGAAGGGCGTGCTCAGATGGATAAATCGAAACCACGGGCAAATGAATGTACAAAAGATAAAATACAAACTACATACACCGTGTGCATCTTTGTGAAAGCACTGAAAAAACCCATTTACTATTGTGTGTCCAACAGAAGCTGAAAAATCCCCTGAACAATAAAAGAAACATTCTTCTTTTCTGATAATCTGGTGTTAGTTTTATTTAATATTTTAACATTTTCATTTGATTCACATCTCGATTCTGTGATCATGAAGTCTTAAATATGAAATTATCTTCAAATTAAAGGGAGTTAGTCTCTCTGGAGTTTTGGTCCAAACATGTTCAGTGATTTTCTCATGAAATATTCTCACACCTCAGGTCAGAAAAAGAAAAAACTCTCTCTGTGAACATCTTTTTATTTTTTTTATATTTGACTTCTCCATCTGCCCGCTGTGGCTCATGTGGAATGTGATGGACGCTCATTCCTCGGCATCATGTGGTCGCTGAAAAAACAGAGGAGGACTCTTGTTGGCTGAAGCATGAAAAGGGAGGCTGGGCTTTAAAGGGGCATGAAATGAAGTCCTCATGCTGTCAGTACAGGCCGTGGTCAGGATCAGAGTCGACTTCATGCCTGTGAATAATCTTGCTCTGCTGATTAGGATTTTCCTTCTGTTCCTCTCGGCAGCTTAAATTCAGCCTGTAATCCTGTTTCATCTCCTCTATTCCATATTTACAGAAACACGACGATGGTATCTGATAGTGTGATATGAATATTCAAGTTGGCTTTCAACCTCGGACTTTCTCTCGCTGGCAGAGAGATTTTTATGTAGATTTTTTATTTTGCAGAGGTTTTCATCTAAAACGGGGAAAAAGGCCTCGATGCTGCTCTGTGCTTCTTTAGAGTTCTGCTGTTCAATCTGTCAACGTTAAGTCAGGCTTTATGACGAACAACAGACACTGAATACCTCTTCATTTACTCTCAGCTGAAAGTTAGTCAGCTCTATAGAAACGCCTGAGATGGCCTCGCAGACATACAATTATCTCAAGTATGCAGTAACACGCTGTAGCTCAGACCTCAGCCTCGTCTCATGTTCAGTTTTCATAACAACCTCCTTCAACAACTGGAGCTGTTGTTTGTTCACTTTCTGAACCAGCTTGTTGAGTTTTTCAACAGCGGACAGTTGATCTGGACGTTTTCTAGAACGACCACATTTCTGTCACATGGGGGTGTTGTAAATGATAAAACAGTTTTATGACAGGAAACGGGTATCGGGCTGCTGGTTGACATAGCAATTTAAACCTGGGAAAGAAATAATGAGGCTACAGTCCTGTCAGTCTTCACTCCCCAGATATCCTGTTTCTGTTCAATCTGACAAAAACCAAAGTCAGAAATAAACCATTTAAAAAGAACATCATGGGTGAAAACTAACCCAAGTGTTCATGCTTTCACATGATGGATAGAGATACGAACCAAGACCCAAACACGTCTCTGTCCCAGCCTGAGGGTCTGTGAGAGTACTGCATGGGAACTACTTAACGGGTTAATAAAAGGGGTTATATAAGGGATTGTCCACGATGGCTGCATACCAATTACCCACACAGGTGTCACTCAGGATTATACTGGCTGCCAGATGGACCCAACCGGGCCAAATACAAAAGAGCCATCTTGGTTCCTGCTAGATTTGGACTCTACGGTTTATAAGTGGAAATAATGGATCCGTACCAACTACTCCTTTGGGTTCAGAGGCTTGATACTGGATGGTAATGAGGCTCAAATGGAAATGTTTGTTCTCTAGTCTTCTTACATGTCACTGAGATCTGGTCCTCTACTACTAACCTCATTTCTCCAACAATCAGGTCTGAGCCGTGAACCCCAGAGAATCAGAGCTTTTTCTTTGGATGCCTCCTTCCCCTGAATCTCACCTGTGTTTTTTTAACGTGTCTTGTTCTCTTATTATTATTGTGTTTTTGCACAATCAAAATAAATAAATGATCACTGTTATCATTAGCCTTAGTGTAGTGAATGCAGTTTGAGGTTCAGCATCCTTCTCTGTGGACAGTTGCTCTTTCTCCTGAGCCACAGCTGCCAAAACCTAGAATAGAGAAACAATTCAGCCTCAGAGTGGAAAAGTCCTGGATTAAACCTGACAGAGACTCTGCTGAACAAAATACCAACAGCACAGATGAGATCCAGCCAGCTGTACAAGCTGTTTTCACCCAATTTACAGACAGAGCCGGAGCTCAAATCCCCATCATACTCACACTCATATTCACTGTTATCAGTCGGTGTCGGCTGATTGGACGCCTGCTTTGAATAACGAGTCTTCAGTTGGAAAAACACAATGTCATCAGACTGTGGGGACTGTCTGACAGGTGCTCCACACCAGATATCAGCTTCATTAATTAAAAACCTTCTTAAAGGCTAAATTAAATCATTTCTTTGTAATTTGAGGGAAAAACTTAAAGTGTCGCTCAGCAGTCAGAAATGGTAGTACTGCATAAGAGTGTCCCAGCTCAGTGGAAACACAGGCTGGACATCGATGTCCTACAGAAAACCACGTTTCACTTTGTGTGGAGGTCTCAGACTGAAGTGCAGGAATCCGTTTATTAAATGAGTTTTTGAGAACACTTCTGAGGACTGATGTTTTTGTCTAACTTTGCAGATTACATTTTGTAAAAGAGAAGTGATCAAATTTTGGATGTTGGTTGAAGAACATGGATGGATAACAGTTTTGGGAATCTGTATGAACAAATACATCCTGAATTCGGATCGTGAAATGCCGACAATAACGTAGAATTTGCAGCCGTTGTTTTGAGAGATTTTGAGTTTTATTTTCTTTAACTTTATGGCTTCACAGACGCTGCGTCATTAAAATCAAACTGTGACTGGACAGAGTTTTTCTCTCTATCCTGCTAGATTTAGCTCAAAACGCCATTATCTCTTGCTGACCTGTCAATCATTAGTTATTTTTTCAATAATGTGTTTCCTCCAGGTCAAATAATTGTTATAATAATAATAGTTATAGTTATTTTTTAATACATTAAAAACAGGTCCAAAGTATTTTTAGTTGAATCTTTCAGTCAAAACTACGACTTTCATCTTAAATTCTGACCTTAACTTCTGAAGTTTTCAGACTTAAACTTAAACATGCTGTTGATTTTATCTTTTTATTCTTGCACTTTCTCCAACTCTAAAACTTTTATGAAGTCTTTTAGTTGATGGTTTTGTTTTGGCAGCTTGTGAAGAGAAACAACTTTTAGTGTTTCTTAACCTAAAATATTCAAACTGAGTGAAATCTGTTCACTAACTTTGCCCAAATGTAAAATTGCTCCCACACTAAAGGACACTCTTGTTCTTTTCTTTCTTCTTGTGGGATGTTGATCAGAGTCTGAGCTTTAACTGAGTCTGGATCTGATGTGAAAAACTGCGGCTCTCCATTGACCCTGAGAAGTTCTGACTGTCTCATCAAAATGTCGCTTGTCCTGACGCCGTCGACATCGAACTCATCACCTCAACCTTTTTGAGCAGCGTGCTGTCACAGCTCGATGCTTTTCACTCCCTCCTCCTTTGATTCGACCAGTTTCACTTTGAGAGATGATGTTTTATATCAATCAATCTCTGTCTCCATATCAGGGGCCGTCTCTTCAATCTGAGTCATGATCTTCAGCCCTGTGATTCGCCGTGGGTATGGGTGAATAATTGGGGGGCTGAGATTCAGAGCCTCAGACGGATCAAACTAAGAAAGAAAGGCGAGGCTGACAGCTCGGGGGGGCTGCCGTATAAAAGAAGCAGTGAAGCTGCAAGAAGATGCTAATTCTTCCCTTTTCAAAGCAGAGATCCTTCTCCGAGCAAAAATGGAGTCAGTGACCTTCCTCTCTCGGGTAATCTAGTTCAGCTTTTAATAAAACCTACAATGATCCTCAGCCTGATGTAATATGCAGAATACATGGCCTTTAGGAGCTGCTGATGGTTTTTCACCAGCTTGACATTATTACACTGTCTGCTGTTGTTGTTGTTTTTCTTTAGCACATTTCTACATTGTTTGTAATCTCATAGTCTCTTATCATTTCCTACAGGGAAGAGGTGAACACGGTCTAATCGCCTTTTCTTCTTCACCCCCCAGCTCCCAGCACCCCTCTGAGGGCAGCCAGCATGAGAGCTAATCCCTCAGCAGCTAATGAGGGCAGAAAGAATCAGACCCGGACCCTGACTTCTGCACAGATTTCCATTTGGCTCCTCCAATTCTCTCCATCACGCAGCCTCACTGCCATGAATACAATAGCTGAAAATGTACAGAGACTAAAGACCGCGGCGAATGAATCGAGTTGAGATTAAGAGCAGTCCTCGTGGTCAAATCAACGAAGGGAAAAACTCGCATTAAACTCAGTGCTGGAGATTTACATTCTAATCAGAAACCGAGCTTTCACTTAATGCACAGAGATCCAAACAAATCTACAATAACATCACTGCAACAGGAAGAAGGCGTCTAAATCCTTTCAAAGTAATGGAATTACCCATAATGACTAGCATTAACATTTAGAGCTGTGTCCAAGTGTTCTGGTTGTTGGTTTGATGCTGCCTCTGTTGCATTTAGGGAAACAAAACTGTCAGAGTTTTTTAGTTTGCAGACATGGAAGCAGCATCCAACAGAGTCCATCACTGTCATCAGGTACCTGAGACGAGTTTAGATCCTTTTAGAGTCCATCACACTGCAGAGGTAAACAAAAGTAAAACTGGAGTGTTGCTACCACGAGATCGAAGGTAACAGAGGAGTCCTAAAGGAGTCAATTTCTGTGTTAATAGAAAGGTTGAGAATAATGTCTTGAGAAAAAACTCTTACTGAAGCCGACACAGTCTAAACAGAAACAGCCTCAAGAGGAGGAGAGGAAATATCCGTGAACTGTTGGAGCACATGAGCTGACAGAAGCATCTGCAGCAAACACATTTCTAAAGACTCGGTCGCTGCTTGGGAGGGACTTCTTTGTTGTCCTTTTCAGTGTGACTGCCAAGGTCACCAGCTATAAATATACATGTAAAGGCATGTGAGGACTTTAACGCCTCACTTTTCCTTCACTTCACACTCTTTGATTTAGAAGTCAGGAGTAAAGTCCAGCAGCGTTCTCACATTAGGCAGTCTCTCTCGTCCTCTGAGTAAGAACTGATTTTAGGTCAGTTTTGTTTGTCAGTGAAAACTTACTCAGGAAACCTCTCAGTCATGTATGCATGAGTATGTAACCTCATATTTTTAGAGACACCTGTGTTATCATGCACTGTTGTTGAAAACAAGCCCAAAATAACCTGCTGGCTAAGGATTGTTTATGCACCCAGTTAAGCTCCGCCCACCAAAACCATAATGCTGTATGTGAACACGAGAAGTCTCTTTAGTAACTGTGATTAAAGAAAATTCATCCTGTGAGAAATAAACTGGTGGATCTGAAAAATGGACCGGAGCTGGTCTGAGGACTAAAGAGCTGCTGCGACGACTTTTATCCTTTAAAAACGGGAAAGTCTTGAATAATACGCTCATTAAGATTTAGTGCTGGGGGAGGGGAGTGTTTTTGGTTCTGTCTCTAAAAAATAGGGCCGTTAGCACCCCCCTTTGGGTAAATAGGAGAACTGCAGGGGCACAGGGATATTCTTAGGAAGATTAAAAAAATATTCGTCAAACATTATTTCTTGAACAATTGTGATTCAATAAAAAATAAAGTGTTTTTATTGTACGTTTTTTATTGGGACACATCACACTGAGGTCCCTTAATATACTAAACATATGTTGTACAGGTAAGTGGGTATTTTTCTGCAGTACATATACTGTATATTATCAAGTTGGTCGAAAGTCCAGGACTTAAGGAGCCGGATGTTGCTGTCATTAGTGCATCAATTGATTCCATCAAAGTTATGTTCCATATAAACACAGTATGAGGTTCTGATATGAGCTGAGAGGTTTTAATAAAAACACTTTTACTGACAGGAATAATTGACAAGCTGCAGTTTCTCTTTGGCTTTCTTACTGCACTCAGTGGTACTTCTGAAAAGTATGACCTTCTCATTTGTTATATAACATGAATGGTGACTCACATTAACATTTTCAAGCTAAATATTTCTTTGCAGTATTTGCACATTCTGATATATAAAGACATGCCTTCAATTGCTCTCCTGTCTAATGTTACGGAGGCCGAAACTGGAATGCCTCCCATTCCTCCAACTTGAATCTAAAAGGCTTATTGTAAAGAGGTTCCCCTCTGTATGAAAGTAAAGTTTGATTAAACCATGAAAAATGGAGTTGGGTCAGTCAAGAACCCGTTATCTTGGAAGATAACAAAAAGAGTGGGAAAACCAAAAGAAGCTCGGCAATTGGAAAAGAGTTATTTTTCCAGGGAGGGCTTTACAGATTTATGTGAAAGGTTCAAAAAGAGAAGAAGAAATCTGGGTGAATAAATCTTTGGGTCTCTGTCGGCTAATGTGTTCAGGGAACTGTATGCATCGGAGTTCACGGGCATTTTTTCATCACCAGACAAGCTTTGGTTGTTCATTGTTCGATGTTTTTATGAGCAGAAGAAACTTAAGCAAAAGTTATAATGATATTAAAATGCTCTTTTGTTGATAATGGGCAGAAAAAAAGGATAAAACCGATCAGCATATCGTGGAATCTGATCAGATATTGTGATTTTATCATTAATTTATGCACTTTTTGATACATTAATCTCTTCTGTGTATTATTTCCATTTAAAGGTGAGGTAGTCAGGATTCCGTTAAAGAAACATCTTTATTTTGTGTTTTTACAAAAATCTTCTAATATCAGTCAATAGTTATTAGTTATTGATTATTTGGTAATATATTGATATCTCTGTGTTCTCTTCTGTCTGTGTCGTCAACATTTGAACATTTTTGAGCGGTCCGCTCTTTCTGACTGTAAACAAAGCCGTTCTCCACCTCCTCTAACCTGATTGGTTGTGAGGCAGACGCTGCTCCCCCGTGTCGTTCAGGAGCCCAAACAAAGTTAGCGTGCTACAATATCGGACAGTAGAAACCAACCAGAAAGTTCGGAAAATTGTCCGAATCCTCCTTTGGCCACGACTGCCGACACAAGCAAGAAAACAAAGTAAATACCGGAGACTCTGGAGGAATAACGGGCGCTTAAAACGGAGGTAGACCGGACAAGAGCTAAAAAGCCGGGTCAACATAAACCATGGGGGACGCTCGGGGATCTTGGTGACCCTGTAACCTTTCTGCTGGACAGGTAAACCGCTTTAACAAAGTAAGACAAGTGTCTGTAACAGAAGTGTTTCTTGTCAAACGGACCTGCTGTAGCGTGTTGTAGCGCCATCGCTAAACTGTCCTCCCTCGGGTCCTGGACTATGTCACTTTATCCTCGTTGTAGAAGTCCTGCAAACATTGTGTTTGCTGGTAGTCTGTTGGCATCTACAGTAGCACCAATGCTTTTGACTTTCACCTTGACTGGGCCCCATTTGTAATGATCTGAAGGATTTATCTGCATTATATCTGAATTTAATCGGAACGATACGAGCGAGCAGGAGCGCCTGTTTGTGGGCAGGGCTTAAGAGGGGAGAGGAGGAGCTGAGGGGAAAACTGGTTGGAGGGGTAGAGTTTACATTCAAGATTTCTCCTAAAAACTGGAACTAACTCAGATCCTGACTACAACACCTTTAAGGGACGTAAAGGTCTCTGTTCATGTTGTCGTTTTCACTTATTTGCTACTTTTTTAAACTGTTTTTACTTCTTTTCTCTTCTTCTACTGTTTTTATCATGGCAACCATTTTTAGCTCATTTTATTGCGCTTATTCTGTCACTTATCTCTCTTAAGTTTGTCTGGTTGGGATTTTGATGTTGGATCTGTCAGTTTTCCGAATCATCTCTCTGGGTTCTTTAAGGATATATATCTTTTTTTTTTGCTTGTATGTCAAAACACGTTATAATCCTGAGTATTCATAGAAGCAGTGAGCAGGTACCGGAGTGACAAATGATCTGAGATATCAGCTATATGTTCTCCAAGGCAAACAAATTTTTAGCCCTTATTTTTCTCCTTTGGGGGGACGGAGAAGTATCTTTACGACTTTGTCATGAAAATCTGTCACCAGTGTTTTCTGTATTTCGGATGCTGGAATAGACTCAAGGCCCAGCGCAGAGATTTATGTTTGTACTGTTTGCCAAACATGCTAAGTTGTCTTTGTAACGGTCAACATAAATCAAAAGACTGAAGTTCAGCGAATACAAAGGAAACTGAGTTTGACAGTCTGTGCTGTTTTGTCAGCTGCTTCTCTTTATGACTAAATAGGCTTGTATGTTCCTCAGTCTATTCAGAAACTACTTCTCTACAGCTTGAAGGACAAAGGCCCAACTTCATGTGACTTCCATTATACTAAATAAGAGCAGCAGGGTTTTAATTTGGTCCAGCTCTGTTAAACCGAAAGCTAATGTTAGACTTCACCTCCAAAACCTCCTTTAGATCTGAACTTATATAACTTTCAAAGTTTCAGACTTCTGTCGGTACTGACTTCTTTTGTCAGCTGTGTTTCATGGTCAGATTCTCATCGCCCTGAGAGGGCTTCAGTTGCTGTCACAATCTAAGAAATGTTGAAAAATTCTTTAAAGAGGAAATTGTGAAAGAATAAACGGCCAAAATGAATGTTTCTTCACCTTGGCGGTTACAGATCTAACAAAAAACAATTGTGTAATCCAAAATGAGACTCATAGCTTCAACAAAGAACATCCTGCTCTTCAAGCATTCACACTAGCAAGAACTGACTGTGTTGGACTAGAACAGCATTCGTTTATAGTTTTCTCGACAGTTTGTTTAGACACTAGTCCCCTTCAATCTTCTGTAACGATTTGTTGAAATGAAAATGTTTAGGCTGTATGCCTCATTTCTGTGCAGGAATTTTTCCATCTGGACTTCCTGAGAGCAGAAATGTGAAATTCGACTGAGTTTATCTCTTTTGTGGTCTCCTGACTCCCACATACCCCCTCACCCCCTCACCCAGTATCTTGACAATCCCACACAGCTGCATGAAAAGTCAGTGACTGTTTTTCCATTTCCCTTCATGTCTTAAAAACCTAGTGGGTGAGAAGACTGAGAGTGATCCGTTAATGAGCTCTTGCAGATTAACCAGAACAGATTTAAACCTAATGAGACTTTTGGGAGTCTGTATCAGAGCTCATTGAACATTTACCGTCACAGATGCAAAGAAAAGGACTCTCAGACTGAATTAATGGAGACGATTTCTAAACCTGAGATGACAACAAATTGTTGCATAAAACATTCATAATAAATTGTAAAATATGGCCAAATGCCAAAAAGCTAAAGCCACACGCTTCATCGTTTTTCAAAACCAGTAATCCATGATCTATTGAAGTACAACGCTTTAATGTAAAGGGTTCAGTGTTGAAGTGTCCGCTGTATTGGCGGACAGAGATGTCCACTACAGTCCTTCAGGGACAACTAAGTCTATGTCTGCTGGCAAAACAATACCTCTGTTTCCTTTCTGCTCTTGTATGACATGAAACCAATCAGGCCAACATACCGTAGGTCATGGATTAGAGGTTTTATCCGGTGTGGATGAAGTGACCTTTTGGTCCCATCCAGCTTTGCTGTAACAATCCTTTGGGGGTTTCTAGAGAGGATCAACTAGAACAGGACATCATCTTTTTTAATCTTGCACATGACATTTTGTTGGCTGCGGTCTGATCGAAATCTCTGAATCAGTTTTTAACCAACCCGGTGATTCGAACAGTTAACTTTAACTTTGGTGTGTAAGCTGCACCTCAGCACCTTTTTTTCTAAAAGTGAGCAAAGTCCCGTATACCAGTGTAACAAATATATTAGCATTTAATGTATACAAAAGGCAGAAAGAGGAATTATGTTTTTTATGGTAGTTTGCCCACAGTTGGCTTGATGAAGCAAACAACCACTTTGTGGTGGTATTAGGTAAGAAAGACCTTAGAAAGTGCCATTGTGATTTAAAACATTGTGCAACTTAAGGCAACAAGTCACCTGCAGAGAACGTGAGTATCAGCAAAGGGTTCATTTGTACCCTGAAACTACTTGCTGATTGCTGGTGAGAAAAGATGGTACTGAAAAGAGCTACACAACTGCATTAAAACTGCACACTGCTGAATCCAACACAAGTCTTAATGCAGAGACACAATTTAAATCTTAAACCCCTGTGAGAGCCCGATAAAAGCAGAACGTTTCTGATGTACCAGTGTGATTTAAATTCCAGATTTTACTGTTAAATCATCGTTTATCAATTTAAAAGGCTGTAAAAATGCAACAAATCCCCAAATGACCAACAAACCTAGAAAACCAGTCATCCGGTCACTTTGACACTTGCTTTCCTCTCGAGTAATCACACCAAATAATCTAGATTTGAAGTTTCAACACTTTTGCGTTTGAGCTTGACTTCATTCTTTGGCCAATATCACCGAAGTGTCACGCTCATCCTCTGACTGCAGAGGAGAATTACTTGTCAAGTTCAGTTAAAATCCAATTAACCTGATCGCTGAACCCAAATCTCTTCTGCTACTGTTGATAATGCCCCCAATTAAAACGCAGGATTTGAGGCCTTTGCCTCATTGCATGGCAATTAACAGGAGGTCCAGTTACTCTTCGTTAGACAGATATCTCCTATTCACTTATTCAAGATGGCACTTTATGAATGGCTGCTTCCAATTCTGGAGAAACAGAGGACTCTTTCATATGTGGTAATGAGTGACTCTTGGGACCCATTCAAAACGAAACCATCCTCGAAAGTTAATCATTATATGTACATTCTTGCCTAGAGCTGAGTGAATCCAGCAGTGAAAGCAAATGTACATTTTTTTAAAGTAAACACTTACTGAGCTTGATGTTGGTTTGACTTTTGTGACCCGGAGAGATTTAACTCTACAAGTTTTTAATGTTTGAAGCTCCAGACTTCAACATTTCCCAAAGTTTGTTGTGTCTTTTTCTTTTTCTACAAAGCATGTTTACAATCAGAAGGTTATCAGAAGTTTATCCCGTAATGCCGAAGCCAAGAATTCTATCTGTCCATCTGGTTATGAAATGAGATTAAGAATTGATTACAGCGAAATGAAGGGGGGTGGAAAACAGACACAATGATATCAAATACACAGAAAGAGGCCTTGAGAACAATTGATTCCGTCTCTGGGTTGTTGTTTCTCAATCTGGCAACAAAGCCATCCATTTTAAAATCTTCATTTGTATTGAGTATGTGCTCAAATTACAGGGGAAATTACAGGACAAGGCTACGGCTGTGATCAGAGAGGATTAACATTACAGAGGACGGCAGGGAATATAATCTTCACTCTGCTTCTCTCTAATTTATCTCACTATGGTGCTTCTATCAGAAATATTCAGATAAACAATAATCAAACATTTAGCTGGACAGAACCAAAAGACAGGAGTCAAATCACACACACACACACACACACACACACACACACACACACACACACACACACACACACATTGACCCATACAGTCACTTTCAACAGATCCAGACACAACACTGACTCTAACTGCTCTACCACATGGCCCCCTATCCTAAAACACATCCAAGGTTAGGATTGGACTGAACACTGACCCCTACATCCTGATTTTGATAATGGATAACAGGAGAGAAGGGAGTAAAACACAAAGAAGACTGAGAAGGCAGAGACGGGGACAGAAAACTCCAAGAACTACAACAACTCCGGCTAAAAACTGGACTTTAAGGTTTTATGCTTCACCTCCTGCTGATCGCCCAAGTCTGATAAGAGGTGAAAGAGAGAGAACTCAGAAAAAAGTGTATGTAGATAATTTTTGGAAATAAAACAGAGAAAAAAGGACCAGAGCCAGAGGGTTACGACCCTGACCCCTGACCCCTGACCCCTGACTGTGTGAAACATGGATGTGGTCTCAGCTGCGTCGATCAATGATTTCTGAAGAAATTTGAAAGTCTAGTGATGGTGGTCAGTGTTTGACTCAGTAAACCCGGCAGAGAGGTAAAGCTGAGGTTAACCTTTAACCTCTCTGAAAACAGGGACTGCATGCTCGGCTGTCAGTGGCCTTAGAAAATGTTCAAATCTTAAATTCAAGAAAGGACCAACTTCATGGGGGATTGCTAAATTTTGCTGCCTCAGAATATTAAATGTCACTCACCAGTTACCAACAACGACCTTCTATGTGACCACAAAGAGGAAATACACATTAGAAAAGACTGTTTGTTCATAACTTATAGTTCCTTGTTTTAGTGGTGGTTTTAACCCTGTTTGAAAAAGCATATGAATATTAGTGTGTTCTTATGTCATCTTAGATTTCTCTCCCAAACTCTTCCAGAGAAGTCAGCAGGAAAGGAGGAAACTGTTTGGATGTGAAGAGTTTGGTGTTATGGCTCGGTGACGGTGGATGTCTCTGTCTCTCTTTGTTGTGCTTTGATTTTGAAATAGTTTGTCTCAGCAGCAGCAGTCCACACAAAGCAAAGGCTGAAAGATGCCCAAGAATTGAAGTTCTGTTTGTTACGCCAGGTGCCCTGACACATTGTTTGGTTTCAACTTGAGGAGCACTTCGTATTTATTCATCTCTTTATTTAGGCTGAAAATAAATCAATGAAAGCAGTGAAGTTGTTTTAACCCAGTCATCTTGGAGGAACGGGGAGTTTTCCGATTTACAACAGATGCTTCCTCTGGAAGGGAAACGTTTTGTTCTTTCCTTGATATTAGAAAACACGACTTTATTTGTGAAAATTCTGCCAGACTTTGCAACCATGAATTTGTGATTGTGCTCGGGATGTGCAAATAAGCTTTGAATTCTTTTTTTATAGAAGTAAAATATTTGTTGTTTTTGAAATTAAAGACTCTGGGGCGTTATCTCCAATGGAAATTGTATTGGCAATTGTAACTCATATCAGGGTAATAAAGTCAGCACAAAAAGAAAGGAAGTGTGTGTAAATCTTTGGCTGTTGGAAAGCTCGTTAATTTCCTTTTTAAATGGTGCCACATTTGTGCTTGAGCATGTGGAGGTAAACGTT
Organism: Xyrichtys novacula; assembly: GCA_962446985.1. NCBI lineage: Eukaryota > Metazoa > Chordata > Actinopteri > Labriformes > Labridae > Xyrichtys > Xyrichtys novacula. The sequence goes on along the minus strand of OY660865.1, from coordinate 13,933 downwards.
ATGTTCAGTGAGAAGTCCAGAATCTTCATATCACAGTTGGATCATAGGGTCAACACATGAAGACTGCTGATTGCTGCACTGATGGAGAAACATCTTTTAGTGGAGGCAGTGTGACGGTGTGGCGTGACATCTTCCTCACTTGAAAACAAGACTTGTCTTTTAAATGCAGAGAAATATGAAGATGATATTTTTCTACCTGTGGCGATCCCATAACTGGCACCAAAGTCTATCCTCCAAGATGACAGCAGCTGTCTCCACAGAGCAGGGTTCATCAGAGACTTCATGTCGGGTGACCAACACAACTGCACTGCCTTACTTTAGACAAATGCTGTTGTAGCGCTGTACGGATCTTCTACTGAAGCTCCTGTTTGTGAAATTAATAACATTTTCAATTGCAATATGTTTTGTTTCTTAAGACTACGATCATCCAGTCCACCAAACAAGAGTCAGTGGCAGAATAAGCTGTTTGGCATGAGTAAAGAAGACTTTTTTCATGGGTACAACCCACAAACTCAGAAGCATGTTTTTGACAATTGTGGCACCATTTAAAGGGAGATAAGCGGGTTTTTCAACAGTGTAAAATTTATTTCTGAGAAACATTTTGACAACAATGAAAAAATTTATTAAACACAAATTTCCCCCGTTCACAAATATATGGAGAAGTTTTTGTGTGGTGTTTTGTTAAACCTGAGGGTTCGGGTCGGTCAAACTTTAAATAATAAATGTCTTTCTGAGGATTTTTCTGAAGTCAAGGATAAAGTAACCTTTATGTCACTTCACATTTCCAACACAAAACAGTACATATTGATCTGACAGCAAAGCTTAGAGACGAACAGTTCTTCACCAGAGTCAGTCCTGCACAACTTTCTTCAATTCATGACAAGCTTAAGTTCAGATTCTACAGAACCGGACTGCCTAGATGTTTTATTGACTCGTTTCTGGGAATAAGATTATCATCTCCTGCCTGCCCACTGGGATACATTTGATATGTTTGAATACATGGTGGACAGACAGGAATTCTTGTGATGTGCATCAAGAGAATGAGGCAGAGAGAGACAGAGTCAAAACTCACATCCAAGGTGAGAGACGATCTGAAGCAGCTGTGCTTTGAATACAGAGTGATACGAAAAAGAAACAGAATACTATCATTAAAGAACGGTATAAAGGTCCGGCTGCCACAAAGTGTTTGTCCAATCACAGCTTAGAAATCTAACTCACTAAACTGGACCGTGGTAAAACTACGGATTTCTACATCAGAGCTTAAGACAGTGTGTTGCATGTCAAGTGGACTTACATATATATATTTTTAAATTTGTAGAAGATTTTGTACAAACTATAATTACAGTTAGGCAGCATAAGTAAAGAAGAGGAACCTCACAGGGACGAGGATGTTGCACTAGTCAGCACGGCAGCTACTCTTGGGTTAAAATAGTTACTGATATTTTATTTTAGTTTATTGTAGTTAAGCCTTAAATGTCAGTTATATAGTGTTTTTCAGCTAAAGTGCACCTATAAACACCATTAGGCAGCCTATAGCTCTGCTTATTAGTAAATAGCACAACATGAAAATCCTTTTTTTTTTTCAAGCACAGAAGCTCAATGGCATCTTGCAGCACAGTATGGCTGGGCAGTATTTTACTTTGAGATGCTTCAGACTTGACCTTTTGATGCTTTGACATTCAGACAACCTTATATGCTGAGGAGTTTTTAGCAGTGCAAACAATTTGTTCACATATTTCTACAACCTGTTGACTGATAGATCAGATATTTAGCCGACTGATGGAGAATAAAAAGCTTTGGTCCTGAATAAGATGACATCGTGATTTATCTATTTTTGAATTTGCCTCATTCTGGACTTTCTGCACCATGAGCACGAAAAAGGTTGAAATGTGAGACACAAGTTGAGAGGTGAAGGTTTGCTCAGAGTGTGGTTAGTAACAGTAAAGTCACAAAAAGAGGAAGGGTTAGGGTGAGATCGTTGTTGACACATGCTACACTGCCTGTAACCAGCAGAAACATCCATCGATTGATGCAGTACAAAAGTTTATCTATTTATTTAATGTTTGTATTTGTAGTCAGAAATCTCAAACATCGCCACATATTAGAGCACTTGCTTATTTGTATGCTCATCCTCACATGTCCCTTTAAAATAAACATAAATCAAATACACTGGAGACAGAACAAAACAATGTCTGATTTCAGTTTGTGACTCAAGTTTGGGACGAGGCACACATACTAAAGAACGAACTTTCACAGGATGTGGGTTCTTCAAAGGAAATGTGAGGATGGGAGGGCTGAGGGTTCCAGGTTGCGTAAACCCATATGACTCCTACATTTCACACATATGTTTTCCATTTGTTTCCCAGCAATGCATTATAACATAAACTCTGGGTCTGAGCTGAGGTCTTAGCACACTCTCCCACAGTCTGAAGCATTACTGCATGGTGAAAAGGAAATCAAGTGAAATTGTGCTTCTCTGTCTATATATCTCTTGGCCCTGGCTCGAACTGACTGCATGTTTCTCCCTACTGTAAATGTGTAATGGGGTAAGCGCCAACAGCTCCACCCTAAGCTGGAGGAGAAGTTCAGGGGGATGGTGCAAGGATCTTTGTCTTATCAGTATAAAACAAGCTGTAGAAATAAAACTTTCTCTGGAGAAGATCAGATGAAGTAACTCAAGTGTTGTGCACTAGGAAAACTCACAGTTTCTCATGGCTCTCTGGTGGTGAGAGTCAAACAGAGGTTATCAAATCAAATCAAATCAAATCAAATCAAACTTTATTATAAAGTGTTTTTCCTACAAAAGAATGTAACGTAAAGTGTTTTACAGTCAAGCTTAAAAACAAAATCTATCCCAGATACCCCCCACACACACACACACACACACACACACACACACACACACACACACACACACACACACACACACACTGAGATGGTGGACATGAGGCTGTATACATGAACTGTGTGAGGATGTAAAGCTGCAGTGTGCACATTTTGTACTTTCTGTGACATTTTAGGGTAAAAAATATTAAAAATAAGAAACTGACAAAGACACAAATACAAACGTGTCTTTGGAGACTTTGTGTCACTGACGATAAATATGCATTTTCTAACACTAATTTTAATGTACCAAGCAGCTGGTTCCTTTTTGTAGATTAAACTTATTATTTTTTTGCACTACAGCTGATTCCTTCATATGCCACCAACAAGAAGGTATATAAAAGCTGCTAGATGTGACAATATTGTTTGGCAAATTGCGCCCTCTAGTGAGTTTTGACAGGAACAAGCAGCAAACGGTGGCACTTGATCCCAGTTAGTGTATTTTAACAGGGTTACCCCCTTTCCTTTGTTGTAATGTTGAAGTTACTGTTGAAGCACTTTTTTAAGGAATGGGTTCTGATGGTGGTCAAAGTAAAATCTAATGCCTTACATTCTTCTAGCACGATCTAAATGACATTATACTTTTAAGGTACAACATACATTTGATCTGTTGACTATCAAAACGTCTCATAGTATTTTGTGAACAGAGTACGTCATTAAGGTCATATAAGTGATTGTAACTTGCTATGTATAATCTTGTCCGCTCAGGACACCGAAACATGTCAGCATTTTCACAAATGTGTGGCGTATGGTGTATTTTGTGGACCCAGAAGCAGACACAGAGAGAGATTATAAATTAAGATGTAATTTTAATTTCCAACTCAGGGAAAAAGGCACAAGAGAAAGTCCAGTTGGTTGGCTGGCTGTTGTGTGGGCTGGAGACACTGTTGAGAAGCAGAGGAGAAGGAGGTGAGAAGACATACAAGGAATCACAGGGAGCAAAATTACTCACACTTAGCTAAGGAGAAGCGTCTGTATCACTCAGGAGTGAAGACAATAATCAGGCGCTGAGACTGAGGGCTGCTGGCTTCTTAAAGGGCTTGATTGTAGATGCCGTGCAGGTGTGGATTCTCACTCAGCCTCAGCGACTGGGAGGGGGAGGGTGCTCTGAAACATAACCAAGCCAGACCTGAGGTCTGGACTACGAAGCTGGATTAACACATCCAGGGTAACTCTGCAACAACTCTCTCAACTTCACCGGATCTCCGTGATCCCGATCAGCTGTACTACGAAGCCGGTTATCAACTCGATAACTGAATCCAGGTGTGGCCCCTCAGATGTGTGCGCGCACACGTAAAGGGGGTGGGGTCAGTTCCACCGGACCAATCTCCACAATGGAGAAGGCTGCACGTCATTTTTCACAGCCGAGGAACAGAGCATTATTTTATCAGGAGTACCGCAACGTTATAACAGTGAGGAGCAGGACAGCTGCAGCCGCTAAAAACCGGAGGGACTGCCGGCAAAAAAAATCACCGGTTATGTAAATTACATTTGTGCGTTCATAAATTTATGGCCCCCTAATATATTGTCATGCAGCGTGTGTGATAACCTCCATCACTGACCTCATTATTTCAGATACAACAGCAGTGGGAAAAAGAGTAGGTGGGAGCAAATAAAAATAAATCTAAAAACATCCTTTAAAGTAGTTTGTAAGTTTATTGGAAGATTTTATTTGTACATATTTCAACGCGTAAACAGTGATTTCCTCACACTGCCTTTTTTTTTCTCCATCATCTGATGGTCACATGTCATCTGCAGACACATTTGGGGTTAAGAGTTTTCTAATCTGCTTCAATAAATTCTGAATGATGACTGATATGCTGCATGAAACTTGAACTTGGAGCTTGGCAAATATAAGTGCATTGCTTAGACTTCATGCAGCCTGAATATTGAGGCCGTCCGAGGAAACCTCTGTAACGGTAGAGGTAACGTTCGTAGAGAACGTCATCAGGTAAATCAAACGGGTTTGAACGATCATGAATATAACGCTCTTGGCGAAGCGCTCCTCTCACTATCCGTGCAACGATGTCCCCGGGATCCGGCAAAAGTGGGCAAGCCATTTTCCAAGAGATCCGATTGGTCATTGGGCGGTCTTTTATACCTGCTGAGCTCTTATCCTGAAACATAACCTGCTCTGGAGCAGGTTTGGCGTTCTGCGTAAGTTACCGGGGCAACGGACCAGGATAAAAAGGGATCAACCTTCGTAGTACAGAAAACCCAGAAGTTATCCAGAAGTTATCTCGCTAAGACCAAATCCAGCTTCGTAGTACAGGCCTCAGAAAAACAAAGAAAAACAGGAAGTCCAACCAAAATAAAACATGAGGAGGAGGCGTCTCACCACAAAATGTCCATCTTTGGGCTCTTTGGTTAGGGTTAGGGTTAGGATTGCGGGAATAGGGGGCCTGTCTCCTAGAATAGGAGACAGGAGGTGCTCGGTCCATCCCCCAGAAGTTCCCCGTCCCCCATGACCCCTTCTGGTACTCTGGATTGTTGTTACGGTACTGGGGGCGACCACCTCTCCTTCTGTACCGAACCTCAGTCCATTGTTGTTCATCGTAAATCATGATTGTTTTTATCTTTTTTAAAGTATTTATTCCAAATTTTAAATGTAAGGTATTTATTAAACTATCTATCTATCTATCTATCTATCTATCTATCTACTCAAATCAAGATATTTAAAACAAAAGCCGTATTTAAAAAATAAAAAAATAATTGAATTGTTCTTTAATTTTTTATGCTTTTTTTGTTTTTTTTTCTGAAATAAAAATGACATAAAAGTAAAAAAAACTAAATAAAATGTCTATTAAAGTGAAGAAATAAAGAAAAGGTGTGAGAAAAAGTGCCCAGTCGTGACGTTTCGACCGCTGTGGGTCTTCTTCAGGCTCTAGGCACAGTGAAAGTAAATGTCTGGGCTTGTTTGATGCAGCTTGTGAGATGTTCTCCCTTCAGCAGACGTAGCCAGAATGAGAGGAGCCGAGGTTTGTGTGAGTGTTCTATTTATAGAGGCGGGGAGAGCAAAGAATGCAGCTGCACTCTGATAAGTCAGGGAGAGGCTCCGGCAGTCTGTATGTGTTTTAACCCCATAAATGCCCACTGAAATTAAATTAAATGAATGTCAATGTCCAATTAGAATTTTTTACCCTCTTTTTAGCTGATTAATTTATTGAATCGTAATTTTAATGCCCAATTTAAACTTTTGTATTTTGATCCCAGGATTGCAATTAGAATTTTATGAATTTAAATTTTACAGATAGTTTAAATAAATTTAGCCCTTAATTCCCTTTTTAAATTTAATATGAAATATACGTTTTTAATACTTTTGGATTAAATGTGAGATTTTTACTATTTTAAGCATGCTATGAAATTTAATACTTAATAATGAATGAAAAATAAATTAATAGTTTTTAAAGGGTTAGGGTTATGATATAGGGGATTGGGTTAGGGGTAGGGGTAGGGGTTAGGGTTAGGGTTAGGGGGTTTTGGGGTGAGGGTTAGGGTTAGGTATAGGGGGTTTGGAGGAGACCCACCCCCTTGGTAACATTTGAACGGAAGGTCGTAGAGCGCTGAAACTTGCACTTTGGGGGGGTGGAAGATTTTTCTGAGTCCAATGAGCCAACTCCCGAGTCTCTAGGACGTTCCTGAAAAAAGTTGATTTTTTCCCATAGGAATGCATTGGAGAAAAATCTCAAGATTTTTTTAAGTGTGGACCCAATTTTTCACCTTCCAGAATTGTGTTAGGAGCACGTTTCAGGCCACGGGGAGTCTGTAGAACCTGATTCTGGGTGAAGTTTCTGGGGGTTGGAGCTCTGCGGCAGGGATATAGGGCTATGTGCCACTTTTGACATGCCGGTTCATTGCCTTTCCCATCGATGAACCGGGCTGAGATTTGGTCTACCCCCCCATTTTCGGGTATGCTGAATCTAGAAATAGTAATGAACCAGCGATCGGACATTCCTATCAAAAGTTATGGCGAAATGGAAATTTCCCATTGAAAATGAATGGGAGCGGAAAATGGCCAAAGTCAGTGTTTGCAAGTGTTCTACTTTGTCTGGAAATGTTGAAAATGGGTTGTGAGCACGTTTCAGGCCATTTCCTGTCGTTTGAGGGTTAGCTTCTCGGAGTGCTCCTGTGTTAGAGGGAGACGGGAGTCATTCCCCAATCCTAACCCTAAGTTTCGACCCGACTTGGGTCTTCTTCAGGTCTGTGCACACATAAGAAAGGGCTGCTGGGCACCAATTCATAGGTGTTGACAGCAGCTAAAAAAAGAAGAAATGTCCCTGTTCCCTTCTCACCTTTTATACCTTTTAACAAATAATTAACTGAATTTCTCGGATATTTTATGTTATTTTCTACTCTATTTAATTTGAAAATGTTAACCCTTTAACTGCTGATTCTTATTAATCCAAAATAATATGTTTATGTTTAACCTGAGGTTAGGCTTAAGGCAGCATTTCTCAAAGTGTGTGGCCCGCCCCCCCAGGGGGGTGCGGAGCCATCTTTGAGAAGCTAACAAGTGGAGGGGATGCAGGGGGTGCATCTACGGCATAACACCTGTTAAGTATGCTGCTATCCCCACCTGTACAATGTCCTCCTGAAAGTGTACAAAGACGCTTTCTGCTGTGCTAATTCATGGTGGGAAGTAGCTCAGAAACCAGGGCGTAGATAACCACCAACGCCGTGCTATGCCTCTCACATTTTTAAAAGTGGTTTCCGTAACTTTAACCCTTAGACAGAAACCAGGGTCATTTCTCTAAAAAATTTAAATTCAAAATTAAAGATTGGAATCTTTTATAAACGTATTATTTGAAGATAATATCTCAAAGCTCGTAATTTGGAATCTTTCTTACAACTAACATTTGAAATGTGTGCCCCAAAATCTAAAATTGATCCAACCCCAACCCTACGTTTCAACCTAATCTAAACCCTAGGTCTGGCCTTTACCCTGTGTCTAACCCTAACTCTAGTTCTTACCCCAACAGTAGGTCTAACCCTAACCCTAACAAAAGTTATAGCCCTAATCCTAACCCTGGGTTTAACCCTAACCCTAGCCCTAACTCGAACCCTAGGTGTAACCCTAACCCAGCTCTAATATTAACCCTAACCCTAACCGTAGTGTTTGAAACTACTATCTAAGGTTGTTATTGAAAATATGTTTAACCACTGACATTTAAAATTTCAGACCCAAAGTCTGAAGTTCTAAAACTATCTGACACTCACCCTAGTTCTTAAAAAACCCCAAGGTCTGGTCATTACACTAACCTTGGGTTTAATTATAATCCTAACCCAGTGTGTAACCCAAAGCCTAACCCTAGACCTAAACCAAACCCAGCCCTAACCCTAACCCCAAACCCTAAACCCTAACCCCTAGCACTTGCACTCACCCTAGACCTAAACCAAACACTAATCCTAACCCTAACCCTAGCCCTAAACCAAACCCTAACCCTAGGCCAAACCCTAACCCTAACCCTAAACCCTAACCCTAACCCTAGACCTAAACTAAACCCTAACCCCTAACCCTAACCCTAGACCTAAACCAAACCCTAACCCTAACCCTAACCCCTAACCCTAGACCTAACCCTAACCCTAGGCCTAACCCTAATCCCAACCCTGACCCCTAACCCCAGCCCTAACCCTAACCCCAAACCCTAAACCCTAACCCCTAGCACTTACACTCACCCTAGACCTAAACCAAACCCTAATCCTAACCCTAACCCTAGTCCTAAACCAAACCCTAACCCTAGACCTAACCCTAGGCCTAACCCTAACCCTAACCCCTAACCCTAACCCTAACCCCTAACCCTAACCCTAGACCTAACCCTAACCCTAACCCTAGACCTAAACCAAACCCTAACCCTAACCCCAACCCCAACCCTAACCCTAGGCCTAACCCTAACCCTAGACCTAACCCTAACCCTAGGCCTAACCCTAACCCTAACCCTAGACCTAAACCTAACCCTAACCCTAAACCCAACCCTGACCCCTAACCCTAGACCTAACCATAACCCTAATCCTAACCCTAAATGTTAGTCCCTAGCCTCATTAACCTTCAACCCCTAACCCGAAGGGTTAGGGGCTGAAGGTTAATGGGGCTAGGGTTAGGATTACGGGAAAAGGGGTAGGGCCAGGCCAGGCCAGGGCCAGGGCCAGGGCCAGGGCCAGGCCAGGCCAGGGCCAGGGCCAGGCCAGGCCAGGGCCAGGGCCAGGCCAGGCCAGGCCAGGGCCAGGGCCAGGGCCAGGGCCAGGGCCAGGCCAGGCCAGGGCCAGGCCAGGGCCAGGGCCAGGCCAGGCCAGGCCAGGGCCAGGGCCAGGCCAGGGCCAGGGCCAGGGCCAGGGGCCAGGCCAGGGCCAGGCCAGGCCAGGCCAGGCCAGGCCAGGCCAGGGCCAGGGCCAGGCCAGGCCAGGCCAGGGCCAGGCCAGGCCAGGCCAGGCCAGGCCAGGGGCCAGGCCAGGGGCCAGGCCAGGCCAGGCCAGGCCAGGCCAGGCCAGGCCAGGCCAGGCCAGGCCAGGCCAGGGCCAGGCCAGGCCAGGCCAGGCCAGGCCAGGCCAGGCCAGGCCAGGCCAGGCCAGGCCAGGCCAGGGCCAGGCCAGGCCAGGCCAGGCCAGGCCAGGCCAGGCCAGGCCAGGCCAGGCCAGGCCAGGCCAGGCCAGGGCCAGGCCAGGCCAGGCCAGGCCAGGCCAGGGCCAGGCCAGGCCAGGCCAGGCCAGGCCAGGCCAGGCCAGGCCAGGCCAGGCCAGGCCAGGCCAGGCCAGGCCAGGGCCAGGCCAGGCCAGGCCAGGGCCAGGCCAGGCCAGGCCAGGCCAGGCCAGGGCCAGGCCAGGCCAGGCCAGGCCAGGCCAGGCCAGGCCAGGCCAGGGCCAGGCCAGGCCAGGCCAGGCCAGGCCAGGCCAGGCCAGGCCAGGCCAGGCCAGGCCAGGCCAGGCCAGGCCAGGCCAGGCCAGGCCAGGCCAGGCCAGGCCAGGCCAGGCCAGGCCAGGCCAGGGCCAGGCCAGGCCAGGCCAGGCCAGGCCAGGCCAGGCCAGGCCAGGCCAGGCCAGGCCAGGCCAGGCCAGGCCAGGCCAGGCCAGGCCAGGCCAGGCCAGGCCAGGCCAGGGCCAGGCCAGGCCAGGCCAGGCCAGGCCAGGCCAGGCCAGGCCAGGCCAGGCCAGGCCAGGCCAGGCCAGGCCAGGCCAGGCCAGGCCAGGCCAGGCCAGGCCAGGCCAGGCCAGGCCAGGCCAGGCCAGGCCAGGCCAGGCCAGGCCAGGCCAGGCCAGGCCAGGCCAGGCCAGGCCAGGCCAGGCCAGGCCAGGCCAGGCCAGGGCCAGGCCAGGCCAGGCCAGGCCAGGCCAGGCCAGGCCAGGCCAGGCCAGGCCAGGCCAGGCCAGGCCAGGCCAGGGCCAGGGCCAGGCCAGGCCAGGCCAGGCCAGGCCAGGCCAGGCCAGGCCAGGCCAGGCCAGGCCAGGCCAGGCCAGGCCAGGCCAGGCCAGGCCAGGCCAGGCCAGGCCAGGCCAGGCCAGGCCAGGCCAGGCCAGGCCAGGCCAGGCCAGGCCAGGCCAGGCCAGGCCAGGCCAGGCCAGGGCCAGGCCAGGCCAGGCCAGGCCAGGCCAGGCCAGGCCAGGCCAGGGCCAGGCCAGGCCAGGCCAGGCCAGGCCAGGGCCAGGCCAGGCCAGGCCAGGCCAGGCCAGGCCAGGCCAGGCCAGGCCAGGCCAGGCCAGGCCAGGCCAGGCCAGGCCAGGCCAGGCCAGGCCAGGCCAGGCCAGGCCAGGCCAGGCCAGGGCCAGGCCAGGCCAGGCCAGGCCAGGCCAGGCCAGGCCAGGCCAGGCCAGGCCAGGCCAGGCCAGGCCAGGCCAGGCCAGGCCAGGCCAGGCCAGGCCAGGCCAGGCCAGGGCCAGGCCAGGCCAGGCCAGGCCAGGCCAGGGCCAGGCCAGGCCAGGCCAGGCCAGGCCAGGCCAGGCCAGGCCAGGCCAGGCCAGGCCAGGCCAGGCCAGGCCAGGCCAGGCCAGGCCAGGCCAGGCCAGGCCAGGCCAGGCCAGGCCAGGCCAGGCCAGGCCAGGCCAGGCCAGGCCAGGCCAGGCCAGGCCAGGCCAGGGCCAGGCCAGGCCAGGCCAGGCCAGGGCCAGGGCCAGGCCAGGCCAGGCCAGGCCAGGCCAGGGCCAGGCCAGGCCAGGGCCAGGCCAGGCCAGGCCAGGCCAGGCCAGGCCAGGCCAGGCCAGGCCAGGCCAGGCCAGGCCAGGCCAGGCCAGGCCAGGCCAGGCCAGGCCAGGCCAGGCCAGGCCAGGGCCAGGCCAGGCCAGGCCAGGCCAGGCCAGGCCAGGCCAGGCCAGGCCAGGCCAGGCCAGGCCAGGCCAGGCCAGGCCAGGCCAGGCCAGGCCAGGCCAGGCCAGGGCCAGGCCAGGCCAGGCCAGGCCAGGCCAGGCCAGGCCAGGCCAGGCCAGGCCAGGCCAGGCCAGGCCAGGCCAGGCCAGGCCAGGCCAGGCCAGGCCAGGCCAGGCCAGGCCAGGCCAGGCCAGGCCAGGCCAGGCCAGGCCAGGCCAGGCCAGGCCAGGCCAGGCCAGGCCAGGCCAGGCCAGGCCAGGGCCAGGCCAGGCCAGGGCCAGGGCCAGGCCAGGCCAGGCCAGGCCAGGCCAGGCCAGGCCAGGCCAGGCCAGGCCAGGCCAGGCCAGGCCAGGCCAGGCCAGGCCAGGCCAGGCCAGGCCAGGCCAGGCCAGGCCAGGCCAGGCCAGGCCAGGCCAGGCCAGGCCAGGCCAGGCCAGGGCCAGGCCAGGCCAGGCCAGGCCAGGCCAGGCCAGGCCAGGCCAGGCCAGGCCAGGCCAGGGCCAGGGCCAGGCCAGGCCAGGCCAGGCCAGGCCAGGCCAGGCCAGGCCAGGCCAGGCCAGGGCCAGGCCAGGCCAGGGCCAGGGCCAGGCCAGGCCAGGCCAGGCCAGGCCAGGCCAGGCCAGGCCAGGCCAGGCCAGGCCAGGCCAGGCCAGGCCAGGCCAGGCCAGGCCAGGCCAGGCCAGGCCAGGCCAGGCCAGGCCAGGCCAGGCCAGGCCAGGCCAGGCCAGGCCAGGCCAGGCCAGGCCAGGCCAGGCCAGGCCAGGCCAGGCCAGGGCCAGGCCAGGCCAGGCCAGGCCAGGCCAGGGCCAGGCCAGGCCAGGCCAGGCCAGGCCAGGCCAGGCCAGGCCAGGCCAGGCCAGGCCAGGCCAGGCCAGGCCAGGCCAGGCCAGGCCAGGCCAGGCCAGGGCCAGGCCAGGCCAGGCCAGGCCAGGCCAGGCCAGGCCAGGCCAGGCCAGGCCAGGCCAGGCCAGGCCAGGCCAGGCCAGGCCAGGCCAGCCAGGCCAGGCCAGGCCAGGCCAGGCCAGGCCAGGCCAGGCCAGGCCAGGCCAGGCCAGGCCAGGCCAGGCCAGGCCAGGCCAGGCCAGGCCAGGCCAGGCCAGGCCAGGCCAGGCCAGGCCAGGCCAGGCCAGGCCAGGCCAGGCCAGGCCAGGCCAGGGCCAGGCCAGGCCAGGCCAGGCCAGGCCAGGGCCAGGCCAGGCCAGGCCAGGCCAGGCCAGGCCAGGCCAGGCCAGGCCAGGCCAGGCCAGGCCAGGCCAGGCCAGGCCAGGCCAGGCCAGGCCAGGCCAGGCCAGGCCAGGCCAGGCCAGGCCAGGCCAGGCCAGGCCAGGCCAGGCCAGGCCAGGCCAGGCCAGGCCAGGCCAGGCCAGGCCAGGCCAGGCCAGGCCAGGCCAGGCCAGGCCAGGCCAGGCCAGGCCAGGCCAGGCCAGGCCAGGCCAGGCCAGGCCAGGCCAGGCCAGGCCAGGCCAGGCCAGGCCAGGCCAGGCCAGGCCAGGCCAGGCCAGGCCAGGCCAGGCCAGGCCAGGCCAGGCCAGGCCAGGCCAGGCCAGGCCAGGCCAGGCCAGGCCAGGCCAGGCCAGGCCAGGCCAGGCCAGGCCAGGCCAGGCCAGGCCAGGCCAGGCCAGGCCAGGGCCAGGCCAGGCCAGGCCAGGCCAGGCCAGGCCAGGCCAGGCCAGGCCAGGCCAGGCCAGGGCCAGGCCAGGGCCAGGCCAGGCCAGGCCAGGCCAGGCCAGGCCAGGCCAGGCCAGGCCAGGCCAGGCCAGGCCAGGCCAGGCCAGGCCAGGCCAGGCCAGGCCAGGCCAGGCCAGGCCAGGCCAGGCCAGGCCAGGCCAGGCCAGGCCAGGCCAGGCCAGGCCAGGCCAGGCCAGGCCAGGCCAGGCCAGGCCAGGCCAGGCCAGGCCAGGCCAGGCCAGGGCCAGGCCAGGCCAGGCCAGGCCAGGCCAGGCCAGGCCAGGCCAGGCCAGGCCAGGCCAGGGCCAGGCCAGGCCAGGCCAGGCCAGGCCAGGCCAGGCCAGGCCAGGCCAGGCCAGGGCCAGGCCAGGGCCAGGCCAGGCCAGGCCAGGGCCAGGCCAGGCCAGGCCAGGCCAGGCCAGGGCCAGGCCAGGCCAGGCCAGGCCAGGCCAGGCCAGGCCAGGCCAGGCCAGGCCAGGCCAGGCCAGGCCAGGCCAGGCCAGGCCAGGCCAGGCCAGGCCAGGCCAGGCCAGGCCAGGCCAGGGCCAGGCCAGGCCAGGCCAGGCCAGGCCAGGCCAGGCCAGGCCAGGCCAGGCCAGGGCCAGGGCCAGGCCAGGCCAGGCCAGGCCAGGCCAGGCCAGGCCAGGCCAGGCCAGGCCAGGCCAGGCCAGGCCAGGCCAGGCCAGGGCCAGGCCAGGCCAGGCCAGGCCAGGCCAGGCCAGGCCAGGCCAGGCCAGGCCAGGCCAGGCCAGGCCAGGCCAGGCCAGGCCAGGCCAGGCCAGGCCAGGCCAGGCCAGGCCAGGCCAGGCCAGGCCAGGCCAGGCCAGGCCAGGCCAGGCCAGGCCAGGCCAGGCCAGGCCAGGCCAGGCCAGGCCAGGCCAGGCCAGGCCAGGCCAGGCCAGGCCAGGGCCAGGCCAGGCCAGGCCAGGCCAGGCCAGGGCCAGGCCAGGCCAGGCCAGGCCAGGCCAGGCCAGGCCAGGCCAGGCCAGGCCAGGCCAGGCCAGGCCAGGCCAGGCCAGGCCAGGCCAGGCCAGGCCAGGCCAGGCCAGGCCAGGCCAGGCCAGGCCAGGCCAGGCCAGGCCAGGCCAG
>OY660864.1:40309124-40352512 GCA_962446985.1 Xyrichtys novacula | reverse complement strand
GGTGAAAAAACTTACAGCACACAGAGAGAAAAGTAAAGGAGACAAATGAAAACCCATGAAGGAGACTGAAACGTAGGCGGCGCCGTTAATTGATCGGTGATGACGTCATCAAACTTAAAAACCTTCGTCGATGATGTTATGGTTAAACGTCTGAACGTCAACGAATCTCCGATAACAGCGAAGATCATTTCCTGTTTTTGTTTTTCAGCCGTTTCAGACCAGCTTGGCTTCAACCACTGACCCCGATAAGAAGCAGATGTTGGAGAGGATGGACGTCGCCGTCACCGCCGCCCTGCAGCCTCTGCAGGCGGCGATGGACGGCAAAGCTGCAGATGAGGTGGTGCGACCTCTGGCCCAGGTGAGTCTACAGAGAAGATTCTTCTCATGATCTCGGCCCCACGGCCTCCTGAGCTCCTTTTTTTGATCTGCCACCATGTTTGGCGTCTCACCTGTCACCTCTGACTCACCTCTGACTCACCTCTGACTCACCTCTGACTCACCTCTGACTCACCTCTCTCCCTCACCTCTCTCCCTCACCTCTCTCCCTCACCTGTGTGCCTCACCTGTCCGGTCTCCAGGTTCTGATGGAGAGCTCCAAAGACCTTCTGGCTGACTGGTTGGACAAACAGTTTGGAAGTGAAGTGACGGAGAACTCCATCTTCTCCATCCTGCCCAAATTCTGGGAGGCCGAGTTCCACAAAGACATGGAGGCTCTGAATGTAAGAGTCCGGACCGGTCCGGTTTAGATCCACTCATGTTAGTTTCTGCTCACAGTTCTGATCTGGATCAGACCGGTCCCCCTGACCCTGATTAGTGTTGTTTAATATAAATATCTCAGTGTGGGAACCGGTCCAGAACCGAAAACAGCGCCGCAGACCAGTTCTCATGTTTTTGGGTCCAGGTTGAGTTCCAGGACTTGGATCCAGTCTTTCTCTCCACTCGTGTTTTTGTGTCCTCCAGGTTCTTCCTGCAGATGTTCTGACCCGGGTCAGCGAATACGTCCCTGAGATCGTGGAGTTTGTGGAGAAGGTCGTCTCCAACGGTTACGGGTGAGAATCCAACACCGTAAATCCTCTGTGTGTGTGTGTGTGTGTGTGTGTGTGTGTGTGCGTGTCTGTGTGTGTGTGTGTGTGTGTGTGTGTGTGTGTGTGTGTGTGTGTGTGTGCACGTGTGTGTGTGTGTGTGTGTCTGTGTGTGTGTGTGTGTGTCTGTGTGTGTGTGTGTGTGTCTGTGTGTATGTGTATGTGTGTCTGTGTGTGTGTGTGTGTCTTTGTGTGTGTGTGTGTGTGTGTGTGTATGTGTGTGTGTGTATGTGTCTGTGTGTGTGTGTGTGTGTGTGTGTGTGTGTGTGTGTGTGTGTATGTGTATGTGTGTATGTGTGTGTGTGTGTGTGTGTGTGTGTCTGTGTGTCTTTGTGTGTGTGTCTGTGTGTGTGTGTGTGTGTGTGTGTGTGTGTGTGTGTGTGTCTGTGTGTGTCTGTGTGTGTGTCTTTGTGTGTGTGTCTGTGTGTGTGTCTGTGTGTCTGTGTGTCTGTGTGTGTGTCTGTGTGTGTGTCTCTGTGTGTGTGTGTCTGTGTGTGTCTGTGTGTGTGTCTTTGTGTGTGTGTCTGTGTCTGTGTGTGTGTGTGTGTCTGTGTGTGTGTCTTTGTGTGTGTGTCTGTGTGTGTGTGTCTGTGTGTGTCTGTGTGTGTGTCTGTGTGTGTGTCTTTGTGTGTGTGTCTGTGTGTGTGTGTGTGTGTGTGTGTGTCTTTGTGTGTGTGTCTGTGTGTGTGTGTGTGTGTGTGTGTGTGTGTGTGTGTGTGTGTGTGTGTGTGTCTGTGTGTGTGTGTGTGTGTGTTTGTGTGTGTATGTGTGTGTGTCTTTGTGTGTGTCTTTGTGTGTGTCTTTGTGTGTGTCTTTGTGTGTGTCTTTGTGTGTGTCTTTGTGTTTTCAGGTTGAAACTGAATTTTAAAAAGTTTTTTTTTTCTCTAAAACTATTAAAAAAAAAAAAAAATCAGTGTTAAAGGTCCTGAAGGTCCTAATGGTCCTGAGGGTCCAAACGGTCCTGAAGGTCCTGAGGGTCCTGAAGGTCCAAACGGTCCTGAGGGTCCTAAAGGTCCTGAGGGTCCTGAAGGTCCAAACGGTCCTTAAGGTCCTGAAGGTCCAAACGGTCCTGAGAATCCTGAAGGTCCTGAGGGTCCTGAAGGTCCAAACGGTCTTTAAGGTCCTGAAGGTCCAAACGGTCCTGAAGGTCCAAACGGTCCTGAGGGTCCTGAAGGTCCAAACGGTCCTGAAGGTCCGAAGGTCCAAACTGTCCTGAGGGTCCTGAAGGTCCTGAGGGTCCTTAAGGTCCAAACGGTCCTGAAGGCCCTGAAGGTCCTGAAGGTCCTGAAGGTCCTGAGGGTCCTGAAGGTCCAAACGGTCCTTAAGGTCCTGAAGGTCCAAACGGTCCTGAGGGTCCTGAAGGTCCTGAAGGTCCTGAAGGTCCTGAGGGTCCTGAAGGTCCGAAGGTCACTTTGGATTTCCTCGTGTTTTCAGGTACGAATCAAACGCCTCCGTGTACTTCGACACCGCCAAGTTTGACTCCAGTCCGCAGCACTCTTACGCCAAACTGGTCCCAGAGGCCGTGGGAGACCAGAAGGCCCTACAGGAAGGAGAAGGTGGGTTCCCCGGTTCTGATTCTGACGATGACACTGATGGTCTCGGATATGTTCACTTTCATGGACAAACAGTTTCTGTTCGTCCATCGTGGCGTTCTCTCCCCCCCCCCTCCGTCTCCTAGGCGACCTGAGCGTCTCCGCTGACAGACTGAGTGAGAAGAAGTCGCCGAACGACTTCGCCCTCTGGAAGGCGTCCAAACCCGGAGAACCGTCGTGGGACTCGCCGTGGGGGAAGGTGAGAGAGCGCCGGTCCTGTCCGAGTCTGAGGTCCAACTTTCTGAAGTTCCTTCAACCAGAACCAGAGTCTGAGAAGAAGCAGAACTGTTTTAGAGATGATTGATTGATGCGGTTCTGATCGGTTCTGGTTCCTCCCTGTGTTGTAACAGGGTCGGCCCGGCTGGCACATTGAATGTTCTGCGATGGCCGGGTCCATCTTAGGAGAGTCCATGGACATCCACGGAGGAGGGTTCGACCTCCGGTTCCCTCACCACGACAACGAGCTGGCCCAGTCCGAGGTAAAGAACCAGAACTTTGGCCTCTTCGTTCTTTAGGAGAATAGTTCTTCTTACGGTTCTGTTTCTTCTTCTTTCTTCTCAGGCGTTCTTCCAGAACGATCACTGGGTCCGATACTTCCTGCACACGGGTCACCTGACCATCGCCGGCTGTAAGATGTCCAAATCTCTGAAGAACTTCATCACCATCAAAGACGCTCTGGCCAAGAACACAGGTGGGTCTCCTCTGGTTCTGTTGGACACAGGATGGATCCATCTGTCTTCAGACGTGAGAGTCGGTCTGACGAGACGGAAAAGGACCTCAGAACCTCTTAAGGTGTTCCCACCATATTGAGGTCCAAAGTTCTGATAGAGGAACAACCAAACAGGTCCAAAGTTGTCCTGACTTGTCCCCCATTGAAAACATTTGGACCATCAGGACCCCAAAACCAGGACCAAGGAGACCCTGAACAGTTGAGAGCCTCTTTCAGGGACCGGATTTGACTGTCAGAGTCCAGAACCTGGTTTGCTGGGTTCTGTTAGATCTTAGAGAACCTGGTCTGCTGGGTTCTCTAAGGTCTACAGAACCTGGTCTGCTGGGTTCACTAAGGTCCACTGTAGAGCTGAGGATCATGAACCTGGATCTTCAGATCTGAACTCGTTTCTTCTTCGTCTGTTTGGTTTTAAATCTGAATCGGACCTTCTTCTTCTTCTTCTCAGACTCAGTTTTTGACGTAAACTCCGATCTTCTTTAACGTGTTTTTTTTCGTCGTTTTCTCGTCCTGCAGCTCGGCAGCTTCGTCTCGCTTTCTTGATGCATTCCTGGAAAGACACGCTGGACTATTCCTCCAACACCATGGAGTCAGCGGTCCAGTATGAGAAGTTCATGAACGTGGGTGTCAGACGGAGGATCCTTACAAAGCTGAAGGTTTCTTCTTCTTCTTCTTCTTCTTCTTCTCCTTTAACCGTCTCTTCTGTCTTCAAAGGAGTTCTTCTTGAACGTCAAAGACATCCTGCGAACTCCCACCGACATCACCGGGCAGTTTGAGAAGTGGGAGGCAGCAGAGATGGAGCTGAACCACAGGTGAGAGTTTCCAGGTGTCCTTCTTCTCAGACTGTCGTTTAGGAAACATCTGAGGAGGTACAGAAAAATCCTCTGAGCAGGTAAGATCGTCACCTTTTCACTCCGGCGTGTTTTTGTCCAGTTTCTACGACAGAAAGGCCGCCGTCCACGAGGCTCTGTGCGATAACGTGGACACTCGCACGGCCATGGAGGAGATGAGACTCCTGGTCGGTCAGAGTAACAGTTACATCGCCAACAGGAAGAGCGCCAAGCTGAGACCCAACCGCCTGCTGGTGGAGAGCGTCGCCGTGTATCTGACCAACATGCTGAAGGTGATGAAGCGGGATGAAGAAGTCAGGAAGGCTAACAGATAAAGAAGGCCTCAGTGTTTTTATCAGTATTATTTTTACGATGATGAACTTCCAGGAAGTCGAATTCAGGAAATGTTTGTCGGTCTGTTTTTGGACGTGCTCATAAAAACCCGAACATTCGAAAACTCCGAGTTTCTCTCAGCAGCAGGTTTGAGGGAACGCTCCTGTTAGTCCTACGTCAGTTTAAATCCACGCCCATATAAGGAGGTCAGGAGATCTGCTTCCTGTCAGCTGATGAGAAAGAGAATAAAACTCAAATTAGAATAAATCAGAAACAACAAAAGTGCAAAACATGAAAAATAAAGTTTTTTACAAAGTGAAGAAAGTTTAAGAATAAAGTTCAGAGAAGAGGAGGTCGTCTGTTCTATATCATTCGACTTTAGGAGAGTATACGCAGTATTTATATACGCAGTATCTATATACACAGTATCTATATACACAGTATCTATATACGCAGTATCTATATACGCAGTATCTATATACGGAGTATCTATATACACAGTATTTATATACGCAGTATCTATATACGCAGTATCTATATACGCAGTATCTATATACGCAGTATTTATATACACAGTATCTATATACACAGTATCTATATACGCAGTATCTATATACGCAGTATCTATATACGCAGTATCTATATACGCAGGATCTATATACACAGTATCTGTATACGCAGTATTTATATACAGGTACACAGAGTATTAAACAGTTATTTTCAGTCTCCGGTTATTGACGTCTGATCGGTTCACAGTCATATTATATTTTTTTTGTAATAAAAGGTTTTTATAAATAAAGTTTAGTTTGATTTTTTTCAGGTTAATGTGGTTCAATAAGGTGGAGATGTTTAGTTTAGATCCAGGTTTGAAGTCAGACCTGCCACCCAAAGGTTCCTGGTCCCGGGTTCAGGTTCCTGGTCCCGGGTTCAGGTTCCTGGTCCTGGGGTCAGGTTCCTGAAGTTAAGATCTGGGTCGGCTGCCCCTGGACCCTGATCTGAGTCTTCTGTGGGTTTTATTTTCAGGTATTTGGGTCCATCGAAGAATCTGAATCCATCGGTTTCCCAGTCGGAGGACAAAGAGGACAAAACGTCGACGTGAGTCAAAATCAACCAACTTATTTTTTTCTGTTTTTAATAAAATTAAAAAACTTTTCTGAAGTCAGAAATCTACAGGAAGTGTAACGAGTGAGTTCGATATTCTTTAAATATTCTTGTAGTGAACGTGAAGGTCCAGAAGATTTTCTTTAGTTTTTTAAACAAACAATAAAATAAAATAAATCCACATTCTTCTTCTTCTTCTTCTTCTTCTTCTTCTTCTTCTTCTTCTTCTTCTTCTTCTTCTTCTTCTCCTCCTTCAGCTGGAGAACACCGTCATGCCGTACCTCACCGTTCTCTCAGAGTTCAGAGAAAACGTCCGAAAAATCGCCCGAGAGCAGAAAGGTGAGAAGAAAGACGAACTCTGATGTTTTCAATGTTTTCACGATTCTGAGTCCTGGTCCAGACTCTGAGTCCAGACTCTGAGTCCTGGTCCAGACTCTGAGTCCTGGTCCAGTCTCTGAGTCCTGGTCCAGACTCTGAGTCCTGGTCCAGTCTTTGGGTCCTGGTCCAGTCTCTGAGTCCTGGTCCAGTCTCTGGGTCCTGGTCCAGACTCTGAGTCCTGGTCCAGTCTTTGGGTCCTGGTACAGTCTCTGAGTCCTGGTCCAGACTCTGAGTCCTGGTCCAGTCTTTGGGTCCTGGTCCAGTCTTTGGGTCCTGGTCCAGACTCTGAGTCCTGGTCCAGTCTCTGAGTCCTGGTCCAGTCTTTGGGTCCTGGTCCAGTCTTTGGGTCCTGGTCCAGACTCTGAGTCCTGGTCCAGTCTCTGAGTCCTGGTCCAGACTCTGAGTCCTGGTCCAGTCTCTGAGTCCTGGTCCAGTCTCTGAGTCCTGGTCCAGTCTTTGGGTCCTGGTCCAGTCTCTGAGTCCTGGTCCAGACTCTGAGTCCTGGTCCAGTCTCTGAGTCCTGGTCCAGACTCTGGTCCAGACTCTGAGTCCTGGTCCAGACTCTGGTCCAGACTCTGAGTCCTGGTCCAGACTCTGAGTCCTGGTCCAGACTCTGGTCCAGTCTTTGGGTCCTGGTCCAGTCTCTGAGTCCTGGTCCAGACTCTGAGTCCTGGTCAAGTCTTTGGGTCCTGGTCCAGTCTTTGGGTCCTGGTCCAGTCTCTGAGTCCTGGTCCAGACTCTGAGTCCTGGTCCAGTCTTTGGGTCCTGGTCCAGTCTTTGGGTCCTGGTCCAGTCTCTGAGTCCTGGTCCAGTCTTTGGGTCCTGGTCCAGACTCTGAGTCCTGGTCCAGTCTCTGAGTCCTGGTCCAGACTCTGAGTCCTGGTCCAGACTCTGGTCCAGACTCTGAGTCCTGGTCCAGTCTTTGGGTCCTGGTCCAGTCTTTGGGTCCTGGTCCAGTCTCTGAGTCCTGGTCCAGTCTCTGGGTCCTGGTCCAGACTCTGAGTCCTGGTCCAGTCTTTGGGTCCTGGTCCAGACTCTGAGTCCTGGTCCAGACTCTGAGTCCTGGTCCAGTCTTTGGGTCCTGGACCAGTCTCTGGGTCCTGGTCCAGACTCTGAGTCCTGGTCCAGTCTCTGAGTCCTGGTCCAGACTCTGGTCCAGTCTCTGAGTCCTGGTCCAGTCTCTGGGTCCTGGTCCAGTCTCTGAGTCCTGGTCCAGTCTCTGAGTCCTGGTCCAGTCTCTGGTCCAGACTCTGAGTCCTGGTCCAGTCTCTGAGTCCTGGTCCAGTCTCTGAGTCCTGGTCCAGACTCTGGTCCAGACTCTGAGTCCTGGTCCAGTCTTTGGGTCCTGGTCCAGTCTCTGAGTCCTGGTCCAGTCTCTGAGTCCTGGTCCAGTCTTTGGGTCCTGGTCCAGTCTCTGAGTCCTGGTCCAGTCTCTGAGTCCTGGTCCAGACTCTGGTCCAGTCTTTGGGTCCTGGTCCAGTCTCTGAGTCCTGGTCCAGTCTCTGAGTCCTGGTCCAGACTCTGGTCCAGTCTCTGAGTCCTGGTCCAGTCTTTGGGTCCTGGTCCAGTCTCTGAGTCCTGGTCCAGTCTCTGGGTCCTGGTCCAGACTCTGGTCCAGTCTCTGAGTCCTGGTCCAGTCTCTGAGTCCTGGTCCAGACTCTGAGTCCTGGTCCAGTCTCTGGGTCCTGGTCCAGACTCTGAGTCCTGGTCCAGTCTCTGGGTCCTGGTCCAGACTCTGGTCCAGTCTCTGAGTCCTGGTCCAGTCTCTGAGTCCTGGTCCAGTCTCTGAGTCCTGGTCCAGACTCTGGTCCAGTCTCTGAGTCCTGGTCCAGACTCTGAGTCCTGGTCCAGTCTCTGAGTCCTGGTCCAGACTCTGGTCCAGTCTCTGAGTCCTGGTCCAGTCTCTGAGTCCTGGTCCAAAACCCGTTCCTCTTGTCTTCCAGTGACCCCGTTGCTGCAGCTCTGTGACTCGGTCCGTGACGACACGTTACCAGAACTTGGAGTCCGACTGGAGGACCATGAAGGTAAGAGTTAAAGTCAGTACCCTGAGTGTCCACAGCGGGGCGCTGTGAAGGTTGGACCTTAACCACGTGTCTGCCCCCGTACATGTGGCTCTGTTGAACTGATGGTGGCGCTGTGGAGCCTTTTTTTAAACTAAACTAAATCTGAACGTTGTTTACGAAAAAAAAACAGAGCGGCGTTCTCGCTCTGACGAGGGTTCGACTAAATCTGCGGCTCTGTGTTCAGGTCTCCCTACGGTGGTGAAGCTGGTGGACAAGGAGACGTTACTGAAGGAGAGAGAGGAGAAGAAGAAGGTGAGGAGGAAACACGAAAATCAATCAATCAATCAATTTTTATTGATCTGTCACCAAATCTCAACAATCCAGAAGATCAGGTCCAGACCAGACTCTCAGATTACCAAAGGTCCAGATCTGACCCGCCTGAAACCGGGAGGAGCGAAGAACAGAATTTATGAAGTTAGGGAGGAGGAGAAAGAGGAAGAAGGAGGAGGAGGAGGAGAAGGAGAGAGGAGGAGGAGAAAATGAAGAAGGAGGAAGAGGAGGAGAAGGAGAAGAAGAGACAAGAACTTCCTTCAACAGGCAGAAACCTTCAGCAGGACCAGACACGAGTTTCCCTCTGTGGATTTTTCGGTTCTGGTCCAGTTTGAAGTTTGACTAACAGAATCTTGATTCTGCTGAACGATCAGTTCTGAGACCCGATCACATGATTGATTTATTGGTCTGCTCCCTGTCTGTGATCAATAACGGGTCAGGTCCAGAGAAAAAGAGTCCGGTAAGGAGACTCGGGTTCGGGTTTCTTCTCTGAGGTTCTGTGTGGATTTTTTTCTGCAGATGGAGGAAGAGAAGAAGAAGAAGAAGGAAGAGGCCGCCAAGAAGAAACAAGAACAAGAGGTTTCCCATAATTCATCACTTCTGTCGTTCTTCTTCTCTGATCAAATCGTCATCTTCACGTTTTTTTGATCTGTTTCTGCTCTAGATGGCCAAACTCGCCAAGATGAAGATCTCTCCATCGGAAATGTTTCGTACGGAGACGGACAAGTTCTCCCAGTTTGACGAGACGGTAAATCTTCTGTTTCCTGAAACTGTCCATTTGGATAAACGTCCAAAAACAAACGAGCAGTTTTTACTTTTTTAAAAGTTACGAATCCGAGAAAGAGACCGAGGAGGAAAAGAGTCTGTGGTCCCTGTTCTGTGGAGGACTTCATCTGGACCTCCACAGTCCACAGTCCCACCATGTTCAGTAGACAGAGAGAAGCTTGAGTGACCACCATGAAGTTTATAACACTACTGAATAATTTAAAAATGGAGTTTTGACTACTGAGAATGTCCGGATTCTTAATTTACTTTGACTGCAGGAGGTCCCAGGCCTTTAAATAAAACAGGCCTTTATATGAAACAGGCCCTTTATATGAAGCAGGCTCTTTATATGAAACAGGCCCTTTATATGAAACAGGCCCTTTATATGAAACAGGCCTTTATATGAAACAGGCCTTTATATAAAACAGGCCTTTATATGAAACAGGCCTTTATATGAAACAGGCTCTTTACATGAAACAGGCCTTTATATGAAACAGGCCCTTTATATGAAACAGGCCCTTTATATGAAACAGACCTTAATATGAAACAGGCCTTTATATGAAACAGGCTCTTTATATAAAACAGGCTCTTTATATGAAACAGGCTCTTTATATGAAACAGGCCCTTTATATGAAACAGGCCCTTTATATGAAACAGGCCCTTTATATGAAACAGACCTAAATATGAAACAGGCCTTTATATAAAACAGGCCTTTATATGAAACAGGCCTTTATATGAAACAGACCTAAATATGAAACAGGCCTTTATATGAAACAGGCCTTTATATAAAACAGGCCTTTATATGAAACAGACTGTTTATATAAAACAGGCCTTTATATAAAACAGCCCTTTATATGAAACAGGCCTTTATATAAAACAGGCCTTTATATGAAACAGACCGTTTATATGAAACAGGCCCTTTATATGAAACAGACCTTTATATAAAACAGGCCTTTATATGAAACAGACCTTTATATAAAACAGCCCTTTATATGAAACAGGCCTTTATATAAAACAGCCCTTTATATGAAACAGACCGTTTATATGAAACAGGCCCTTTATATGAAACAGACCTTTATATAAAACAGGCCTTTATATGAAACAGACCGTTTATATGAAACAGGCCCTTTATATGAAACAGGTCTTTAAATGAAACAGGCCTTTATATGAAACAGCCCTTTATATGAAACAGACTGTTTATATGAAACAGGCCTTTATATAAAACAGGCCTTTATATGAAACAGGCCTTTATATAAAACAGGCCTTTATATAAAACAGCCCTTTATATAAAACAGGCCTTTATATGAAACAGACTGTTTATATAAAACAGGCCTTTATATGAAACAGCCCTTTATATGAAACAGACCGTTTATATGAAACAGGCCCTTTATATGAAACAGACCTTTATATAAAACAGGCCTTTATATGAAACAGACCGTTTATATGAAACAGGCCCTTTATATGAAACAGGCCTTTATATGAAACAGCCCTTTATATAAAACAATCCTTTATATGAAACAGACCTTTATATAAAACAGGCCTTTATATGTAACAGCCCTTTATATAAAACAGGCCTTTATATGAAACAGACCTTTATATGAAACAGACCTTTATATAAAACAGGCCCTTTATATAAAACAGGCCTTTATATGAAACAGGCCTTTATATAAAACAGGCCTTTATATGAAACAGACCTTTATATGAAACAGGCCTTTATATGAAACAGACCCTTTATATAAAACAGGCCTTTATATGAAACAGACCTTTATATGAAACAGGCCCTTTATATAAAATAGGCTTTTATATGAAACAGGCCTTTATATGAAACAGGACAGTTTTCAGTTTTAAGCCCTAGATGCTGTGAAACGAAAATGTTCTTGTTCAGAGCAGAAATAGTGTCTTTCTTTCTGATGTTGTGTTCAGGGTTTCCCGACTCATGACGCTGAAGGAAAAGAGCTCAGCAAAGGTCAAGCCAAGAAACTTCGGAAACTCTACGAGGCCCAGGAAAAACTGCACAACGAGTTTCTGCAGATGAACCAAAATGGAAACTGATGAAACTGACGACGTTCACAGACTGTCGAAGAAGTCCTCAGCTCTGCGTCCGGAAAAAAGAAAAAAAAAACTCAGTGATTTTTTTTTTTATAGTGAAGAATGACGGTTCAGATCCAGAGCTGGATCCCCTGAAGTCCCACAAAGATAATTCTGAGTTTGTTAGTCGGTTACTTTGGTCTGAAAATGTAAATCTGTTTTATATGCAATAAAAACAACAAAATTCTGAAAAATTAAAATCACTTCATAACAAACTAGAGCTGCTGATACCAACACATCTGCATCTCCACAGATGAAGCAGTTTGTGGACCCAGAGGTTCTGCAGAACCTCAGCCTGGTCTGATTGATGGGGAGGCGGCAGCAGAAAGACGTGGTTTCGAAGCTGTCAAAAACTCAAACCTCACTCTGTGTTTTTCTCTCATTTCCTCTGAAAACAGTCGTTCCTCCTGATCATCGAGTCTGCAGATAATTCTCATATAACAAAAAGAAGGACAGGACTGATTTGAAAATTATAAATCTGGTTTATTTACATTAAATCCTGTTCCAAGAAAATGCAGACACACAGTCAGTCAGTAAATCAGTCAGACGGACAGTCAGTAAATCAGTCAGTCAGTCAGTGAATCAGTCAGTCAGTAAATCAGTCAATCAGTAAATCGGTCAGTCAGTAACTCAGTCAGTCAGGGTTATAGCTACTGTAACATTTATAAGGGTGACTGTTTTGATTTCTGTCCCGTTATCCTCGGGCCGAGCCTCAGCGATTCTTCTTAAAGGAAACTTGTGAATAAATGTTTTTGTGTCGGTGTGAAACCTTTTCTTTGATTTCAGCTCGAAACCTTCTCAGCATGAAACCTTCGTGCTAAAACCATAGACTGTATACACTATAGACTGTATACACTATAGACTGTATGTATATGTGTGCATATTCTTTATTCAGTCTATGGCTACAACAGAAAAACTTTTCAAAATAAGAGTCTGTCATTTCATTCTTACAGTTTTTGTGTAGCCTTCGAGATCTTTGTTTCTTCTAATGTTATACTGAATTAGGGCCACTGAGATGAAACGGAGGTTTATTTATTTATTTATTTTAAAAATTTGGACGTAAATTTCAGAGTTATGAGAAAATATCACCATTACTGTTTTTTTTTTTATTTTATTCTGACTTGTTTTCTGAAATTCTCTCATTTTTCTCAGAATTATGCCAGGAAACAGTTCAGACCTGAAAAAAGATGTTGTGGTCCTGCATCTGGAGTGAAAAACAGAGATCATCATTTTATCAGTTTATAAAATCCAGTCATTGTCTGAATTATCGACATTTTCTCATCATAGAGACAATAATGAGTCATATGAAGGTACGGAAACTCCACGAGGACAAAACACACAAAGAACTACAGGAACACAGTTTATTGTCTTTGGGATCCAATTTAAAAGGAAGGAACCATAGACTGTAAATACCACGTTTATATATCTATATAGATATAGAGATTGATATATATAGACTGTATATACTATACTTCTATATACAGTCGATGGAAGGAACCAGGTTAAAGTAGAAATGAGTCAAAAAAAGATTTATCTCTAAATGAGGAACACAAATTTAATTTAATTAATTAATTTTCAATCAATAACTGTGATTTTTGAAATATGAAGTGATTATTTGACAGTATTACTGCACGTCCCCAATAAATGCTTCATAAACTATGAGAAGAAAAGATGTTTTTATTTTCAAAAGAATAAATAAATAAATATAAATCTGATTTAACTTCTAAATAGGAATAAAGTTAATTAAAGTTCATAAAATAACTTCATATTAAGTTTTAAAAATTCTCTAAAATATAACTGTATTACTGTAACATTAAAATTAAGCTTTTTTGAAGGTAAAATAATTTATAAAGGGGATTAATTTTACTCTCATTAAACAGATGGACAGTAAAATAAAAACAACAGTTCTTAAATAAATGAGTAAAAAATTTAAAATCGGTGTTTGTTTCTCTTCCTTCTCTCTGTTTAGTAGAAACAGTTTCATCGTTTTTATATTTTAGTTTTATTAGTTTCATGAAAACGTCTCTTAACTGTCCTACCGTTGATCCCACATTGTTAGCCAATCAGGAGCGTCCTCCTGTCCTCTCGACCAATCAGATTTCACAGAGCGTTATTTGAAAGATGCTCCTGCTGCTCAGTCTTCCTGTTTACTTTCAGAGATCAGCGTCCAAAGGTCTTTTCCGACACTTTTCCTGCTTGTTTTGGATTTTATTCACAGTTTAGTCCCACATTAAGACATGTCGGCCTTTCAGGCTCGTGCTGCGGTGAGTTTTCTGAGTTTATTTCCGAGTTTGAGGCTCTTAAAACGTATTTTTGTTGTTGGTAGAGTAGCTCGCTAGCTCTGTTAGCTAACCTTACAGCCCTGTGCTCGGTGTTCTGCTCTTTAATCACATAAAATAACAATAAAAATGATCATTAATAACTTTATTTTACAGATGTTAAAGTCCTGAACATGTGGTTTTATCTTCTGTTCTGTCTTTATCCTTTTTCAGCAGGTTTCAGCTGCGGAGAATCCGGTAAAAATGCTTAAAAACACGAAAACTACAGCTGCAGGTCCGAGGAAGGCGGTTCTGGGAGACATCACCAACTGTGGTTCTGTCCACACCAACACTAAGGTGACCCAAAGACTCTCAGAACCTCCTGAATTTTGATTTTTTAAAGAGTTTTTCTGATAATTTTACTCTAAAACATGTTTATGATGAACTTTAGAGACTCTAAACCTCAGAATTAGAGCTTCACGTCTTTCTGGTTGAATAAATTAATATGTGGTTTTTATAAATTTAATTTAACGACAGTTTTATTAAAGTTACACTGGAGCTGATATTTGATCTTGGACATCCAACAGAAACTGTTTTATGATTTAAAATATTTAATGTCAAAAGTTCTGCTGAATATCCTGACATATTTGTTAGAGAAGTATTTATATATAAAATAGTATAATACTATAGTATTTATTTATAAAATAGTATAATACTATAGTGTTTATTTATAAAATAGTATAATAATATAGTATTTATTTATAAAATAGTATAATACTATAGTGTTTATTTATAAAATAGTATAATAATATAGTATTTATTTATAAAATAGTATAATACTATAGTGTTTATTTATAAAATAGTATAATATAGTATTTATCTATAAAATAGTATGATACTGTAGTTTTTCTATAAACAGCTGTAGAGGGTTGGATGCTGAGGCAGCAGGTCTGAATGAGGAAAATATAAAAATGGATTTTAAACCTGATTTTATTGTTGAATTGAGATTCTGTAAAGACTTAAAACTTTAAAACATTTTAAAAACTTTGTTAACTGTGAGGCTGAAAATCAGAAACATTAAAAAATGTCAAGAAAGAAGAACCTTTATTAATAATAATGATAATAAAGCTGTTTTCTGCAGCGCCCCCTGCAGTCTTTATCGACACACTTTAGTTGATGTGTTTTTAATGATTCTGTGTTTTTTATAAACTGTCAGTTTTTTTGAGTTTCTGAAATAATGAAGATTTTAGAGAAGAGTTTGTTTAGATGTTCCTTAAAAACATTTAAAATATATTTTTAAAACTGTTTTAGTGAAAAACCTGCAGCTGCTTCCTCCGCCCTGGACCTCACAGGTCTTCTGTCTTTGGTTCCTCAGAAAACTCTCGGAGTCAAACCCTCTGCCAAACCGTCTGGTACCCAAAGGTCCAAACCCCCGTCGGTCCAGGAGGTCCCGGCTCCAGCGGTTCAGGTCCTGGCTCCTGCAGAGCCCCTCCCCTCAGTCTCAGAGGAGTCAGCTGACGTGTCCATGAAGGAGGAGGAGCAGCTGTGTCAGGCCTTCTCTGAGGCGCTGCTCGCCGTGCAGGACGTGGACGAGGAGGACGCCGACCAGCCGCAGCTCTGCTCCGAATACGTCAAAGATATCTACAAGTATCTGCGCGTCCTGGAGGTGATTTCTGCCGCCGCCGCCGGATCAGGTGACCCGCTCTGACCCGGGTCCTCCTCTTTAAAGCGCGTCCGTCTGTCTGTCTGTTTCCTCAGGAGCAGCAGGTCGTCCGAGCGAACTACATGCAGGGTTACGAGATCACGGAGCGGATGAGGGCTCTGCTGGTGGACTGGCTGGTCCAGGTCCACTCCAGGTTCCAGCTGCTGCAGGAGACTCTGTACCTCACTGTGGCCGTCCTGGACCGGTTCCTGCAGGTGAGGAGGACCGTCTCACCTGCTCTTCTTCTTCTTCTCTTTATCATCAGCTGAGTCTCTCTCTCTCTCCGCAGGTCCAGCCGGTCTCTCCCAGGAAGCTGCAGCTGGTCGGGGTCACCGCCATGCTGGTGGCGTGTAAATACGAGGAGATGTACGCTCCAGAGGTGGGAGACTTCGCCTACATCACAGACAACGCCTTCACCAAGTCTCAGATCCTGGAGATGGAGCAGCTGCTTCTGAGGAGCCTCAACTTCCAGCTCGGCCGTCCTCTTCCTCTGCACTTCCTCCGACGGGCGTCAAAGGTGGCGAATGTGAGTGTCCCCGAGACGGTTTCCTGTCAGACTTTGTGAGAGCAGTTAACAGCTTTAAAGTCCTTCAGACCGATCGGTTCGACCCAAACGGATCGGTCAAAGTTCTGCTGTTTTTCAGAGGGACTGTCTGTGTGTTTGTGTGTCAGTCTGATGTAGAGCGCCACACTCTGGCCAAATACCTGATGGAGCTGACCCTCGTCGACTACCACATGGTTAACTATCGACCCTCGGAGATCGCCGCAGCTGCCCTCTGTCTGTCCCAGCGTCTGCTGGACGGTCTCTCCTGGGTGAGTGAAACCAAAACCACTTCAGAGTCTTTGTTCTTGTTGAAGGTCGACACGGCGGCTCCTCGCCGCGGCGTGTTTGAAACCTGAAAACCACAATCTGAGTGTTTTAGGAAAACTGTGTTTCAGTCTCTCTCTGCAGAGGGTTAATGTGTCTTTGTCCCCCTCTGACGTTCCTCTGATGTTCTCCTGATGTTCCTCTGATGTTCTCCTGACGTTCCTCTGATGTTCTCCTGATGTTCCTCTGATGTTCTCCCGACGTTCTCCTGACGTTCCTCTGATGTTCTCCTGACGTTCTCCTGACGTTCCTCTGATGTTTTCCTGACGTTCCTCTGACGTTCCTCTGATGTTCCTCTGACGTTCCTCTGATGTTCCTCTGACGTTCTCCTGACGTTCCTCTGATGTTCTCCTGACGTTCCTCTGATGTTCTCCTGATGTTCCTCTGATGTTCTCCTGACGTTCCTCTGATGTTCTCCTGACGTTCCTCTGATGTTCTCCTGACGTTCCTCTGATGTTCCTCTGTTCTCCTGACGTTCCTCTGTGTTTCAGTCTCCCACTCAGCAGCATTACTCCACGTATGACGAGGTTCACCTGAAGCCCATCATGCAGCACATGGCCAAGAACGTGGTGACGGTCAACGAGGGAAAAACCAAATTCCAGGTCAGTATAGATCTAAAACAAACAGACTCAGTCATCTTCTCTGATTCTAACTCCATCTTCAAACTTGTTGGTCTTCAGGCGGTGAGGAACAAATACTCCAGCAGCAAACTGCTGAAGATCAGCCTGATCCCTCAGCTCAAGTCCTCCACGGTCCAGAACCTGGCGGCCGCTCTGCTCAGACCCTGAGATGTTCTTCATGGTGTCAGAGGACTTTTCACTCGCACTTTATTTTAGACCCACACTCCTGAGGAGGAGGAGGAGGAGGAGGAGGAGAAGACATGCTCCTGAGGAGGAGGAGGAGAAGAAGACTTGCACCCGTTTTAACAAAAACTTTTTATCATTTTTGATCGGAGCAGGTTCCTCGTTCAGCAGAAACCTCGTTTTTATTTTCATGGATTTCTGTGATTTTGATTTTGTCCTTTTTAAATAAAATGTTTTAGGTTTGATTGTTTGTTTGTTTCTTTGTTTCTTTGTTTTTGTCTGTTTGTTTGTTTGTTTGTTTGTTTGTCTGTTTGTTTCTTTGTTTGTTTGTTTGTTTTTTTGTTTGTTTGTTTGTTTGTTTGTCTGTTTGTTTCTTTGTTTGTTTGTTTCTTTGTTTGTTTGTTTGTTTTTTTGGCTCATTGAAAATGTCGTCAACACGACGATCAGAGACGAGTGACGAGCAGCAGTTGGGGGAAGATGATGAGGAATGGACCTCGATCTCTGAAACATCATCACCGTTTTCTCATTAGTGGATGTTTAATCTCAGAAATCTTTAATCAGTAATTTTCACTTTAATCTCAGAATTCAAGTTTTTTCTTTTTTGAGGAACTTTTTTATATTTACCACATTTCTATTTTCGCGTCTTTTATTTCCACTGAAACCTTCCCTGGTGATCTTAGTTTCAGACTTTCAGTAAATGTGTTTTTTTTTTCTTTGTGTTGATAAAGAAAAACTTTGAGCAGCTAAAACTCCTGAGTGGAGCTTTAAAAGGTTTTAAACGTCTCACACATTAATAAGAGTTCAATCTCACCTGAAGGAACAGAAACACACACTTGTCTTTTCAGAGTTTATTACTAAAATAGGTGTGTGGAGTTCTTAATGCTGACAGGTCTCAGGTGGTCTCAGGTGGACCCAGGTGGTCTCAGGTGGTCTCAGGTGGTCTTCAGTTGAAGCGGACTCGGCGCATGGATCCCACGGTGTTGTGTTGGCTGCCCCAGTCGGAGAAGTTGTTGTAGTCTTTCTTCTCCAGGATGTAGTGAGGTCCTCTGTAGTTCGGCTCCTGATACACCACCCACCTGAACACCGACACACACACACACACACAGCGTTGGCGTTCCTGTTTTAACGTCGTGTTAGCGAACATCGTGATTATCGGTTTGTCTCGTCTCATATTTTGGGTTTTTGTGGATTTGAAGTAAATTGAAGGTTCATGAGAAAAACGTCTCATGTCCTCCGACTCTGTTTATAGTCGAGTGTCTCAGAATAAAAGGTTCAGGTGGAGCTGGATTACCGTGGGATTATCACGACTGACAGACTCAAAGAATCAGAGCGGTCTGGACCGAGGCTCAGGAGACCCTTTTTGTTTTGGTTTGAGGTGAGTCAGTCTCTCGTTTCCTCAAATTTGACTAAATCTGGGATGATCATCTGAGATTATAATCTGGGATAATAATCTGAGATTATAATCTGGGATGATAATCTGAGATTATAATCTGTGATGATCATCTGAGATTATAATCTGGGATGATAATCTGAGATTATAATCTGGGATGATAATCTGAGATTATAATCTGTGATGATAATCTGAGATTATAATCTGGGATGATAATCTGAGATTATAATCTGTGATGATAATCTGCAGAGAGACTGATGATAGAAATGGTTCTGAAATCCAGTGAGGGGTTCAGGTCTGACCGCCGCCCCCCCCTTCAGATGTTGGACTTACGCTCCTCCAAGAACACGGATGGAGGCGACTCGGTTGAGACTGTGCCGACTCATCAGGTTCGGAACGTCGTCCTGAACTTCGATCTTCTTCCCAGAGAAACCGGCGCGCTCGTACAGCTGAGCTCTGGCCGGATTATTGTCCTGAAAGAAGAAGAAATTAACGGATGAACCAGATTGGAGGTCCAACAGGTTAGTCACATGACCAGGTCTAAGACGAGGGGCGGAGTCTCTCAGAGGTTCGGGACTCTGTGAGGGACCACGTTAGCGAACAGTTCAACAGTTTCAGAATAAAGTTCCTGAGAGTCAGAGTTCCCGGTCCAAATCTAGAATCTCTGATGGTCTGGGATCATCAGAGTCCACGTCTGTGAAGGTTCCAACAAGATCTCCAGGTTTAGGAGGAACATCTGCGTCCATCCAGACCAGGGAAGACCTTCATATGATCCAGAACCACATTCTGACACCAGCATGGTTCTGTAGGAGAAGAGTCCTACTGAGGAACTGGACTGATGCAGTCCTGACTTGTCCCACATTGAAAACATTTGGACCATCAGGACCCCAAAACCAGGACTAAGGAGACCCTGGTCTCTGGTCTGCTGGGTTAAAGGTTAAAGTGGATTCACCTGTTTGACGGCGCGGACCGAGGACACGTGGTCGGCCTGGGCGCACCATTTATCGTAACAGTTGTACTCTCCTCGGTCGGACATGTCCCACAGGTACTGACGGCCCCGGAAGTTCTCATGCTCGTAACCCACCCACCTGTGAAAGACCAGGAACACAAGAGTCTGAACCGGATTGGACCCAAACATCAGGACAGAACCGGTCCTGTTCATTTACAGCCGCTGAGAGTCTGTTCATCTGTAATAATACCGCCTCAGCGTTAAAGGGACATTCTGCTGTAAAACTAATTCAGGGTCAAACCCACCGTAACCCCGAGTTAGACTCCGCCCCCTCCAGAGATGAATGTTGTCGACCGCTTCCTTCTCTAGTTACACCAACTTTCCATCACGGACTACAGCGGGGTGCCGCAGCTCAAGGAAGAACATTTATGATCATTTCACCCCGCTGTAGTCCCTAATGGACTGGCCTGAGGTCTCACTACAAACAGGTTGGTTGAGGTTTGTTTATGGCTCCTCAGACCTCTCTGTATTTCTATCCTGCGGTCGTTACTAAAGTTGGTATAACTAGAGAAGGAAGCGGTCGACAACATTCATCTCTGGAGGGGGCGGGGTCTAACTCGGGGTTACGGTGGGTTTGACCCTGAATTAGTTTTACAGCAGAATATCCCTTTAAAGGTACATTTTTATTCAGTTCTTGGACGGCTGCAGGTCTTCATGTCTGTGGATCTGAGGAGGTTTGAGATCTTCTGTCCTCTAAAGTCTCGAATGAAGAACAGAAGATCAAAGATTCATCGAGTCGTTTTCTCTCAAAGTTCAGACTCCGTCTTTGCAGAGCTGTGTGTGTGTTCAATGTGTGTGTGTGTGTGTGTGTAATGTGTGTGTTTAATGTGTGTGTGTTTAATGTGTGTGTAATGTGTGTGTTTAATGTGTGTTTGTGTTTAATGTGTGTGTGTAATGTGTGTTTGTGTTTGAAGTGTGTTTGTGTGTGTGTATAACGTGCGTATGTGTTTTCTTATGTGTGTTTGTTGCAGTGCCCCTTGCTCTCCTGCAGGTGGCGCCCTTCACTCACGCTCCGCTCTCCACCTGCACTGAGTTGCATCTCTCTGGGAAGTTCTTGTCGCTGAGTCTGGTGCAGTCAGAGCTCAGCTCGAGCCGCCGGCCGGTGAAGTTCCTCTGCTCGAACAGGGTCACCTGAGTCCACAAACATCACCACAAAAATCAGGTCTACAGTTCATCAGACTTCAGGTCCTCTGACTCCAACAACAGGGGGCGCTGTTTTTCCTCTTTACATGATAAAAAGTTACAGACTGAGTTTTTCAGCCGCGGACTCGGACATGTTTGAAGTTTTTTCTCCTCCTCACTCAGACTCAGACAAACATCAGAGACGGCTGAGGAGTCCTCGTCCAGATTCAACGTTTCTGTATGGAAGTCACTGCAGGTTCACCGTCTTACACATTCATTTCTTTATTTCCAGAACATTTACAGGAATTCATGTCTTTATTCTTGAAATAATTCTTACAAACTATCACTTTTTTATCGTAAAATTAAAATTCTTTAACTTTCTGATTTTAAAAATTCATTTATTTTTTTATAACTTTATTTGACAGATTGATGCTTTTCTCTGGAAAATTAATGACTTTATTTTAAGATTTTAGTCTGACACTTTTTTTAAGGGTCATGTCTTTGTTTTCGTAAACTGACTTCTTTCGATCTAATCTGAGATTTTTTTCTTGGATATTTGTGTTTATTTATCGGACATTTACAATTTTTTATTCCTGAAAGTTTAAAAGTTAATTTTTACTAATTTACAGCTTCTTTTTTTTTTTATTAAATTAATTCTTCATGACTTTGTCCCCAAACTGTTTATTTTTTTTTTAATCCAAAATACTTCGTTTTTGAAAGTTCGGACCATCCCTTTAAACA
The DNA here is from genome assembly GCA_962446985.1 of Xyrichtys novacula. Lineage (NCBI taxonomy): Eukaryota > Metazoa > Chordata > Actinopteri > Labriformes > Labridae > Xyrichtys > Xyrichtys novacula. The sequence goes on along the minus strand of OY660864.1, from coordinate 40,331,390 downwards.
AATTTCACTGATTTTTTGGTAAATTAAAACTTTATTCCCAACAGTTTAGGACTTAAGTCTGACTTAAGTCTGACTTAAGTCTAATAGTGTGTACGGCTGTGTTGTTGTTCATTTCGGACTTGATTGAAGAAAATGTCATTTTTTCACTTTTCCTCTTAAATTGTTCAGATTGATTTCTGACTGATTTATTTATTACGAGCTCATCTCTGTAAACTCGACTTATTTTCTTCATTTAAAATGTTATTTTTGACTTTTTCACAGATTTATGAATTATAATTAAGAATCAAACGAATGATTTGATCTGGAAAACTTGGCGTCTCTTTTTTCACAAATGTTAAATCTTGTAAATTGAAGGTTTCGTGTTTGTAGATCTACGTCAGAGTTTCTGTTTTTCTTTATCGTCGTATTTAATTTTTAACAAACGTCATTCTTACAAACTCCAGACTAATTAATCTCAGACTTTTCCTCGGAGGAGAAAAATGTTCTTTCAGGTTTGATTTGAGAAAATTGAAAATGTATTTTTATTGAAACGTTTTCCTGAAAGTTTTTAACGTCATTTTTTCTCAGAACTTTTCTCTTCTTCTGCTTTTATTTCTCACAGAATTTTGAATCTTTAAAGACTTTATTTTTGTTCTCGTTTACAGCTGATTTACAGAAGTCTGACTCTTTGGATCATTTTTAACTTTTTTTTCTTTGTCATTTCACTTCTTTCTCATCGTTCTCTGGTCCGTCGCGTCGCCTGAAACTCTCTCTCTCTTTTCTCTTGAACGCTGACTCAGCAGCAGGAAATTCGCCTGTTTTTTGTTTTTGTCGTTTTTAAGTTTTTAAGTTTTTTTAAGGAAGGTGAAGACAGTTCAGGGTTTCAACAGTTTCTGCTCCTCATTAACACGCCGTCGTCGTCCTTCTTTTTAGACTTTTTATTGTTTCCACGTTAACTTGAATGTTTCTGTTTGTCGGCTCAGAAAATTACATCTGATTTCTGTATTCTTCTAAAAAAAGGTAAAGCCACATGTGGTCAGACTCACCTTCCCACTGGACCCGTAGAAGGCACGTTGGAGCACAGACCCCAGCTTGCTGCAGATATAGAAGCATTTGTTATAAAAACACCAACAGAGAGAAAAACTGACGGAGACGTTTCCGAGTCTCAAAAACATCCTGACTCAGAGGTTTGGGTTTGGACTCTTTCTCTTTATAACTGTTTTTAAAGTTTTCACTCATTTGTACGTCTGCATGTCTCCTCTCTGCTCAGGTGATTTGGGGGAAACTGGTGATGGCGAGCAGAAGCAGCAGGAGGGTCTGACGGCGCGGCCCCTTCCCCCCCTCGGCTCTAACATACCTGGTTTGTTGGGCTAATCCTGGGACCTTAGCAAAGATGTTCATGTCAGCTCAGCGGGGCCAAAAGAAAGTCCCTTAAATACAGAAGGAGAGGAGAGCCGGCAGGAACCAGAACCTTCAGAGAGAGTCTGCAGCTCCACGCCATTCATATGCTAAACACACACAGACACACACACAGACACACACAGACACACACACAGACAGGTGCAGAAAAAACATACAAACACACACATGCACCGGACATCAGTGAGAGCATGCACAGAGAGCACACACACACACACACACACACACACACACACACACACACACACACACACACACAGTAGCATGTAACACGGTCAGAGTGCAGTGCCAACAGTTTTGACGTTTGAACTCTTCAGCGTTTTTACAACAAAAGAGCGAAAACAAAGAAAACAGCTGTTCTAACGCAGCTCTGCTACCGTGTTATTCACCGCAGCAGAGGTCATGACCCCTGAGTGTGTGTGTGTGTGCGCGTGTGTGTGTGTGCGCGTGTGTGTGTGTGTGTGTGTGTGTGTGTGTGTGTGTGTGTGTGTGTGTGTGTGTGTGTGTGAGCCTGAATTTACAGCTGAGGTTGGACATGGACAGGTGTCCTCAACTTGAGTCTGAAGAGTTTCAACCTTAGAGGATTTACAGACACATGAGAGACATGAGAGAGACATGAGAGACATTAGAGACATTAGAGACATGAGAGACACATTAGAGACACATGAGAGTATTGATCATTCCTGTTGTCATGTTTTCGTTTGAACTTTCTCAGCGTCTCTTCCTGAAATAAAAACAGGAGCCTGATGTCTGAGAGATGACATATATGTGTGTATGTGACTGTGTGTGTGTGTTTCTGCTCCTCTCAGTGTGAAGAAGACGATGATGATGATGATGATGATGATGATGATGATGATGATGATGAAGGATTCATACAGAAGCTCATGGAGGCTCAGCTAACATGAACTCTGCTTACCGGGTCAGAATGAATCTGTGCAGCTCAGCAGATTTACACAATGGAGCCGTGTGTGTGTGTGTGTGTGTGTGTGTGTGTGTGTGTGTGTGTGTGTGTGTGTGTGTGTGTGTGTGTGTGTGTGTGTGTGTGTGTGTGTGTGTGTGTGTGTGTGTGTGTGTGTGTGTGTGTGTGTGTGTGTGTGATGAATGTCCTGGATGTTTCACTCACTTTTGTTTTTGTGACTCCTGACCACAGCGGCGGCGGCGGCGGCGGCGGTGACAGCAGCAGCAGCAGCAGCAGCGGTGGAGAGCCGGTCCAGAAGCTCGGGGACGTTTCTTCTTCTCTGGACGGTTTGAGCAGGTGAGACATCTGAGAGACAGGAGACAGCAGCTCAGGGTTGGACAGGAGGACTCTCAGAGGACTGAAGATCTTTGCTCCCTCCTCCTCCTCCTGGACAAACCTCCTCTTTTCTGTCTCTGAGGGTTTGAAACGAGGTTCCTCCTCCATGATGTTGGCGAGACACCAGGAGGACCGCCGAGACCTTCACCTGCGTCTCTGAGAGTCAGCCTGGAGTCATGTGACCTGTGAGGTCAGAGTTCAAAGCTGTCTTTTAACCTTCAGGTGAAGACGACGGCGAGTTCATGATGCTGCTGAAGGTCCTCCAGAGCGTTCTGCTCGTCTGTGTGACGGCCGGCGAGGACTTTGACTGGACCAAGAACGAGAAGACGTCCTTCTACTACGCCACCTTCCCCACAGGTGAGACCGCGGCGACCACGACGACGACAGGTACGCCGTGAAAACCCGCTGACCTCTGACCTCCTCCGCAGGTTTCTCCTGGGGCGCCGGCAGCTCCGCCTATCAGACCGAAGGAGCGTGGAACGTCGACGGGAAAGGAGCGAGCATCTGGGACGCCTTCGCTCACAAGGCGGGAAAAATCTTCCTGAACGGGACGGGAGACGCCTCCTGTGAGGGGTACTACAAATTTAAGGTGAGGAGGAGGAGGAGGAGGAGGAGAGGAGAGGAGGAGAGAGGGAGAGAGGGAGGAGAGAGGGAGAGAGGGAGGAGAGAGGGAGAGAGGGAGGAGAGAGGGGAGGAGGAGGAGAGAGGGAGAAGGAGAGGAGAGGAGGAGACGCCTCCTGTGAGGGGTACTACAAATTCAAGGTGAGGAGGAGGAGGAGGAGGAGCGGGAGGAGGGGGAGAGAGGGAGGAGGAGGAGGAGGAGGTGTGGGAGGAGGGGGAGAGAGGGAGGAGGAGGAGCAGGGGGAGAGAGGGAGAAGGAAGAGGAGGAGACGCCTCCTGTGAGGGGTACTACAAATTCAAGGTGAGGAGGAGGAGAGGAGGAGGTGCAGGAGGAGGGGGAGAGAGGGAGGAGGAGGAGGAGGAGGTGTGGGAGGAGGGGGAGAGAGGGAGGAGGAGGAGCAGGGGGAGAGAGGGAGAAGGAAGAGGAGGAGACGCCTCCTGTGAGGGTTACTACAGATTTAAGGTGAGGAGGAGGAGGAGGAGGTGCAGGAGGAGGAGAGGGAGGAGGAGGAGGAGACGCCTCCTGTGAGGGGTACTACAGATTTAAGGTGAGGAGGAGGAGGAGGAGCAGGAGGAGGAGGAGAGAGGGAGAAGGAGGAGGAGACGCCTCCTGTGAGGGGTACTACAGATTTAAGGTGAGGAGGAGGAGGAGCGGGAGAGAGGGAGGAGGAGAGGAGGAGAGAGGGAGAAGGAGAGGAGAGGAGGAGACGCCTCCTGTGAGGGGTACTACAAATTTAAGGTGAGGAGGAGGAGGAGGAGGAGCGGGAGGGGGGAGGAGGAGGAGACAGGGAGGAGGAGGAGGAGAGGAGGAGAGGAAGGAGGAGGAGGAGACGGGGGGGAGGAGGAGGAGAGGAGGAGACAAGGAGGAGGAGGAGGAGAGGAGGAGACGCCTCCTGTGAGGGGTACTACAAATTTAAGGTGAGGAGGAGGAGGAGGAGGAGCGGGAGGGGGGAGGAGGAGGAGAGGAGGAGAGGAAGGAGGAGGAGGAGACGGGGGGGAGGAGGAGGAGAGGAGGAGACAAGGAGGAGGAGGAGGACAGGAGGAGACGCCTCCTGTGAGGGGTACTACAAATTTAAGGTGAGGAGGAGGAGGAGGAGGAGCGGGAGGAGGGGGAGGAGAGAGGGGGAGGAGGAGAGGAGAGGAGGAGACGCCTCCTGTGAGGGGTACTACAAATTTAAGGTGAGGAGGAGGAGAGGAGGAGGAGGAGGAGGAGGAGACGCCTCCTGTGAGGGGTACTACAAATTTAAGGTGAGGAGGAGGTGCGGGAGGAGGGGGAGGAGGGGGAGGAGGAGAGAGGGAGGAGGAGGAGGAGAGAGGGGGGAGGAGGAGGAGGAGAGAGGGAGAAGGAGAGGAGAGGAGGAGAGAGGGAGGAGGAGAGGGAGAAGGAGAGGAGAGGAGGAGAGGAGGAGATGCCTCCTGTGAGGGGTACTACAAATTTAAGGTGAGGAGGAGGAGAGGAGGAGGAGGAGGAGGAGGAGACGCCTCCTGTGAGGGGTACTACAAATTTAAGGTGAGGAGGAGGAGAGGAGGAGGAGGAGAGAGGGAGGAGAGAGGGAGGAAGGGAGAGAGGGAGGAGGGGAGGAGAGGGAGAAGGAGAGGAGAGGAGGAGATGCCTCCTGTGAGGAGTACTACAAATTTAAGGTGAGGAGGAGGAGAGGAGGAGGAGCGGGAGGAGGAGGAAATGGGAGGAGGAGGAACAGGAGGAGGAGAGGAGGGGACGAGGAGGAGCGGGAGGAGGAGGAAATGGGAGGAGGAGGAACAGGAGGAGGAGGAGAGGAGGAGGAGAGGAGGAGGAGGAAAGTGGAGGAGGAGAGGAGGAACAGGAGGAGGAGGAGAGGAGGAACAGGAGGAGGAGGAGAGGAAGAACAGGAGGAGGAGGAGAGGAGGAACGGGAGGAGGAGGAGAGGAGGAACAGGAGGTGGAGGAGAGGAAGAACAGGAGGAGGAGAGGAGGAGCGGGAGGAGGAGGAGAGGAAGAACAGGAGGAGGAGGAGAGGAGGAACGGGAGGAGGAGGAGAGGAGGAACAGGAGGTGGAGGAGAGGAAGAACAGGAGGAGGAGAGGAGGAGCGGGAGGAGGAGGCTATAAACTCCAAAAGAAAAAGTTCAAAGTTGAACCAAAACTTTCGATCAAATACAGTCAAAAACCTCCTCTTCCTCTCCTCCTCTCCTGTCCTCCTGCTCCTCCTCTTCCTCTCCTCCTCTCCTGTTCCTCTTTCTGCTCCTCTTCTCTCCTCATTCTTCCTCTTTCTATCTTTTCTCTGTCGTTCCCATAGACTGTATCTAGAACAGACACCGTCTGTCTTCTCCTCTCTCTGAGAACAGCGCCCTCTGGTGACGGGCTGCAGTATAGGTCCTAAACCCCGCCTCCTTATGGAGCTGTGGACAAACTTTATAAATGAATGACACAGAATATAAATGTTTCTCCCCCCTGGTTGTGATGTTGACATGTAGTTACTGTCAGACTGGTTTGTGCTCAAGTCCTCTTTTTTCTGTACAGCTCCATTTTAAAAGTTATTAGGGGGTTCATGTTTGCTATGATTGACACCTGATACAGCCAATGGGAGGACAGAGATTGAGTAGATCACCGGGGGATACGCTGTTTGAGCCGAGCGTCATCACAGAGACTCTCCTGCTGAATAAGAACAACGTTTCTGAACAATGTTGGTTTGAGGAAGTGGAGAAAAAACTTTTCAGCTTCAGATCTTTAAACTGGAGGAACAGAGGAGTCCAGAGGAGAGACAGTCTGTGGTCGTTCCTCCTCTCTTATCTTTGAAAGGACAATGTAGACCTCCTCCTGCTCCTCTCCTCCTCTCTCTTCTCCTCTCTCCTCCTCCCTCCTCGTTTCTCCTCCTCTCTCCTCCTTGTTCCTGACTCGTTCCTCCTCTCTTGTCTCTGACAGGACGACGTGAACCTGATGAAGGACATGAAGTTGAATCATTACCGTTTCTCCTCCCCTCTCCTCCTCTCTCTTCTCTCCTCCTCTCCTCTCTCTTCTCTCCTCTCTCCTCGTTTCTCCTCCTCTCTCCTCCTTGTTCCTGACTCGTTCCTCCTCTCTTGTCTCTGACAGGACGACGTGAACCTGATGAAGGACATGAAGTTGAATCATTACCGTTTCTCCTCCTCTCTCTCCTCCTCTCTCCTCCTCTCCTCCTCTCTCTTCTCTCCTCTCTCCTCCTCTCTCCTTGTTTCTCCTCCTCTCTCCTCCTCTCTCCTCCTCGTTTCTCCTCCTTGTTCCTGACTTGTTCCTCCTCTCTTGTCTCTGACAGGACGACGTGAACCTGATGAAGGACATGAAGTTGAATCATTACCGTTTCTCCATCTCCTGGCCGAGGCTCCTCCCCACTGGACTAAAAAGTAACCCGGTTTTTCAGACCCGGACTCTGGGTTCTTGTGGACCGTCTCTGGTTCTGGTTTGTTTGACATGGTTCTGACTGTTTTTGTTTTTGTTCAGGTGAGCGGATCAATGAGAAAGGGATCAAATATTATGATGATCTGATCAACCTGCTGCTGGACAACAAGATCACACCTGTGGTTACCCTGTACCACTGGGATCTACCTCAGGTCAGAACTTTCTCCATGGGTCTGGCTCGGTCTAATTCCTGGACACTAAGACTGTTTTCCTCCTCAGGTCTTACAGGAGAAATATGGCGGCTGGCAGAACGTCTCCATGGTTACCTACTTCAACGATTTCGCCAACCTTTGCTTTGAGAGGTTTGGAAACCGAGTCAAATACTGGATCACCTTCAACAACCCCTGGGTACGTGACCGAAGCGGGCCGACGGTGCGTTCACTGTCCTGTAGGAAAACAGAGCTTTCAGCTGAATGTGTGTGTGTGTGTGTGTGTGTGTGTGTGTGTGTGTGTGTGTGTGTGTGTGTGTGTGAGTGTGTGTGTTTTCAGTCTGTCGCAGTGGAGGGCTACGAGACAGGTGAACACGCACCTGGACTGAAGCTGAGGGGAGCAGGAGCCTACAGAGCAGCTCACCACATCATCAAGGTAAACCCGGGTCTGGGTTTTTACAGGACCCACTCAGGCCGGGTCTTCTGGGCAGTTCTGGACCAACAAAGACTTTGGCAGTGACTGAATGACCCGACACTGTGACCCCGTCCAGAACTTTTTACCCCTTTATTACGATTATAATGATGATGATGATGATTATTGGTATTATTATCGTTATTATTATTATTATTATTATTATTATTATTGTCGTTATTATTATTATTATTATTATTATTATTATTATTATTATTATTATTATTATTATCGTTATTATTATTATTATTATCGTTATTATCGTTATTATTATTGTTATTGTCGTTATTATTATTATTATTATTATTACTATTATTATTATTATTATTGTCGTTATTATTATTGTTATCATTATTATTATTATTATTATTATTATTATTATTATTATTATTATTATTATTATCGTTATTATTATTTTTATTATTATCGTTATTATTATTATTATCGTTATTATTATTGTTATTATTATTATTATTATTATTATCGTTATTATAATTATTATTGTTATTATTATCGTTATTATTATTATTGTTTTTATTGTTTTCATTACACACTGACTCTTCTTATTGTTCCAGTGACTAAATCTCTGACTCTCCTTATTGATCGTTGATATGTTTGAATATTTGATCTTCTCTGTTTGTCAAACAGGCGCACGCCAAAGTCTGGCACACGTATGACACTCAGTGGCGGAGCAAACAGAAAGGTGAGAGAGACGCTGATAGACTTTAGTTCTTGTGTCTTCAGAGGAAAAGGTTCTGAGTCTCTGAGTTTGGGTCGGTGTGTCTGCAGGTCTGGTCGGGATCTCGCTAACAGCTGATTGGGGGGAACCGGTGGACATCACCAACCAGAGGGACATCGAAGCAGCAGAGAGATACATCCAGTTCTACCTGGGATGGTTCGCCACGCCCATCTTCAACGGGGATTACCCGCAGGTCATGAAAGATTACATTGGTACGTCGGAGTTTAACCGGCTCTGAGTTCTCTGGGTCATAGTTCTGGACTCAGTTAGGGTTTGGACCGATCATGTTCAGAGTAACAATTAATTATTATTATTATTATTATTAAAACAATAATAATAATAATAATTATTATTATTATAATAACAATAATAATAATAATAATAATAATAATAATAATTATTATTATTATTATTATTATTATTATTATTATTATTATTATTATTATTATAACAATAATAATAATAATAATAATAATAATAATAATAATGATAATATAATAATAACAATAATAATAACAACAATAATAATAATAATAACAATAATAATAATAATGATAATAATGATAATAATTACAATAATAATAATAATAATTACAATAATAACAATAATAATAATAACAATAACAATAATAACAATAATAATAATGATAATAATGATAATAATTACAATAATAATAATAATTACAATAATAATAATAACAATAACAATAATAACAATAATAATAATAATGATAATAATGATAATAATTACAATAATAATAATAATTACAATAATAACAATAATAATAATAATAATAACAATAATAATAATAATGATAATAATTACAATAATAATAATAATAATAATAACAATAATAATAATAATGATAATAATGATAATAATTACAATAATAATAATAATAATTACAATAATAACAATAACAATAATGACAATAACAATCATAAAAAGGTTATCATTTATCAGAGAGATCTTCATGAACCCAGTCCTCTGTGTAACACAGATTCTGCTAAAGTGAAATAAAGGTGAACGTCTGCAGTGAGACGCAGACTCACTGATGAATGACAGTAAATCGTTCTCATCTTCAGGTCGGGTCTCAATAATTCATGTCAGATTTAGTTTCTGTAAAAACCTGAGAGGGTTTTTTAAAACACTCTTGTCGTCTGGATGATTGAGTGTATCTTGTGTTTTTTGTGTATTTGTTGTTTTTGTTGTTCAGGCAGGAAGAGCGGTCAGCAGGGTCTGGGAGCTTCTCGGCTGCCTGTCTTCTCGCCTCAGGAGAAGACTTATATAAAGGGGACATGTGACTTCCTGGGTCTCGGACACTTCACCACTCGCTACGTCACCCTGAAGAATTACCCGTCCGGCGCCGGAGACAGCTACTTCACAGACCGAGACCTGGTGGAGCTCGTCGACCCACATTGGCCTGATCCTGGTTCTGAATGGCTCTACTCTGTCCCCTGGGGCTTCAGACGCTTATTGAACTTTGTCAAGGTACTGACCCAAAACTGACCCAATATAGTATAATAATATATAATATAATATAACATAACATAACGTAATATAATATAATACAACACTATATCATATTATATTATATTATATTGTATTATATTATATTATATTATATTGTATTATATTATATTATATTATATTATATTATATTGTATTATATTATATTATATTATATTATATTATATTATATTATATTGTATTATATTATATTGTATTATATTATATTATATTATATTATATTATATTATATTGTATTATATTATATTATATTATATTATATTATATTGTATTATATTATATTATATTGTATTATATTATATTATATTATATTATATTGTATTATATTATATTATATTATATTATATTATATTGTATTATATTATATTATATTATATGATATTATATTATATTGTATTATATTATATTGTATTGTATTATATTATATTATATTATATTATATTGTATTATATTATATTAGATTATATTATATTATATTTTATTATATTATATTATATTATATTATATTATATTATATTGTATTATATTATATTATATTATATTATATTATATTGTATTATATTATATTATATTATATTATATTATATTATATTATGTATAAATCCTAAAAAGAGACTCTGGTTTGATTCCGACTGTTTTAATAATCCAGACCTGATGTCAAAGATCCGTACTTTAAGACGATAAAAACAGGACTGGACCGGTTTAGTGCTGCTATGACAGGTCTAACGTGGTCCACCAGAAACCCAGCAGGGGTCAGGGTTTGTCTGCTGGACCCCGATTATCAGGACTTCAGATTTACTGAAGGACTCACCAAAGGAGTCCCCTTTATGCGCCCCAGGGGGACGCATGTAGAAAACAAACAGACCCAGAAATGACCCCTGGGGGACACCGTACTCAACCAAGGAATATGAAGACATGGTTCTTTACAGCAACACAAAACTGGATCCAGATCCGGTTTCTTCAACAGGGGGGTCACATACAGGGTCCAGGGACCTGGAGTACCTGGACCAAAACCTGAGACCAGCTGGTGGACGCTCATGTGGACCAAAGTTCTGATTGTTTAATATTATGAATGTTTGTACATGGATGTGACAGTCCAAGCTTGTTGTTATCAGAGTGAATGTAAAACCCGGTCTCTCTCACAGACTCAGTACGGGAACCCGATGATCTACGTGACGGAGAACGGCGTTTCTGAAAAGGTTCTCTGTACAGACCTGTGCGACGACTGGAGGATGCAGTACTTCAGAGAGTACATCAACGAACTGCTCAAAGGTTAAAAAAAAACAAACAGGATCATATCGAATATTGGAGTCTGAGTTCGTCCTGATTTATGGGACTAAAAACAGGATCTGACTTTTGTCTCTGTTGACTTCACAGCGGTTAAAGATGGCGTGAACGTGAAGGGTTACACGGCCTGGTCTCTCCTGGATAACTTCGAGTGGGATGAAGGTTACTCTGAGCGGTTTGGACTTTACTACGTGGACTTCAGGAACAAAAATAAACCACGGTACCCGAAGGCCTCAGTGCAGTTCTACAAACGGATCATCAGCTCAAACGGATTCCCCAATCAGAGAGAGGTAGAGACGCCGTTCCTGTGAAATCCTCGGACTGTTCAGAGTCGGTCCGATCATCACGAGTTTGTTGTTGTTTTGTGATTCCAGGTGGAAAGTTGGAAGAGGAAATCTGTGGAGACGTGTTCCACCAGTAACCAGCTCCTGGCTGCAGGTGAGTCCAGACTAATGTTGGAGGCGTAGGTTCTGTTGAGGCGGTCGGGGTCAAACAAAGAAAAATTCTGTGTTCAGCTTCTTCTTCTTCTCTAACAGAGTTTTTCTTTGTTTGCCCCCCCAGCTAGAAGACAGTCCCTGCAGGGAAATCACGAACATGCAGGGAAGTCTTGGCCTGTGCATGATGAAGTTTAGGTACTAAAGTGGATCTTTGACAAAAACAGCTGAAGGTCCAACAGGTCATGTGATCTCTGTTTACAGATGTGATCATCCAAATGTGGATCCAGGACTCCTGGGTCTGGATTTTAGTCTAAGAAGGGTTCTGGTTTCTGTTGATCTTGTTTACAGTGAAACTGAGACAAAGTAAAACCTCTGTGTCACAGGAAGTCAGTGTGACGCCTCAGCATCACTTCCTGTTACAAACTCACCCTCCACACTTGTGTGTTTCAGACCCGCTGATCGGCCACATGGAGATGGTGACGGAGATCGTAGTTCCCACCGTCTGCACGCTCTGCATCCTCATCAGTGCGGTCTTTCTCATGTTCCTGCTGCGTGGACGAGTCTGAAAACACACACACTCACACACACACACACACACACGCACACACACACACACACACACACACACACACACACACACTAATGAATCTGAGAGTGATTATTTTATTATTTTAAAGCTGTAAATCTTCCTCCCGTCTGAAGCTTCGTGTTTATTTCACTGTCTTGCTGTTTTTCTGTTTTCAATCATCAGGTTGATTCTGATTTTAAAAAGTTAGTTTCATTCAAGTTTGAAACATTTCTATGATATTTGAGATGATTTCTTGTGGACAGACCGGTCTTGTGTGGTTTTTGAAGCTCCATAGATGCTCTAAGGAAATGCAGGTAGATGATTTTTTTGTCAAAGTTTGTATAAATAAAGTTAAAAAGAGCGGCAGAGTGAAACTGTTGTACTCTGTGGATCAAAAACTTCAAATAAAACATTTTTAAATCTGAAACTTTTCTACTGTTTTTATTCAAAATAAAAAATAAAAAATTATTGGCGTAAACAAGCATAAAAAAGTATTGAGAGATGGGCTAAAGTTGGAAAAGGTTCCTAACTCTGATGACTTAAGGGTTCTTAGACACAAGTGTTCACGTGGAAAAACATTTCACAAACTGAATTTAAAAACACTGAAATCTTTTAACTGTTAGTCCAGTTATCTCAAATTTAACATTAATAAAGTTTTCCATAAAAAAAGGTTCTAATATAAAACTTTGTTCTTTTAACTTTTTATTGTTTTAATTAAAATAAATGTTCATATTTGACCGACAGAGAAACTAACTGTTAAAATTTAATCTCATAAATTTACCGAGAGAGTTTATAAGACAGGACTCTCTTAGTTTACAGTTTATATTTGAGTGTTTCTGTTATTTTCTATAAATTCAGTCAAAAAGGATTAATCTAATTTATATTTAAATTCATTTGTATTTATTGATTAACGTCACCTACGTTGTTGACTCACCATATATTATTTTTAAATATCATTCTGACAATAAAACATGATTTTTTTTGTTTGTTTTTTTTAAGTATTTTAGAAATATGTTTCTTTTATTTTTTTTACCTCAAAGATCAAACATCATTGGACCAAATTTCATATCTGTGAATTCATGAATACTTGTCTACTGTTGTATTATATAATCATTGTTTTGTATAAATGTTATTTTTAAAAAAATCAAAAATCGGTTCAATTTTATTTATGTCGGACTTTTATTTTGAAAGGAAAGGCTGTAGCGGAAGTTAATTTGTCAGTTTCCTGTCTGCTTATTTCCTCTCGGTGGGTCAGTTCCTGACGGGTAAGAGACAGAAAAGTCGTTTTTTCTTGAACTTTATGTCGTTTTCCACTCGTTTTTATGATCAAATGTCCTGTTGGCTGAAATGCAGAGTCACGTTTGGTCCTTAATGAGTCGTTAGAAGTTAGCTAACTTTAAAGTAGCATTAACTTAGCAGCGCGGTGTTAAAGAACTATAAAGACTAATTTAGTGAATAATTTCAGATCGAGCAGCTTTAAAAGAAGGAGCCGGAGATTCTCTAAACAACACTGACGAGGATTATATCGTGGTGCTGCTTAAATAATGAGATTTAATGAGAATTATTAAAGAGTCTCTCATCAGTGTTCGAGTTTCCCGCCTTCTTCTTCTTCCTGCTGCTGTGACGTAGTCAGTGACTAAAATGTCTCCGCCCACATTTTCCTCTGAGTTGTAACCATGGAGACCGAGTTAAAGACACAGTGAGTGATATCTGCCCATGAAGCTGATTGATTATTGACTGAACAGACTAATTTATGAAGTTATTTTAGTTTTATTAACAAAACAGCAGAAGCTTTAAAATAAAAATAATAAGTTTATATAAAAAAAACCAAAACTGAAGTGAAAATGATGGAATAAGAGTTCAGACAGTAGAGAGTCGATCTGCTGCTGAGAAATTAAAGTTTTAATCAGAGTTTAATGTTTTTGTAACAAATACAACAAAATTAAAGTCTTTACAGTCAGAGCATCAAAAAGGGACAATAAAACATGAGACAATAAAACATCAGACAATAAACCAGAATTAAAACTACAGAGACAGAAACACGTCATCAGGCTGTCATGGAGGAGGGGATCAGCTGTTCGTCTTTTTGTCCGGACTTTGACTTTGAGGGTCCGGACTTTGACGGTCCTGTACGGTCTGCCTGAAGGGTCAGAGAGGGGGTGGTCCGGGTGGGATGAGTCCTCCATGATGTTGGTGTCTCTCCTGAGGCAGTTAGATCTGTGAAGGTCCTCCAGAGTGGACACAGATCACCTGATGACCTTCTCATCCGTCCTGGTGACCCTCTGGAGGTCGTTTGTTCGTTTGTTTGTTTAAAGTCACTGCTTTTCTCTTGAACCTTCGACTTTAACTCGTGTTTAAGTTTCTGATTTGACTTTATGAACGAGTGTTTTCAGGACAGAATGAGTCAAAAATCTGGATTAGAATTCAAATATTCAAATAATCTTCTAAAATGAATCTTTCCTGTCAAACAGAAAAACTTTTAAACGTTTTTAGATCGTCTGTTTAAACCATGAGACCCTCAAATAAAAACTGTTGTTGAGTTTTTCTGGATTTCTGCACAAACATGAAAAAAAAAAAAAAACTTAAAAAAAACGTGAAAAAACAAACTTAAAAACAAACTTAAATCTGTTAAATTGATGAAATCAAACAAACTTAAATCTGTTTGTTAAACTGACTGAACTTCTTCTTTTAGAGATTTTCCGGTTTTGATCACAGGAATCTAACGGAGCTGGAGGTCAGGATGGTCGACCCGCAGGAGGACGGTCCGGACTACGACGGCTTCGAGGATGAAGCTTTCCCTCCTCTGCCTCCCCCCCACTCCCCGGGTCAGGGGGGAGGAGACGACGGAGACCACTTAGGTAAGGGGTTCAAGTGTTTGGACCACTGATGTTCAGAAGAACCTTGAGATGGAGCTGAATCTGTTTTTAGAACGACTGAAGGTTTTCTGACGTCACTTTCACACCGGTCCTGGTCCTGGTCCTGGTCCTGGTCCTGGTCCCGGTCCCGGTCCCGGTGTTGTTTCTGTTTGATGCAGACGGAGAAAACGGCGAGGTGTCCCAGCTGGTCGATGTTCCTGCTGCTAAAAGGAAAGGAGTGAAGAGACCGCAACCCAAGCTGGACTCTCAGAGGTCCGGTATTCAGGAGATCAAAATATCATGTACAGACATCAGAACCAGAACCTTCAGAACCAGAGCCCTTAGAACCAGAACAGTCAGAATCAGAACAACCAGAACCAGAACCTTCAGAACCAGAACACTCAGAACCA
The DNA here is from genome assembly GCA_962446985.1 of Xyrichtys novacula. NCBI lineage: Eukaryota > Metazoa > Chordata > Actinopteri > Labriformes > Labridae > Xyrichtys > Xyrichtys novacula. The sequence goes on along the minus strand of OY660864.1, from coordinate 40,316,220 downwards.
GAACCTTCAGAACCAGAACACTCAGAACCAGAACAGTCAGAACCAGAACATTCAGAACCAGAACCCTTAGAACCAGAACCTTCAGAACCAGAACAGTCAGAACCAGAACATTCAGAACCAGAACACTCAGAACCAGAACCCTTAGAACCAGAACCGTCAGAACCAGAACACTCAGAACCAGAACACTCAGAACCAGAACCCTTAGAACCAGAACCTTCAGAACCAGAACAATCAGAACCGTCAGAACCAGAACCTTCAGAACCAGAACACTCAGAACCAGAACCTTCAGAACCAGAACACTCAGAACCAGAACCTTCAGAACCAGAACACTCAGAACCAGAACAACCAGAACATTCAGAATCAGAATATTCAGAATCAGAACCTTCAGAACCAGAACACTCAGAACCAGAACCTTCAGAACCAGAACCCTTAGAACCAGAACAGTCAGAATCAGAACACTCAGAACCAGAACCCTTAGAACCAGAACAGTCAGAACCAGAACCTTCAGAACCAGAACATTCAGAACCAGAACACTCAGAACCAGAACCCTTAGAACCAGAACCTTCAGAACCAGAACCCTTAGAACCAGAACAGTCAGAATCAGAACACTCAGAACCAGAACCCTTAGAACCAGAACAGTCTGAACCAGAACCTTCAGAACCAGAACAGTCGGTCAGCGTAGTGGATCATCTCGCTCTCCTGTAGAAGCTGCTCTTGGTTCTCCTGGTTCTGCCTCTCACTCATGGAAACATAGAGCTGGTCCAGGTTCTGACCTCAGACCCGTTTCTGTTCCAGGCTGACCTCGGACAGAGGACTTCCTGCTCTGCGGACTCTGTTTGATGACGTTCATTTTAAAGGAAAAGGCTGCGAGGTAAGAACTCCTGGACCTGGACCTCCTGAGGAGGTCTCTGAGAATCCAAAGATCCGGTCCTCCACCAGGACCGGACTTTGTGTTTTACAGTCCTCCTGGACCTTGTCTGTTCGTGGTCTCTCCAGGCCGAGGACCTTCGGCTGCTGATCCAGAGGATGGAGAACTGGGCCCACAGGTTGTTCCCAAAGATGCAGTTTGAGGACTTTCTGGACCGAGTGGAGAAGCTCGGGAACAAGAAGGAGGTGCAGGTGGGCTGAAACCGGACCCTGAAGTCCTCTGTGATTCTGGTTCCGTCTGTATTTATGTCCTCTCTGTCTTTGTAGACCTGTCTGAAACGGATCCGGCTGGACATGCCGCTGACCCACGAGGACTTCACAGGTAAAGACGATTCCAGAAGAAGTTCGTGAAGAGACGAGAACCAGAACCGGAGACCCTCTTCAGTCTGGAACCTTCTCAGCTTCTCTTCTGAAGATCTTTGTCTTTCAGGTGAAGAGGAACCGCCCCCTGAACCTCACGTCTTTGGAGATCTGGATCCTTTTAACGCCACGGCGTTCCCCGCTGACCTGATCCACTCCACTCCAGCTCCTCCTGCTCAGCCTCCTCCTTCCACCTCCCCCGTCTCCTCCCTGACAGAGGAGCAGCACAGACGCATGGAGCTGAACCGACAGAGAGCCCTGGAGAGAAAGCTGGCTCGCCAGCAGCAGAGAACAGGTGGGAGGAGCTACGACGACCAGCTGACGACAGTTTGATGTTTTTATGACAAACGTTATTTCTTCATGAAGAATCTCCTCAAACACGGATGTCCTGTCAGATCACGACGTCCTCCCAGCAGAACCGCTCTGATTGGCTGAGAAATTCTCGCCAACGTCACAGACGCTCAAATTCATCAAAACGGGTTTAAGGTCGAAAAAAATCCAAGAATTCAGAAGGTCGAAATTCACCAAACTCACCGCACACTTCAGAAATACAGTGTTTGATTCAAATGATCAATAATCAATGATCACTAATCAATGATCACTAATCAATAATCACTAATTAATGATCGCTAATCAATGATCACTAATCAATGATCACTAACCAATGATCGCTAATCATTGATCGCTAATCAATGATCACTAACCAGTGATCACTAATCATTGATCACTAACCAACGATCACTTACCAATAATCACTTATCATTGATCACTAATCAATGATCACTAACCAATAATCACTAATCATTGATCACTAATCATTGATCACTGATCGATCTGAAAAGGTTCCGGCGTCTCTTCGTCTCACTCTGGTCTTTTTTTTTTTTTGTCTTTTTATTCAAAAAATATTTTTTGTCTCAAAAATAAAAATAAAAAAAATTGATTCAAAGTTTCTTAATCGAACTCTGATCAATAAAAACGACGTTTAGATTCTTTATTTCAAACCGTTTCCCTGAGACCGTCTCACCCGGCGCCTCTGCACAGAACCTGAGTCTGAAGGTTCTGACTGCTGGACCCCGGACCCGGACTCAGTTTAAAGTTCAGATGAAGACTCAGCCGACCTCGTCTCTCTGTTTCCCTCTGAACGCTGACGTTTGTTTTCTTTCTCCTCCCATCAGATCCTTCAGACTCTCAGACCCTCGACTCCTCCTCCACCTCCTCCTCCATGCCAGTGGATGATCTCACATCTGTGTCCTCTGCAAACAACCTCGACTCCTCTAAAGCTCAGGATGAGCAGGAGGATTTGGATTTGGAGCAGCGAGAACAGCTGGACGAGCTTCAAGAAAAAAGAGACGCTGAACCGTCTGCAGAAGCAGCTCAGAGCGAGAGAGACGAGGAGGAGGAGGAGGAGAGACGAGCGTCAGAGGAGAGGAGCGGTCAGGAGAGGAGTGAGGATGGAGACGAATCAAACTGACTCACAACAACAGCTGCGTCTGCAGGATTCTGACAGGTCCGAAAAACCGGCTCAGAGCTCAGAGCTGCTGATTCATGAGGTTTCTGATCTGCAGAGTTTCCCTCAGTGAGCCGAGAAGAAACGAGTTCCAGGAAACGTCTGAGAGCAGAGCGCTGAAGTTCCTGCAGCTCAAACTTGGAAATCTGTAAAACCTGCTTTTTTTTATGTGTTAAATTGTTGATAATAAACGTGTTTCCACATTAAAATCTTCAAGAACTTGGAGTTGATTTTGGCGCCCCCTGTGGACCAGGGTCAGAGTCACAGAGTCCTGCAGGGTTTTAATCTTTTCCTTTCTCCCTGGATGTAAAGCTTTTATTTTGAAAGGGATCATTTATTAGCATACTATGTTAATAAACGTCTTTGTATGGTTTGATAAAAAAATAAATTTTAGTTTGAATAAAAATTCATAGTAAATTATGAAAACAATTTCATAGTGTAAAATATTTAAAAAATGTCCAAGTATAGCATGATATACATTTCAAAACTTTAAGTAAGTATCATGGTGTAGTATTTATAAAATTTCAGAGTAAAGTGAAATAAAAAGAATATAGAATGATAAAAACATCACGGTATAGTATGATAAAAATTTCTAGATGTTTGTGTGAATAAAGGTCATAATATAGTTTGTTAAATAAATGTCAAAGTATGATAAAAAATGTGAATATTAGTATGAATAATAGTCATAGTATAGTATGTTAAAAATGTCCTTTATAGTAAGAAAGAAATGTGAGATTAAAGTAAGATATAAACTTAAAAATTAAGTTCAGTAATCACAGTAAAGTAAAAAATGTTATAGTAAACTATGTTAAAAAATGTCTCAGTATACTAAGTTAAAGAATATCAAAGTACAGTATGATAATAAAAAAATTAGATTTTGGTTTGAATGAGGGTGACAGTTAAGTATGTTAAAAATGTAACATTTTAGTATGATTAAAATTTCACAGTACAATAAGGTTAAAAAAATATCATAGTTCTTACCTTACCGTACATACCCAAGTATGAAAAAATGGTTTATTGATAGTGTGTTAAATATCGTCATAGGATAGTATAATAAAAATTTCAAAGCAAAGAAAGAAAAAAAATAGTAAGGTAAAAAAATATCAAAGTAGTATGTTGAAAACTGTCAAAGTAAATTTAAATTTAATTGTTTTGTACGTTTAAAAATGTCATAGTCTAGTACATTAAAAAATGTCACAGTATGGTATAAAAATTTTTAATTTTAGTATAAAAACATTCCATTTTATAGAAAAGAAAAATATATCAAAGTATAGTATGATAAAAATGTCATAGTATAGTATGATATAAATTTCAAACTTAGGTATGAAAAGTAACGTAAAGTAAAAAATGTCGAAGTATATAATGTTAAAAAAATGTAGATTTTTTTCTGAATTAAGGTTATTTGATAGACTGTTAATAAATGTCATTGTATAGTATGATGTAAGTCTAATTTTAGTATAAAATAATTTCAGAATAGTAAGGTAAAAAAATATCATAGTACAGTATGACATAAATCTCATAGTAAAGCATAATATAAATTTCAAACTTTAGTATGAAAAATTGTCTGTAAAAAATGACATAATATAAACTGTTAAAAAATGTCATCAGTATGATAAAAGTTTCAATTTCTAAAATAAAAAAATTTCATAGTATAGAACGTGTAAAAAAAGTCATTGTATTGTTTGTTAAGGACGACCATCGTATGGTTTAATAAAATGTGAAAGTTAAAAAAGTCATTTAGAATGAAAAAAAAATCAGAGTATATTAGTGTAATGTAATGTTAATAAAGGTCCTAGTGTAGTATGATATATGAGTCAAATTTTAGTATAAAATAATTTCACAGTAGAGTTCGGTAAAAAATAACAGTCAGGTGTTTCCGAGGATTGGAGCGGGTCACTGTTTTCAACCTTTCATCAGATTTTCTGTCTTTAGTTTCACACAGTTCTGTTTGATTGACAGCCGAAGCTCTGCTGTGAAAAAAAGCGTGGACACTCATAGATTTGTTTTTTTATAGATTTATTTCTTCTTCTGCTTTTTTCATGTCTATGCTTTTCTTTGTTCATAAATTTAGCTCGTGAGTGTAAACTTCATCCAGCTGCACGTTTTCCCTCCGCACCGTCAAACAGAAAAACAAACATCTTCAAAAACTACGAAAAGGAAAGTTTCAGGTTCCACATGAAAAAGTTTGAATCTTCGGAAAGTTGATGGAAACAGTTTTTGTTCGTTCTCTCATGTCTCCTTCAGGCTCTGCAGGGTCAGTCATTTCCTGTGGCGGTGGCTCTACGCCGTGGTCGCACACACCTGTGCGGCGGCAGCGGCGGCGGTCTCCAGGTCCAGCAGAGCGAGCTCCCTCACCTCCTCCAGCAGGGAGTACAGGTTGGGGCTTTTACTCTGCCGGTACTCCCTCTCCTCTCGGGACACTCGGGGCCTCCTCGCCGCCTCCTCCTGCGCCTGTTGGCTCGCTTCCTCAGCCAGACGCACCACCTCCTGTACCAGCTGACTGCGGCCCTGTGGGCGGGGCTTCTCGGGCTCGGCGCTGCTGTGAGGTTTGTTGCTGATGATCTCCAGGTTTAAACTGTCGGCGTGGAAATGATTGGATCGGACTGAGATACGAACCTGCGGAGAGCAGACGAGGATTATTCAATCACAAACTTTGAAGTTCAGCGACGTCTACGTCAGGATTCCTGAGAGCTTTTTGAAAATGACCGACAGGTTTGTCAGGTAATAATTATAATTATATAATTCATTAATATTTATAACCTGAGATTTAGACTGAAAAGAGCTCAAAACAAAGCAGATGTTTGTACATCTTTGGACGTAATCAGAGCAGAAACTTTCAGACAGAATCTTCTAACAGTCCAGACGACGTTTGAGTTTGCTCCCACACTCCCCGAGGTAAAATATTGTATCAACGAATGTGATGCCAATACGTGTGTAAATGGTATCGAGGGACCCCTTTATATGTAAAATGATTTTAATTTTAGTATGCTCAAATTGTAATTACAGATGTAATTACGTTTTTTTAGTGAGGAATTGGGATCGATTTTTTAGCCACGGCCTGCTAGCTGGACGTCGTCAGCTGTAGAGGCCTGCCAAAATCTATTGTGTGACTGAGTTATGAATCACAGATGAATCATCATCATCAATCATATGTTGAGATGGTTACTTATGGGCTTTATTTTAGATTTCAGCCTTTATCAGTTCCCGATGTTATATGCAGTTTATTCTTTTTAGACTAACATAAATGCTATGTAATTTGATTTCTGCTTATGGGATGATAGAGTTAAGGGGCCGCTACTTTTTAAATCCTGTCAGCATTTAAGGCGTATGTTTAACATGGAAAAATGTTATTCAGGCCATGCTGAAAGACCAAAACATTGTACAATTGTTTAAACAGCTTGTAACACCTGTTACTTACCACTTTATTGTATTATTTTCTCTTATTAAAAAGTAACACGTGTTACCAAACTTGTCTTATTTCACTTTTGTCATCCAGACGCTAAATATACGTACGTGACTTTGACGTGTACACAGTAATCCAATAAGAGTTGCAAATGTTGACTTTTTACGGTTAATTTTAATATTTACCTCTTAAATGCGCGCTCACTGCAGTCTGCCCCGTTGAAGAGCATGGACAGTGCAGGCTGCGTTTGGAACTATGGAGGGGTACATGAACCACGTGACCGCTCCGGCGGCGAGATCTGAAGTTGTCGCCACTCTGTTTTATCCACTGCTCTGATGTTGACGACGTGAGCCCTCAGAAGGCCGAGAGCCTCCTGATCTAGACTGAATATAACCTCGAATGTTTGATGTGTATAAAAATAATTTATAAACCCGGTTTATAAACGTGTCAAACCTCCACACTCTGGACTCTCGTTTGTTTTTGACTTTTTTCTAAAATCAGACGTCCTGATTGGTTCCTGATTGGTTCCTGATGGTTCCTGGTGTTCAGGTTTTAGTGCGGTGCTCAATAAGAGGACTGAAACTCACTGTGAAATGACTTCAGTTGTGAATGCAGTATTACTACAGTACTGTCATGTAGTACTACACATCTGTATGTAGTTTACAGCTGCAACGGCTCAGCTGACGACGTTACTGACTGAAAATATTAATGTTTTATTCTGCAGACTGAACGCTGTTCGCTGATGATGATGATATTATTATTGTTATTATTATTATCATCATTATCATTATTATTATTATTATTATTATTATTATTATTATTATTATTATTATTATCATTATTATCATCATTATCATTATTATTATTATTATTATTATTATTTTCATTATTATTATTAT
>OY660864.1:40281624-40304124 GCA_962446985.1 Xyrichtys novacula | reverse complement strand
TCCTCGGATGTTAGCGCGGTCAGCTCCGGGACCCGGACCGGTTCTCCGTTCAGGAGCGCCTGAGCCAGCTCGTAGTGGAGCTGGTAGGAGGAGCGGATGACGGTGCGACCGAACCACACCCTGGTGACGGCGAGGGTTTGTGAGTCGAGCTCCCACAGGACGCTCATCGCATACCTGAAACAAAAACACCTTCAGACCGAGGAGGAGGAGGAGGAGGAGGAGAGAGGAGGAGGAGGAGAGAGAGGAGAGAGAGGAGGAGGAGGAGGAGGAGGAGGAGAGAGGGGGGAGAGAGAGGGAGGAGAGAGAGGAGAGAGGGGGAGGAGAGAGAGGAGAGAGGAGGGGGAGGAGAGGGAGGAGGAGGAGGAGGAGGAGGAGAGAGAGGGGAGGAGGAGGAGGAGAGAGGGGGAGAGAGGAGAGAGGGAGGAGAGAGAGGAGAGAGGGAGGGGAGAGAGAGAGAGGAGAGAGAGGAGAGAGGGGGAGGAGGAGGAGGAGGAGGAGGGAGGAGGGAGGAGAGAGAGGAGGAGGAGGAGGGGGAGAGGAGAAGGAAGGAAGAGGGAGGAGGAGGGGGAGGAGGGAGGAGAGAGAGAGGAGAGAGGAGGAGAGAGGGGGAGGAGAGAGGAGGAGGAGGAGGAGGAGGAGGAGAGAGGAGGAGGAGGAGGAGAGAGGAGAGAGGAGGAGGAGGAGGAGGAAGAGGAGGAGGAGGAGGAGAGAGGAAGAGGAGGAGGAGGAGGAGGAGGAGGAGAGAGAGGAGAGAGAGGAGAGAGGGGGAGGAGGAGAGGGAGGAGGAGAGAGAGAGGAGAGGGGGAGGAGGAGAGGGAGGAGGAGGGGGAGGGGAGAGAGAGGAGGAGGAAGAGGGAGGAGAGAGAGGAGAGAGGAGGAGGGGGAGGAGAGAGAAGGGAGGAGGGGGAGGGGGAGGAGGAGGAGGGGGAGGAGGAGGAGGAGAGAGGGGAGGAGGAGGAGAGGGAGAAGAGAGAGGAGGAGGAGGAGAGAGGGGAGGAGGAGGAGGAGGAGAGAGGAGGAGGAGGAGAGGAGGAGGAGGAGAGAGGGGGAGGGGGAGGAGGAGGAGGAGAGAAGAGAAGGAGGGGGAGGGGAGAGAGAGGAGGAGGAAGAGGGAGGAGGAGGAGGAGGAGGGGGAGGAGAGAGGGGGAGGAGGAGGAGAGAGGGGGAGGAGGGAGGAGGAGGAAGAGGAGGAGGAGGAGAGAGGGAGGAGAGAGAGGAGAGAGGGGGAGGAGAGGGAGGAGAGGAGGGGGAGGGGGAGGAGAGAGGGGAGGAGGGGGAGGAGAGAGGAGAGAGAGGAGGGAGGAGAGAGGAGGAGGAGAGGGAGGAGGAGGAGGAGAGAGAGGAGAGAGGGGGAGGAGGAGGAGGAGGAGGAGGAGGGAGGAGAGAGAGAGAGGAGGAGGAGGAGGAGGAGGAGAGAGAGGAGAGAGGGGGAGGAGGAGAGGGAGGAGAGAGAGGAGAGAAAAGAGAGGGGGAGGAGAGAGGAGGAGGAGGAGGAAGAGGGAGGAGAGAGAGGAGAGAGGAGGAGGAGGAGGAGGAGAGAGGAGAGAGGGAGGAGAGAGAGGAGGAGGAGGAGGGGGAGGAGGAGGGGGAGGAGAGGAGAGAGGGGGAGGAGGAGGAGGGGGGGAAGGAAGAGGGAGGAGAGGAGAGAGGAGGAGGAGGAGAGAGGGGGAGGAGGAGGAGAGGGAGGGGGAGGAGGAGAGGGAGGAGGAGGGGGAGGAGGAGGAAGAGGGAGGAGAGAGAGGAGGAGGAGGAGGGGGACAAGGAGAGAGGAGGAGGAGGAGGAGAGAGGAGGAGGAGGAGGAGGGGGAGGAGAGAGGGGGAGGAGGAGGAGGAGGAGGAGAGAGGAGGAGGAGAGAGGGGGAGGGGGAGGAGGAGGGGGAGGAGGAGAGAGGAGGAGGAGGAGAGAGGGGGAGGAGAGAGGGAGGGGGAGGAGGGAGGAGGAGAGAGGAGGAGGAGGAGAGAGAGAGAGGAGAGAGAGGGAGGAGAGAGGAGAGAGGGGGAGGGGGAGGAGAGAGGGGGAGGGAGGAGAGGAGGAGGAGAGAGGAGAGGGAGGAGGAGGAGAGAGAGGAGAGAGGGGGAGGAGGAGGAGGAGAGAGGAGGAGGAGGAGGAGGAAGAGGGAGGAGAGAGGGGGAGGAGGAGAGAGAGGAGAGAGGGGGAGGAGTGAGGAGAGAGAGGAGAGAGGGGGAGGAGGAGAGGGAGGAGGAGGGGGAGGAGGAGGAAGAGAGAGGAGGAGGGGGAGGAGGGAGGAGAGAGAGGAGGAGGAGGGAGAGAGAGGGAGGAGGAGGAGGAGGGGGAGGAGAGAGGAGAGGGAGGAGGAGGAGAGAGAGGAGGAGGGGGAGGAGGGAGGAGAGAGAGGAGGAGGAGGGGGAGAGAGGGAGGAGGGAGGAGGAGGGGGAGGAGAGAGAGGAGAGGGAGGAGGAGGAGAGAGAGGAGGAGGGGGAGGAGGGAGGAGGAGAGAGGGGGAGGGGGAGGAGAGAGAGGAGAGAAAAGAGAGGGGGAGGAGGGAGGAGGGAGGAGGAGGAGAGAGAGGAGAGAGGGGGAGGAGGAGAGAGGGGGAGGAGGGAGGGGGAGGAGAGGGGGAGGAGAGAGAGGAGAGAGGGGGAGGAGGAGGGGAGGAGGAGAGAGGGGGAGGAGGAGGGGAGGAGGAGGAGGGGGAGGAGGAGGGGAGGAGAGGGAGGAGAGAGAGGAGGAGGAGAGAGAGGAGAGAGGGGGAGGAGGAGGAGGAGGAGAGAGGAGGAGGAGAGAGGGGGAGGAGGAGGAGGAGGGGAGGAGGAGAGAGGGGGAGGAACAGGGGTAGGAGGATCTCCTCACCTGTCGACTCCTCCCAGTAAGGAGCAGAGTTCTGCACTCAGGACAGCAGGTAACATGTCGAACCTTCGGTCTGCGAGGTAGTAGGTGGTCGCTCTGAAAGAAGAGGGGGCGGGGTTAGTATAAACAACAACAGAGTGTGTGTGTGTGTGTGTGCAAACATGAAGGACGACACACACACACACACACACACACACACACACACACACACACACACACACACATAAATCCTTCAGCCTGAAGTCCAATAAAAGGTTCAGATCAAGAAACACAGACCAGAACAGAATCTCTGGACCACCTCAGAACCAGACCCATCAGAACCAACAGTAGGCCCCCTGAACCACAGCTGTTCTGGTTCTGATCCTCCGGACCTCTCTCCTGTTTTTAACATGTTCTCCTCTGTTCGGGTCGGAGCGGGTCGCTGAAGTCTTCTCCTCTCTCTGTAAACCCGCCTGTTTCGGCGCCTCCTCACCTGCTGCGCGCCTCCAGGTCCGTCAGCGACCCCTCTCTAACGAAGTGGGTGACGTCTGCGATGTGGACTCCCAGCTCCAGCAGCTTCCCTCCGGCGATACGGCGAACAGACAGCGTGTCGTCCACGTCCTCGCAGCCCTGCGGGTCGATGCTGAACACCAGGTGAGTCTCCCTGAGGTCTCGTCTCTGCGCCACCTGGTCGGGATCCATCGCCCACGGCTTCTCCGGAGAGTTCGGCGGCATCTCTCGCAGCTACGCGGACGACACAGAGACGAGGTTTTATACGAGGTCTGAAGAAGCAGCAGGAGCGACCGGAGTGAATTATTCATTCAGCTCTGGGCGGAGAACATCGAGCTCTGCTCCACCCGAGGACACGCTTCACAAAACAACAACAACAACAACAACAACAACAACAACAACAACAACAACAACAACAACAACAACAGGAGTCTGAGAGGAAGAGAGAGCGGGCATCTGATGATACAGAGAGGGAAAACACACACAGTTAACACACACACACACAGCTAACACACACACACACACACACACAGTTAACACACACACACACACAGTTAACACACACACACACAGTTAACACACACACACACACACAGTTAACACACACACACAGCTAACACACACACACAGTTAACACACACACACAGAGAAAACACACACAGTTAACACACACACAGTTAACACACACACACACACACACACTTGAGGCTGATGACTGAGATCCTGATCAGACTCTGACGGACTCTGAAGACCCTCCAGGACTGAAAAACAGGGTCAGGTTCTCAGGTTGTTGTTGTTCTGCTGCAGGCGAACGTGTTTCCTGTTTCCTCTTCATCACTAAAGGGGGCGGGGTCTTCAGCTTTATTTACATTATTATATTAATTATTATTATTCATTATATTATAATATCTGTAATCTGTCATTTAATGATGTTCAAGTGTCAGTTTACATTATTTACCTTTAAAACCACCAAAGAGTCCAACTGCTGATCTGGAGCCTCGTTGTCGTGGAAACGTTGAACATCAACTTTATTTATTTATTTATAAAAAGTGAAACGATCAAAGTTCTTCTTATTCTTGCAGTAAAATAAACAATAAAAAACAATAAAAACCATAAAAACAAATCAAATAAAGACAGCAGATAAATAAATAAATAAAAGGATCTTTTCTTCCCAAAGTGAACAGGCGGGTTTTAAAGCTACGACAGGAAACGTCTAAAACCACCTGATCAGCTGACCTCAGGGCTCTGAGCGCTGACGCAGTTTAACGAGGTCAGACGGAGATTTAACCTTTAACAGTGACCCCTGACCCCTGACGTCATACAGCGAGTCGTTTCCGCTCACCTGAGCGTCTGAGAAAGGGGGGACGTGGATGCAGTTCTCGATGAGGATGGTCTGGACCTCGGTCTCCAGCTCTCCGGCCCGACCCAAAACCCGAACGCTGTGACCGTTTGGATAAAGAGAGGAGATTTCCCATGAGTCAATGCGCACCACGACCCGGTGGTCCTGAGAGGAAACAGAGAATTAAGAATTAAGAGAGAGGTCCGCTTTACTCCAGTTTACTCCAGTTTAATCCGGTTTACTCTGGTTTACTCTGGTTTAATCCGGTTTACTCCGCTTTAATCCGGTTTACTCCAGTTTAATCCGGTTTACTCCAGTTTAATCCAGTTTACTCCAGTTTAATCCGGTTTACTCCGCTTTAATCCAGTTTACTCCAGTTTAATCCGGTTTACTCCAGTTTAATCCAGTTTACTCCAGTTTAATCCGGTTTACTCCGCTTTACTCCGGTTTAATCCGGTTTACTCCACTTTACTCCGGTTTACTCTGGTTTACTCTGGTTTACTCCAGTTTAATCCGGTTTACTCCAGTTTAATCCGGTTTACTCCACGTTACTCCGGTTTACTCTGGTTTACTCCAGTTTAATCCGGTTTACTCCAGTTTACTCTGGTTTACTCCGGTTTACTCCGGTACCGTGGGTCAGGATGGTTCCGGTTTCTTTTTTTAATTTATTTTAATTTCTTGTAAAAACATCTGAACCGAGTTTTCGATCCGTTGACCCGAGTATGAAGTTGTTCTGTCTGGGTTCTATTTATGTTCTAAAGTTAATATAAAGACCCAGGTCCGAAGGTGAACCGGGTCTGAAGGTGAACCGCACCTGCAGCGTGTCGGCCTGCTGAGTACTGATGCGGATCTTGGGGATCCGATGGTCCCAGGGTACCACCAGGATCCTCTGGGAGTTCCTGCTCTGAGACTGAGACCCGTCTCTGGGGGGGAAGGTGACCACGTAGTCCCTCCAGTTCCTCTGCAGGATCCCGACGACCCGACCTCAGACCGCAGAGACAGGAAGTGGAGTTAGAGACCGTTGTCATGGAAACGAGACCTTCAGAGGAGGTTCAGGTAAAGACTCACCCGTGGGTAAAGGTTGACTCTGGTTCTCCTCCACGCCGCCTTTCTCCTCCCCCTGACCTTCACTCAAACCCATCGCTCTTCCTCGCCACTCGCTCTTTGGTAACAACTCCACCACGACCACGTCGCCGTGCACCGCCCGGTTACGGTTCTTCACGCCAGAAATGAACACGCCCCCGCTGAGATCTGAGAGGAGGAGAAGAAGAGGAGGTGAGAGGATGAGGGGGGAGGACGAGGAGAGAGGATGAGGAGAGAGGATGAGGAGAGAGGGTGAGGAGAGAGGACGAGGAGAGAGGGTGAGAGGATGAGGAGAGAGGGTGAGGAGAGAGGACGAGGAGAGAGGATGAGGAGAGAGGACGAGGAGAGAGGGTGAGAGGACAAGGAGAGAGGATGAGGAGAGAGGATGAGGATGAGGAGGGAGGACGAGGAGAGAGGGTGAGGAGAGAGGACGAGGGGAGAGGGTGAGGAGAGAGGATGAGGATGAGGATGAGGAGAGAGGGTGAGGAGAGAGGATGAGGAGAGAGGGTGAGAGGATGAGGAGAGAGGACGAGAGGACGAGGAGAGAGGATGAGGAGAGAGGACAAGGAGAGAGGGTGAGGAGAGAGGGTGAGAGGGTGAGGAGAGAGGATGAGGAGAGAGGGTGAGAGGATGAGGAGAGAGGACAAGGAGAGAGGGTGAGGAGAGAGGGTGAGAGGATGAGGAGAGAGGATGAGGAGAGAGGGTGAGAGGATGAGGAGAGAGGATGAGGAGAGAGGGTGAGGAGAGAGGACGAGGAGAGAGGGTGAGGAGAGAGGGTGAGAGGATGAGGAGAGAGGACGAGGAGAGAGGGTGAGGAGAGAGGGTGAGAGGATGAGGAGAGAGGATGAGGAGAGAGGGTGAGGAGAGAGGGTGAGAGGATGAGGAGAGAGGATGAGGAGAGAGGGTGAGGAGAGAGGACGAGGAGAGAGGGTGAGGAGAGAGGGTGAGGAGAGAGGGTGAGGAGAGAGGGTGAGGAGAGAGGACAAGGAGAGAGGGTGAGAGGGTGAGGAGAGAGGATGAGGAGAGAGGGTGAGAGGATGAGGAGAGAGGACAAGGAGAGAGGGTGAGGAGAGAGGGTGAGAGGGTGAGAGGATGAGGAGAGAGGACCAGGAGAGAGGATGAGGTGAGAGGGTGAGGAGAGAGGGTGAGGAGAGATTCAGGTTCTCCTCTCTGACTTTGTCTCCACCTTTGTTCTTCTCAGACAGTCCCTCCGTCGCCGTGATGGACGCCTCGCTCTGAGCGCGGTGTTTGCTGACATTCAGAGCGCCCTGAAAAGGAGAGGAGGATCATGGGTAAATGGACCAGGACCATGTGACTGATTCTAGATTGAGGACGGCAGAGCTCAAAAACACCGACGTTCTTCAAAGTTCTTCTTCGGAGAACCTCCTGACGAACAAAAACACCTGAAACCGAGTTCAAGTTCTGACCGCTGAGATCTTCTCTGACCCGGTTCTGTAACTCCACGAACCTCTGCGGCTCTTCAGGACTTCAGACAGGTACAGGGACCGGTACTCTACCTTGATGTAGCGTCCAGACTTGATCCCGGCCTCCAGAACCTCAGCGGGCAGATGTTCGCTGAACTCTTTCTGTGAGTTCTCGCTCTCCTTCTTCTCCTGAAGAACCTGAGAGATGGAGCTGTACAGATCATGAGCCGCCTGCAGGTCCGGCCAGAAGTTCAGCAGAAAGTCCTGAAAGGAAGAAAAAACAGGTTTTGGGTCAGGTGACTTCAGACCCGGATCCTGTTACTAAGTTCTAAACTCTGTGAAGATGAAGGTCCGGGTGTGAGGAGCTCCAGGAGGTTCAGGAGCTTCAGGAGGTCTACCTGGACAGAGATGACGTAGACTCCAGAGTTCAGACTGCTGTACCGAGAGACCGTCTCCTGATCCTCCGTGATCATCACCACGTCCATCAGACCCGCCAGGTGGTTCCGGTACCAAACTGCTGCAGAGTACACACACCTGAACACACACACACACACACACACACACACACACACACACACAGTATCAGTATGAACAACGATGAGATTATAGATTATAGATTATGTCATATATATAATATTATAATGTCATATAATGATCGTCTATGTGGAGGTTCTGCAGAACCGACCGGGTCTGCCACTCCTCCAGACTCTCGCCCCTCTCTCTCTGGACGTAGGAAAACTCCTGAAACTCGTTGGCGAAGAGCACGCAGTCATGGCGAGGGTCTTTGAGGAGACCCCTCAGTCGGTTATACTGCCTGTCCACAGAAACACAGAAACAGAACCGGGTCAGAGTTCAGCCTGAACAGCAGAACTGTAAACTCCTTCAGTGTTTTATTTAATATTAATCTACGTTTGTTGTTCTGTTGAGTTTAAATGTTTTTTCTTTATTTACTTTATAAGTTAATTAAATCTTGACCTGATCTCTCGTTTCTTCAGTTTTTAGTTCAGATGTTATAAAACTGACATTTAAAAAAAAATCGTGATAATAATCGTGATCGGACAATATGACAAAACACATCGTTATCTTTTTTTGCTGAATCGCCCAGACCTAACCCACACCTAAATGAACTGAAGCCTCATCAAAACAAACACACTTAAAAAAAACACACTTAAAAAAATACACTTAAAAAAAACACACTTAAAAAAATACACTTAAAAAATACACTTAAAAAACACACTTAAAAAATACACTTAAAAAAAACACACTTAAAAAAATACACTTAAAAAATACACTTAAAAAAACACACTTAAAAAAACACACTTAAAAAAAACACACTTAAAAAAAACACACTTAAAAAAATACACTAAAAAAACACTTAAAAAAATACACTTAAAAAAACACACTTAAAAAAAACACTAAAAAAACACTTAAAAAAATACACTTAGTAAAAACACTTGAAAAAAATACACTAAAAAAATACACTTAAAAAAACACTTAAAAAAATACACTTAAAAAAAACACTTAAAAAAAACACACTTAAAAAAATACACTTAAAAAAAACACACTTAAAAAAAACACACTTAAAAAAATACACTAAAAAAACACTTAAAAAAATACACTTAAAAAAAATACATTTAAAAAAAACACACTTGAAAAAAAATACACTTAAAAAAAACACACTTAAAAAAAACACCAGCTGTTAAAAACAGGGGGATGTGTGTGTTCATGGATGTGTGTGTTCATGGATGTGTGTGTGGTGTTCATGTTCGAGGTCGTACCTGCGACCTTTGGCGTGCTGCACAGCCTGACAGGCGGTCTGCGTGAACACGACGCCCTGCAGCTCTCTGAACTCCAGGATCTCCAGATAATCCACTACCACGCCAACATCAGGAACCACGTAGTGGGTCAGGTCAGCTGGAAGAACTTTACCATCTGGAGGAGAGACACGAAGACTTGAGTTCTGCTGCTGGTCCATCAGAACTTCACCGTACCTCCGGGTCACGACAACAAGCTCCACGCTAATCACTTCAGTTATTTACTTTCTATGGATCCCTGTGTGTGTGTGTGTGTGTGTGTGTCTGTGTGTGTTACAGCTCTTCTTGTGTAGACGTGTCTGTATTTCACTGCTGATGTTCAGTAAAAAAAAATTTTTCTGATCGTCTTCGTCAGAAACTTTCCGCTTTTTCTCCTTTATTATTTTTGAAACTTTGACCTTTGAGGAGGCGCCATTTTCGCTGGGAGGGCGGAGTTACAACCTGCGGGTAACAGGCTGAAATAAACCATCAATGATTCACCAGAGAAACCAGCGTCACACACGGACTACATGAGGTAAAGAGTCCAGTATGTGGGCTCTGAAGGGAAAACCTGGATCTGAGGGTCGGTAGTGGATTCTATCCTTGTCAGCGCTGAGTGGATCGGTACCACAGAGTCAACACGCCGTCCTCCAACTTAAACAACGAGGTGACAGCTCCCTCTGCAGCCAGACGACCGCACTACAACCAGAACACAACTACAACTACAGGCATCCAGAGGGCGCTGTTGATTTACTTTAGGGTGGAAGTGTATCCAGATGTAACTTTAGAGGGACATCCAGAGCACAGACACTGACTCCATACTCACAGGTAGGACATCCAGAGCACAGACACTGACTCTATACTCACAGGTAGGACATCCAGAGCACAGACACTGACTCCATACTCTCAGGTAGGACATCCAGAGCACAGACACTGACTCCATACTCACAGGTAGGACATCCAGAGCACAGACACTGACTTCATACTCACAGGTAGGACATCCAGAGCACTGACACTGACTCCATACTCACAGGTAGGACATCCAGAGCACACATGTTTACTCATAAACACATTTCCATTGTTGTATCTCTTGGCGGGACTGTATGTGTGTGTGTGTCTGTGTGTGTGTGTGTGTGTGTGTGTGTGTGTGTGTGTGTGTATGTGTATGTGTGTGTGTGTGTGTGTGTGTGTGTGTGTGTGTGTGTGGTGGGGGGCTGTGGACCCCCTGCCCCCCTCCCTGAGAACACCCCTGTCTCTAACAGAGCTGAACTGGAGCAGCGGTCCGGTCCGGTCCGGTCCGGTCTGTTGTTGTTGTTGGCTTTAGTCTAAAGTTCTTGTGTTTGTATTTGTTGTAAATGTTCTGACCCGGTGTCGGTTCGGTTCTGAGCGGACTCACCGTTCTCACAGTCCGCCTGACACAGCGCGCTGTAGCACGGAACCTTCTCTCTCAGGTAATGTTCCCGAACCACCCGGACCTTCCGGCCTCTGCAGCTCTTCAGGTGAAGGATCTTCTCCGTCTTTATCATCCTACTGGATCAGAACCTCGATCCATTTATCCGAAAAACGAGGTTGAAGTTTCAGCTGAGCTCCAGGGCGGGAAGAACCTTCAGCTGTAAACAGACCCGCTGAAGTTTAGGGAAGTACGTGAACCAAAGCCCGCCCTGCGTCATGACGTCACAGCCATGGCGCATTCAAGGACAAAACGAAACAAACTAAATATCAAAACTAAACCGTGAACCCAGAATTAGAGAAAAACAGAATCAGAGAAAAACAGAATCAGAGAAATCAGAACCATAATTCCCTTTTTTATTATCATAATACTGGAGAACAGTGAGGTTGGAGAAATTCTCCATTTTCAGAAGTAAAAAAAGAAGAAGAGAAAAGCAGAAATGGAATTAAAATTACAATAAAGAATATAAAATACAAAATATATACAAGTTAAAAATTCTTTATGGACAGGAAGGTAAATAAATGTTGAAAATTCTGTGGCGCTATAGCTAATAAATGTAAATGTATAAGGCACTGAGACAGTGAAATAAAGAATATATAAGAATAATTAATAATATAATATAATTATAATTAATAATAATTAACATTCTGAAACTTGATGAAGATCACTGCTCAGGGATAGTTTGGACACCTTTTTTTCATTCTTTTTTATTGGCAGCAGTGGCAGTTCTCGGCCACCGTACAAACACAGTGTCAAAAACATGAACTCTGGTTTCTGTCAAACCACCTTAAAGTCAAAGACTCGGTGTGTCGGAGGGAGTCCTCCTGTAGGTCCGCTGCTGCTCTCTCTCTCTCTCTCTCTCTCTCTCTCTCTCTCTCTCTCTCTCTCTCTCTCTCTCTCTCTCTCTCTCTCTCTCTCCCTCTCTCTCTCTCTCTCTCTCTCTCTCTCTCTCTCTCTCTGTCGGAGCTGCAGCAGCAGCAGTATCAGTCTGAGGGTCCACGGACACACACGGACACTGCTGCTGCTGCTGCTGCTGAGGACTTTACTCTCGTGTTTCCGCATCTTCATCTCTTTTATTCCGTTTTTTTATTCCGTCTTTTATTCCTTTTTTGTTCCCTTCCCTCTCCTGGAAATCGACTTTAAGCTCGTCTGTATTTTTATGAACAGTCTGAGAAAATTCACTTTATTGAGAAGTCTTCTCTCCTGCAGGTAAGCTCTGAAAACAACATGATGTTTTTTAAGATGAATTTTCTGTTTCTCTTTTTTAAACAGTTTGATTTCCTAATTATTTGTAAATGTTCCTCTTGCACAGCTGTGTGTTTTAATCTGATTTTTGGCTCTTTTACAGACTTCTCTGTTCAGATTGTTTACAGGATTATAATCAATAATAATCTGCATATAAACTGATGTGTGTGATCAATAATGATTATGTGCAGACATCTGTATTTGTGCTTCAGTCTTTGTTGTTTGACTTTTATTGAGACTTTTGAGGAATCTTGAATTTACATGAATCGACACGATGACTGTCTGTGTTTGAAGGAGACTCTCCACTTTCTGTTTCTCTGCTGTTATTCTGGGGTGTCCGCTCGTTTACTGAAGGGTGACTCTGTTTTCAGTCTCTTTATTTGGCTGAATACAGCCCTCAGCTCCCACAGATAGACTGTATATAGACTGTATACAGACCATATATAGACTGTATACAGACCGTATATAGACCATATACAGCCCTCTGCTCTGCCGGTTAGTTGCAGTTAGAGCGTCTGGACCGGGCAGGATCAGGAGGTTCTGGTGATACTGAGATGGGTCCGGATGATCAGTGCTGTTGTGGTTTTCCCATTGAGTTCCAGTCTGTCAGCACTAGATGGCGACATCGAGCAGGAAACATGTTTGAGGAGCTGCTGAGTGTTGAAGAAAATTCAAGACGAGAGTCGAATAAAAAGATCAGAATAATCAGGGAGGAGGATGTGAACCCTGAAGTCAAAGAAAGAGAGGGAGAGAGAGAGAGAGAGAGAGAGAGAGAGAGAGAGAGAGAGAGAGAGAGAGAGAGAGAGAGAGAGAGAGAGAGAGAGAGAGAGAGAGAGAGAGAGAGAGAGAGAGAGAGAGAGAGAGAGAGAGAGAGAGAGCGAGAGAGAGAGAGAGAGAGAGAGAGAGAGAGAGAGAGAGCGAGAGCAAGAGCTGCCCTGCTCTCCGTGTCACTGAGTTATTTGTCACAAATGTTTCCTGGCAATAACAGTAATGCAGTTTTTGACGACTCTGGAGCTCTCACTTTAATTAAAGCAGCTTTACTTTGGGAGACGAGGAGGATGAGGAGGATGAGGATGAAGATGAGGATGAAGATGAGGATGAGGATGAAGATGAGGATGAAGATGAGGAGGATGAGGATGATGATGAGGAGGATGAGGATGAAGATGAAGATGAAGATGAGGATGAAGATGAGGATGAGGATGATGATGAGGATGAGGATGAAGATGAGGATGAAGATGAGGATGATGATGAGGATGAAGATGAGGATGATGTTGATGAGGATGATGATGAGGATGAGGATGATGATGAGGATGAGGAGGATGATGATGAGGATGATGATGAGGATGAAGATGAGGATGAGGATGATGATGAGGATGATGAGGAGGATGAAGATGAGGATGAAGATGACGATGATGAAGATGAGGATGATGATGAGGATGATGATGATGATGATGATGATGATGATGAGGATGAAGATGAGGATGATGATGAGGATGAAGATGAAGATGAGGATGATCAAGATGAGGATGAGGATGAAGATGAGGATGATGATTAGGATGATGAGGAGGATGAAGATGAGGATGAGGATGAAGATGACGATGATGAAGATGACGATGATGATGATGATGAGGATGAAGATGAGGATGATGATGATGATGATGAGGATGAGGATGAAGATGAGGATGATGATGAGGATGAAGATGAGGATGATGATGAGGATGATGAGGAGGATGAAGATGAGGATGAGGATGAAGATGACGATGATGATGATGAAGATGATGATGAGGATGAAGATGAGGATTATGATGAGGATGATGAGGATGATGATGAGGATGAGGATGAGGATAAAGATGAGGATGATGATGAGGATGAGGATGAGGAGGATGATGAGGATGAAGATGAGGATGATGATGAGGATGAGGATGAAGATGAGGATGAAGATGAGGATGATGATGAGGATGAAGATGAGGATGATGATGAGGATGAGGATGAGGATGATGATGATGATGAGGATGAAGATGAGGATGAGGATGAGGCGGATGATGATGATGAAGATGATGATGAGGATGAAGATGAGGATTATGATGAGGATGATGAGGATGATGATGAGGATGATGATGAGGATGAGGATGAAGATGAGGATGATGATGAGGATGAAGATGAGGATGATGATGAGGATGATGAGGATGATGATGAGGATGATGAGGATGATGATGAGGATGATGATGAGGATGAGGATGATGATGAGGATGAAGATGAGGATGAGGATGAGGATGAAGATAAGGATGAAGATGAGGATGATGAGGATGAGGATGAAGATGAGGATGAAGATGATGATGAGGATGAGGATGAGGATGAAGATGAGGATGATGATGAGGATGAGGATGAAGATGAGGATGAAGATGAGGATGATGATGAGGATGAAGATGAGGATGATGTTGATGAGGATGATGATGAGGATGAGGATGATGATGAGGATGAGGAGGATGATGATGAGGATGATGATGAGGATGAAGATGAGGATGAGGATGAGGATGATGATGAGGATGAGGATGAGGATGATGATGAGGATGAAGATGAGGATGAGGATGAGGAGGATGATGAGGATGAAGATGAGGATGAGGATGATGATGAGGATGATGATGAGGAGCAGAGAGAGAGAGGGACTTCATGAATTTAGGTCAAATATCAGACAAACAGAGACTCGGATCTGAGTCTGGATCCCTGGAGTCCAGGATGAATGGATGACCTTCATGCATGAGTAAACTGAGTAGATGGATGAACACATGAGGTCTGCAGACACTGCAGGCAGGTTCATGTGGTCCTGAAGGTCCATGAAGGGGGTGAACAGAAGATCGATGAAGGATGACTGCTGCTGAATCTGATCACAATTATTATCAATATTCAATAATTATTCAAGACTATGAACCAGAATTACACAACCCAGTCACAGCTACACAACTACAAAACTACAAAACTCATAAAACTACAAAACAACAAAACTCATAAAACTACAAAAATACAAAACTCATAAAACTACAAAACTAAAAAAAAACTACAAAAAAACTACAAAAACTACAAAACTACAAAACTCATAAAACTACAAAACTAAAAAACTACAAAACTACAAAAAACTACAAAACTACAAACTACAGAACTCATAAAAACTTAAAAACTCCTCTCTCCTCCTCCTCTCCTCTCTCCTCCTCCTCGCTCTCTCAGGTAGTCGATGATGTTTGCTCTCACACTGTTTGTCATTCCTCCGACACGTTAAATCAGACTTTTCATTTCCTTTCCCATTTCTCTCCTTTTCATATTCATGCTCCTGCGTCTCCTCCGTCTCCTTCTCTTCTTCTTCTTCTTCTTCTCCTCCTTCTGTGGGGAAAAATTGCAGCCCGCGGCCGTCAGTGTTTGCAGAAGAAAAATGACTCTGGGAGGAAAATAGATATTTTACTGAGAATGGTCTGATGAGGAATCCAAAGTGGGCTGTGATTGGTTTTTACCTCCTTTGTACCGTCAGCTGTGAGAAAGTTTGGATCAGAACTTTTCTCTCGGCTCGATGTCACACCGACCCGTCCTCAGAGCGGGCCGATGTGGTCAAAGATTGATCTGATCGGTCAAAGATTGATCTGATGTGGTCAAAGATTGATCTGATCGGTCAAAGATTGATCTCTGCAGACGTCTGTGTTTCTGGTCTGCTGAACCTTTTCATGGGGGAATCCTGCACATGTTCACGGATCAATACGTCTGATCGGTGTTGATAAACGGAGGAGCGCCGCCTGTTCAAGAACAACATCGGAGTTCAGCGCCTGGAGCGGCGTGTCTGACGTGTCTTTGTCTTTTATTGGTGCTTCAGTGAAGCAGACAGCAGCAGGTTATTCTTCAAAGTTTAGATCAAATCAGCAGAACCAGAACTGGACCAGAACTGGACCAGAACTGGACCAGAACTGGACCAGATCTGGACCAGATCTGTTCTGGTCTGAGCATGTGCAGAGGCGTGAGACGTCACCATGAAAGTGTCTGTAGACCGTAAACAAAGTTCAGAGGAAGAACAGACTGACTTTGTGTTTGTGAAGAAACGAAGAACTGAGAGACTGAGTGAGGAGATTTAAGCTCCGCCCCCTCTCTCAGGACCAGGTGATGGCGAACGGCTGTGATGAGATTCAAACCGCTCGAAAGGAAAGAAACCATTAAGGCCAGCAGCCGACGGCTGTTTGAGTTTTATTCAACCTGCAACAAAGACAGACGAAGAGACGAAGAAAGGAGGAGGAGGAAGAGAGGAGGAGAGGAGGAGGAGAGGAGGAAGAGAGGAGGAAGAGAGGAGGAAGAGAGGAAGAAAGGAGGAGGAGAGGAGGAAGAGAGGAGGAAGAGAGGAAGAAAAGGTGAAAGAGAGGAGAGGAGGAGCTGCAGAGAGGACCTAAGAGTGCTGATGGAGGAGGAGGAGGGTGACCACTAAAGAACATCATGAATGATCTCCTCAGGGGAAATGGACGAGCGACATACACTAAACAAGGGGGGAGAGAGGGAGAGAGAGAGAGAGAGAGAGAGAGAGAGACAGAGAGAGAGAGGGAGAGAGAGAGAGAGGGAGGGAGAGAGAGAGAGAGAGAGAGAGAGAGAGAGAGAGAGAGAGAGAGTGAGAGAGAGGGAGAGAGAGAAAGAGAGAGAGAGAGAGAAGAGACAGAGAGAGAAAGAGAGAGAAGAGAGAGAGACAAAAAGAGAGAGAGAGAGAGGGAGGGAGAGAGAGAGAGAGAGAGAGAGAGAGACAGAGAGAGAGAGAGAGAGAGAGACAGAGAGAGAGAGAGAGTGAACTCTGCAGCAGTTTGATTCATTCAGGTGTGAACAGGTGAAAAAACTTTATAGAAAAAGTTTATAGAAAAATTTAAGTTCTGATGGCGAGGAGGACGATATATATTATATTTATACATATATATATAATATACCTATATATGTATATTATATATATATGTATATATATATATATATATACATATATATATAATATATATGTATATTATATATATATAATATACGTATATATACATATATATATACATATATATATACCGTATAATGTATATATATATATATATATATATACATGTATATACATACACACACATATTCTGGATCTAATGATTTATAAACTAAATCAGAAAATAATCTTTTTCTTCCTGTGAGGAAATGACTTTAAAACTAAATTTCCTTTCCTGAATGTTAAAGTTCCTCCTGTGGTCCTGATCCTCCATCATAAGGTCTAATATGTGGACCTGCAGAGGTCCAGGTGGTCTCTGGAGAATCATGGATCTGTGGAGTTTATGGTTGGACAGCTGTCGGTCTCACAGAGCGAGTGGATTTGATGTTAATGTTGGAAACACGATGATATCAGGTTGTTGGTTTCGATCGCTCTCGTTTTGATTCGACTCCCTGACAGGAAAAGGTCAGTGAAGTTCGGTTCTGAACGAGCTCTGATCTGGACCTGGTTCCTGGTTCTCATCTGTTGTTGCGTAAACAGAATATTTGATGATCTTGTTCTGTGAACAGTTTTAAAAAAGGCGGAAACTTGAAATGAAGTCGTTATGAAACCGGTGCTGAAGCAAATCTGCTGCAGGAACCTCTGAGGAACTCTGCAGGTCCTCCATGAAACCCTGGCACCTTCATTGACCCCCTAAAGGTCCAGATCACAGAAGCACATGTTTCAGGTGTTTGGTCCCAGGTGAACTTTCCTGACTGTAAATGTTGTTGTAGAGTCTGAGCTGTAGAGCAGAAGAGAGTGAAGCAGCAGCAGCTCGTCTTAAATCACCTTTAATGAGTTTCTCTGAGTTTATTTGTCTGTCAGCTGTCGGAGCTCAGACTCAAACCACCAACCCCTGATCCTGCTGCTGCTGCTGCTGCTGCTGCTGCTGCTGCTGCGCTCGGCTGGACTCCCTTTAATCCTCCTCCCTCATGTTCTCAGCTCTCAGAACCCGTTAGCTTAACGCCGACAACGTCATCTGAGGAGGAAGAGGAAGGAAACGCTCAGGCGGCGAGTGTTTTCTGTCTTCATGCCACAGGCTCGTCTCAGTGCAGAGGGTGAGCAGAGTCTCATGGACAGTCCTCATCATCATCATCATCATCATCATCATCATCATCATCATCACTTCTCATGAGGACATAATAATGAGGAGGAGGAGGAGGACTGTCTGTCTGCAGGCTCTCATGTTCACTGAAATCCAAACCTCTGACTTCATGACCGGCTGTTTTCAATCTCATCACCTTCATCACCTTCATCACCTTCATCATCCTCATCACCTTCATCACCTTCATCACCTTCATCACCTTCATCACCCTCATCACCTTCATCACCTTCATCATCCTCATCACCTTCATCACCTTCATCACCTTCATCACCCTCATCACCCTCATCACCTTCATCACCCTCATCACCTTCATCATCCTCGTCATCTTCATCATCCTCATAACCCTCATCGCCTTCATCATCCTTGTCACCTTCATCACCTTCATCATCCTCGTCACCTTCATCACCTTCATCATCCTTCACCTTCATCATCCTCATCACCCTCATCACCTTCATCATCCTCATCACCTTCATCACCCTCATCACCTTCATCACCTTCATCACCTTCATCACCTTCATCACCCTCATCACCTTCATCATCCTCGTCACCTTCATCACCCTCATCACCCTCATCACCTTCATCACCTTCATCATCCTTCACCTTCATCATCCTCGTCACCTTCATCACCTTCGTCACCCTCATCGCCTCATCACCTTCATCACCTTCGTCACCCTCATCGCCTCATCACCTTCATCACCTTCATCATCCTTCACCTTCATCATCCTCGTCACCTTCATCACCTTCGTCACCCTCATCACCTTCTTCACCTTTCGTCACCTTCATCATCCTCGTCACCTTCATCACCCTCATCACCTTCATCATCCTCGTCACCTTCATCACCTTCATCACCTTCATCATCCTCGTCACCTTCATCATCCTCGTCACCTTCATCACCTTCGTCACCCTCATTGCCTTATCACCTTCATCACCTTCGTCACCCTCATCACCTTCATCACCTTCGTCACCCTCATCGCCTCATCACCTTCATCACCCTCATCACCTTCATCACCCTCGTCACCTTCATCACCTTCATCACCCTCATCACCTTCGTCACCTTCATCATCCTCGTCACCCTCATCACCTTCGTCACCCTCATCACCCTCATCACCTTCTTCACCTTCGTCACCTTCATCATCCTCGTCACCCTCATCGCCCTCATCACCTTCATCATCCTCGTCACCTTCATCACTTTCATCACCCTCATCACCCTCATCACCCTCATCACCCTCAGGTTCTCAGCCTCGCTCTCGCTCTGACCTTCAGTCTGATGAAGGTCGGTCGCCGGTTGCTGCGGCGCTCTCCTTCATGTTCTCTGATGTGAATGCCAAAGCTGATATCTGAGGGAACGTTGGAGATAAATCTGCTTCCTCAGACTTTAATGTTGGCGGAGCTGCTGCTCCAACAACATACTAATGATGAGTGACGGTCCTCAGAGGATCAGGACTCTGCAGGATCTGGACCTGTTTAATCGGGAGAGGAGGTTCTGCTCGCCTTAAAGGGACAGAGAGGATTCTGAAACACGTTCAACACGTTTTTCTTCAGTTTATCAGACAAGAATTACAAATGAACCTGTTTCAATAATCAATAAAGCCTCTTTAGTTTGACTTTACCCCCAAATTCATGGTTTTCATGCAGGTCCAGGTCCAAAATTAAATCAAGGCATTAAAGTGAGAAAATACCCTGAAGCGTAAAATAACAATCACACCTGGGCTAACAGAGTCGTCTGACTCCAAAGAAAGAAATTATTTTAGTCTAAAAAATTAAAAACAATCCATTTAAGTGCAGATGTGTTTAAAACCGGAGCCCAAGTTTGGATCTAAGTCAGTATGTGAGCATGTTTAAATAATCCGTCCATCACTGTCCGAATCATAAATAATCATGTTAATCTGATTTAATCCGGATTTAAAGACAACAAAAACATGTTAATCTGATTTAAACTGGATTAAAAAACAGCAAAAACATGTTAATCTGATTTAATCCGAATTTAAAAACAACAAAAACATGTTAATCTGATTTAATCCGAATTTAAAAACAACAAAAACATGTTAATCTGATTTAAACTGGATTAAAAAACAACAAAAACATGTTAATCTGATTTAATCCGAATTTAAAAACAACAAAAACATGTTAATCTGATTTAATCCAAATTTAAAAACAACAAAAACATGTTAATCTGATTTAAACTGGATTAAAAAACAACAAAAACATGTTAATCTGATTCAAACTGGATTAAAAAACAACAAAAACATGTTAATCTGATTTAAACCGAATTTAAAAACAACAAAAACATGTTAATCTGATTTAAACTGGATTAAAAAACAACAAAAACATGTTAATCTGATTTAAACCGAATTTAAAAACAACAAAAACATGTTATTCTGATTTAAACTGACTTAAAAAAACAACAAAAACATGTTAATCTGATTCAAACTGGATTAAAAAACAACAAAAACATGTTAATCTGATTTAAACCGAATTTAAAAACAACAAAAACATGTTAATCTGATTTAAACTGGATTAAAAAACAACAAAAACATGTTAATCTGATTTAAACCGAATTTAAAAACAACAAAAACATGTTATTCTGATTTAAACTGACTTAAAAAAACAACAAAAACATGTTAATCTGATTTAAACCGAATTTAAAAACAACAAAAACATGTTAATCTGATTAAAACTGGATTAAAAAACAACAAAAACATGTTAATCTGATTTAAACTGGATTAAAAAACAACAAAAACATGTTAATCTGAGTTAAACTGGATTAAAAAACAACAAAAACATGTTAATCTGATTTAAACCGAATTTAAAAACAACAAAAACATGTTAATCTGATTTAAACTGGATTAAAAAACAACAAAAACATGTTAATCTGATTTAAACTGGATTAAAAAACAACAAAAACATGTTAATCTGATTTAAACCGAATTTAAAAACAACAAAAACATGTTAATCTGATTTAAACCGAATTTAAAAACAACAAAAACATGTTAATCTGAGTTAAACTGGATTAAAAAACAACAAAAACATGTTAATCTGATTTAAACCGAATTTAAAAACAACAAAAAAATGTTAATCTGATTTAAACTGGATTAAAAAACAACAAAAACATGTTAATCTGATTTAAACCAAATTTAAAAACAACAAAAACATGTTAATCTGATTTAAACCGAATTTAAAAACAACAAAAACATGTTAATCTGATTTAAACTGGATTAAAAAACAACAAAAACATGTTAATCTGATTTAATCCAAATTTAAAAACAATAAAAACATGTTAATCTGATTTAAACCTGACTTAAAAACAACAAAAACATGTTAATCTGATTTAAACTGAATTTAAAAACAACAAAAACATGTTAATCTGAGTTAAACTGGACTTTTAAATCTGTGTGTCATCTGTAAACCTCATTATTGGTAACAGACTGAACTATCCTGACTGAAACTGACTCTCAGATTTGAAGTGATGAGCACACTGAGGGCTGATGCTGTTACCTGTCTACACAGGTGGGTCAGGGTCTCCTTCACCATGGCCTTTACCGGTGATGGACTCTGATCCAGACTCTGATCACCGGGGTCAGCCTGGGTCTGGTCGGCGGGCTCCAGTCTGTGTCCTCGGGTTGGAAACTCACCGTTTGGTGACGTTGATAATGATATCTGTTAAACCTGACATGATAATAAAATGTGACGGGCCTCTTCTTATCCGATGATCTCATCAAACTTCAGCAGGTGTGAAAACCTGGACCTGGATCTGTCTCACAGGTTTTCTGATGTTTGACCCTCAGATCTAAGAACCTGGACCTGCTGGACCTCCCCCCCAGTTTAGAGTCCAAAGATCAGATTTATTGAAGCATGCCTCTGGAGAAGCTGATCCAGTTTTGATGGAGGTTCTGGATCCAGATCTGATGATTTAAAAACTTTATTCTGTTCAGAGGAAACTTCTCCTCCTCCTGCTCTCAGCTCCAACGTGCTGATTAACCCTTTTAGAGATGAATCCAGAGAAGCTTTAAAATCATCTGGATTTTTCTGTCTTTGTTAGCGTCTCCTCGCTCTGACACAAACAGCTCTATAGATCTGGATCAGTTTTTGTCGTCGTCTTTATAATAAAGATAGATAATAAAAGATCTATTGTTCCTCCTGCCATTCAGATCCAGCTTCTGTGTATGAAATTCAATAGTTCTGACCTTAATATATGTTCCCAGTGAGCTCTTTATGAACGCATACAACGCTGCAGCCGAGCCGTTCTTCAGACGAACAAAAGAACCTGCAGCCTGTATGAAGACAACAGGAGAAAACACTATATTATATTATGTTATATTATATTATGATGTTTTACATTATATTGTATTATATTATATTATATTATATTATAATGTTTTATATTATATTATATTATATTATAATGTTTTACATTATATTATATTATATTATATTATTATGTTTTACATTATATTATATTATATCATATTATATTATATTATATTATATTATATTATATTATAATGTTTTACATTATATTATATTATATTATATTATTATGTTTTACATTATATTGTATTATATTATATTATATTATATTATATTATATTATAATGTTTTACATTATATTGTATCATATTATATTATATTATATTATATTATTATGTTTTACATTATATTATATTATATTATATTATATTATGTTAAATTCTAGTCTGTTCTATTAAATTAAATTAAATTACATGTATTTTTAGTTATATACTCATATAGACT
>OY660864.1:40266624-40274124 GCA_962446985.1 Xyrichtys novacula | reverse complement strand
CTTCATCATCCTCATCGTTCTCATCCTCATGTCGTGTTAGGGTTCGGGTTCGGTTTAGGGTTTACCTATTCCTAATCCTAACCCGAACCTAACAGGGTCAGGGTTTGGGTCAGGGTTAGGATCAGGGTTAGGATCAGGGTCAGGGGTTAGGATCAGGGTTAGGATCAGGGTCAGGGGTTAGGATCAGGGTCAGGGGTTAGGATCAGGGTCAGGATCAGGGTTAGGATCAGGGGTTAGGGTTAGGATCAGGGTCAGGGGTTAGGATCAGGGTCAGGGGTTAGGATCAGGGTCAGGATCAGGGTTAGGATCAGGGTCAGGATCAGGGTCAGGATCAGGGTTCGGTGATCTCTCAGCAGACCTCAGAGCGGCTCTGAAGACTCTTCTGTGGAAAATCTGAGTCAGCAAAAGTACGGGCTGAAGGACTTAACGGATCCATATATTGATCCTGCTCCATCAATACACACCTCCACCCATAGGTGACCATTGATCGGGAGGAGATGAAAGGGGTGTGGCCGGATTAGGGGGTGGGGGGTGTTAATAATCCCACAAAGTCGGTGTGTCAAACATAAGAAACGCTGAAACGCTGAAACGCTGCCAGTCCTCGGACAGCAGTCCAAACACGGTCAGGTGATCGATCAGCTGATTGATCATCTGTATGATTCTTCATATTTGACCTCATGGTTCTCTCTGTCAGGTCTCAGTGTCGTTATTGTTAATGAGAATAAAATAATTAATATACCTGATATAATATGTGTTCACATCTATACTCATATTTCTATGTTCATCTAGTCTGAAGAGCTGCAGGAGTTTGTCCTTCTGTCCTCATTGTTGTTTTTTTATATAATTCATGTTACTCTGAGTTTGGTCTGTTAGAATAATTCACTGTTCAATAATATATATATAAATATATGCATTTATATCTCTATACCCACATATATATATTTACAGGAGCTGAGTGTTTAAAGCGGCTCTATTATCCTCTCTGAGTCTGGATCACTAAAGAGTCCAGGGAGTCAGTAGAGTTCTGCTCACGGTCTCTGTAGTCCAGGATGAGAAGTGGACCGGTTTCTGTTCGGAGTCAGAGTCAGGGATCAGGAGGGAGAGCAAAAACAGGCAGAACACGAAAACCAGCAGGTGTGTGTGTGTGTGTGTGTGTGTGTGTGTGTGTGTGTGTGTGTGTGTGTGTGTGTGTGTAAACATGAAGGTTAGCTAACAACCATTTACACCGAGACGCTAACCTGAGTGAAGAGAGAGAAACTGAGACGAGGGCTGGGCGAGAAAACAAAAACATATTTATCAAAATTAACTTCAATATCAAACATGATCAATATCCTTTTCAATAATCGTCATTCTGACATGTTTTGGTCGACTATACGAACAGCCAATGAAAAGTGGAGTTTCTCCGGGTCTGAACCAATCATGTTCTGAATTAGAACCAAGTATCAACCAACTGCAGCGTCGTAGCAGACAGCAGCTCCACCCAACCATAGCACTTTAACAGGTGAAGCCGACAGCACTGTTGGTGAGAAACAAAGAAAATGAGTGCTACCCCCGACAGAAATGACCATGAAGGCTCAACAGATGACCACATCAATGTCAACCACAACACTGGCGTTAGGAAAACGTCGGTGGTGTGGAGGTATTTTGGTTTTTGGAGGTCGGACATGAAGCAGAGTAATGTGGACTGTAAATTATGTCGAGTACATGTTCTCACAAAGTCGGGGAATACCTCAAATCTTTTTCACCACCTGAAGCAGCGCCACGCCGCAGAGCACGCGCAACGCCAAAGGTTACAAACCCCGAGAGGAGCGAGGAGCCCATGGCGCCTGAAACAGACGACCATTCAGTCGGCTTTCTCTAGAGCGACGCCTTACGACAAAACGCCAAAGAGACACAAAGACCTCACAGATGCAGGAGATTATTGTGTTGGAAAAGACATGAGACCAAGAAACACTGTTAGATTTTTAGATCCTGATATTGATCGATATCAGCTGATAGGAAATCAATATATCCTGATGAACTCTCTCTATGTCGCTCAGCCCTAACTGAGACTCTCCACAGACAGACTGATGAACAGTTGGATGTTTTTTTTACAGGACGTGACGTTTGATTGGCTGAACTCTCTGAAGTCGTCTCTTCCTCTAACCTTCAGCTCAGTAAATATCTCAAAGTCGGCCTCACTTCTAACTCACAGTTGTTGTCTTTGTTTCCAGATGATTGTCAGACTAAAGCAGATGGTTTCTCCGCCTGCTGTCTGAGCTGCAGATCCTCTCAATCATCTCGTTTGTGTCTTTCTGTATTTGATCGATGAGTCCTCCTAAAGAGAGTTCATGAAACCCTTAATCCGATCATTTCCTGTCTCTGTCCGCTCTAATCTGGTTATTTAGGTTAAAGTGAATGTCTCTGTTTTCTCTAAAGCTTCAGACTCCAATAATTCATCTTCTTCTCTCTCATAAACTCAGAGTCTGTCTCTCATCCTGCAGACGCTCTGATCTGCTCAAACTTCACGCTGAGACGTTCATCAGGAGCAACAATAACACCGTTTTTATTGATTTACTGTCTCTGTGAGGTCCTGCTTATGCAGCGCACACACACACACACACACACACACACACACACACACACACACACACACACAGCTCACAGCTGATTGCAGAGCTCAGATAAAACTGAACCGTCTCTCAGGGTTCGACTTTAACTTTGTTCTCCTGAGTTAAAAAAGTAAGAAGCACAAAGAACTTTAGGGGATCAATGAAAACTGATCAATAATGTTTCTCTTATTGATCGACCTTAGTACTATTATTAGAAATCAATTTTAGGTCTTTTGGTCACATGACAGTGAAGCTATTGAAGGAAAACAGCCTTTTCTGAGAACATCAACCGGTAATTTATTGACGGTCCCTTATTCAACACCGACGTTGACAGTGAGGGTGTCGAGTAGATTTAACCGCGCTGCTGTTGTTATTCCTGGTTATGGAGAGTGAGAAGACACCGGTAGATCCTCAGAGAATGTCCGTCAGATATCCAACCTGAAACTAACTTCACCGCTGTATTTACAGGAAAATATATCCAACCTAAAACTAACTTCACCGCCGTATTTACAGGAAAATATATCCAACCTAAAACTAACTTCACCGCCGTATTTACAGGAAAATATATCCAACCTAAAACTAACTTCACCGCCGTATTTACAGGAAAATATATCCAACCTAAAACTAACTTCACCGCCGTATTTACAGGAAAATATATCCAACCTGAAACTAACTTCACCGCCGTATTTACAGGAAAATATATCCAACCTGAAACTAACTTCACCGCCGTATTTACAGGAAAATATATCCAACCTGAAACTAACTTCACCG
This sequence comes from Xyrichtys novacula, assembly GCA_962446985.1. Classification (NCBI taxonomy): domain Eukaryota; kingdom Metazoa; phylum Chordata; class Actinopteri; order Labriformes; family Labridae; genus Xyrichtys; species Xyrichtys novacula. The sequence continues at coordinate 40,270,762 of OY660864.1, read as the reverse complement.
CTGTATTTACAGGAAAATATATCCAACCTGAAACTAACTTCACCGCCATATTTACAGGAAAATATATCCAACCTGAAACTAACTTCACCACCGTATTTACAGGAAAATATATCCAACCTGAAACTAACTTCACCGCCGTATTTACAGGAAAATATATCCAACCTGAAACTAACTTCACCGCCGTATTTACAGGAAAATATATCCAACCTAAAACTAACTTCACCGCCGTATTTACAGGAGAATATATCCAACCTGAAACTAACTTCACCGCCGTATTTACAGGAAAATATATCCAACCTGAAACTAACTTCACCGCTGTATTTACAGGAAAATATATCCAACCTGAAACTAACTTCACCGCCGTATTTACAGGAAAATATATCCAACCTGAAACTAACTTCACCGCTGTATTTACAGGAAAATATATCAAACCTAAAACTAACTTCACCGCCGTATTTACAGGAAAATATATCCAACCTGAAACTAACTTCACCGCCGTATTTACAGGATAATATATCCAACCTGAAACTAACTTCACCGCCGTATTTACAGGATAATATATCCAACCTGAAACTAACTTCACCGCCGTATTTACAGGAAAATATATCCAACCTGAAACTAACTTCACCACCGTATTTACAGGAAAATATATCCAACCTGAAACTAACTTCACCACCGTATTTACAGGAAAATATATCCAACCTGAAACTAACTTCACCGCCGTATTTACATGAAAATATATCCAACCTGAAACTAACTTCACCGCTGTATTTACAGGAAAATATATCAAACCTAAAACTAACTTCACCGCCGTATTTACAGGAAAATATATCCAACCTGAAACTAACTTCACCGCCGTATTTACAGGATAATATATCCAACCTGAAACTAACTTCACCGCCGTATTTACAGGAAAATATATCCAACCTGAAACTAACTTCACCGCCGTATTCACAGGAAAATATATCCAACCTAAAACTAACTTCACCGCCGTATTTACAGGAAAATATATCCAACCTAAAACTAACTTCACCGCCGTATTTACAGGAAAATATATCCAACCTGAAACTAACTTCACTGCCGTATTTACAGGAAAATATATCCAACCTAAAACTAACTTCTACGCCGTATTTACAGGAAAATATATCCAACCTAAAACTAACTTCACCGCTGTATTTACAGGAAAATATATCCAAACTGAAACTAACTTCACCGCCGTATTTACAGGAAGATATATCCAACCTAAAACTAACTTCACCGCCGTATTTACAGGAAAATATATCCAACCTAAAACTAACTTCACCGCCGTATTTACAGGAAAATATATCCAACCTCAAACTGACTTCACCGCGGTATTTACAGGAAAATATATCCAACCTGAAACTAACTTCACCGCCGTATTTACAGGAAAATATATCAAACCTAAAACTAACTTCACCGCCGTATTTACAGGAAAATATATCCAACCTGAAACTAACTTCACCGCCGTATTTACAGGAAGATATATCCAACCTAAAACTAACTTCACCGCCGTATTTACAGGAAAATATATCCAACCTAAAACTTACTTCACCGCCGTATTTACAGGATAATATATCCAACCTGAAACTAACTTCACCGCCGTATTTACAGGAAAATATATCCAACCTGAAACTAACTTCACCGCCGTATTTACAGGAAAATATATCCAACCTAAAACTAACTTCACCGCCGTATTTACAGGAAAATATATCCAACCTAAAACTAACTTCACCGCCGTATTTACAGGAAAATATATCCAACCTGAAACTAACTTCACCGCCGTATTTACAGGAAAATATATCCAACCTGAAACTAACTTCACCGCCGTATTTACAGGAAAATATATCCAACCTAAAACTAACTTCACCGCCGTATTTACAGGAAAATATATCCAACCTAAAACTAACTTCACCGCCGTATTTACAGGAAAATATATCCAACCTGAAACTAACTTCACCGCCGTATTTACAGGAAAATATATCCAACCTAAAACTAACTTCACCGCCGTATTTACAGGATAATATATCCAACCTGAAACTAACTTCACCGCCGTATTTACAGGAAAATATATCCAACCTGAAACTAACTTCACCGCCGTATTAACAGGAAAATATGTCCAACCTAAAACTAACTTCACAGCCGTATTTACAGGAAAATATATCCAACCTGAAACTAACTTCACCGCCGTATTTACAGGAAAATATATCCAACCTAAAACTAACTTCACCACTGTATTTACAGGAAAATATATCCAACCTGAAACTAACTTCACCGCTGTATTTACAGGAAAATATATCCAACCTGAAACTAACTTCACCGCCGTATTTACAGGAAGATATATCCAACCTAAAACTAACTTCACCGCCGTATTTACAGGAAAATATATCCAACCTGAAACTAACTTCACCGCCGTATTAACAGGAAAATATATCCAACCTGAAACTAACTTCACCGCCGTATTTACCTTAAATACATTTGACGATTTACACACGTCTCTTTTTAGTCGCAGTGAAACGGTCGAACTGTCGAGTCCTGAGGTCTGAGTCCAGTCCTGAGGAGGATCTGGTTCAGGTTTTATGAAGACCCTCTTTGGTACAGGATTCAGGCTGATGTCCTCGTCCTGTCTGTAAACCCAGGATCCGTCTTCACTGATGTGTCCCACCATCAGTCCTTCAGTCACTTTAACACGTTATGATAAATAAACCACGCCCCCTTTCGCTTCATTGGTGGAAACCTTGGGTCACGTTAAGACGCCATATTTACAGAAGAAGGTTATTTATCAGACGGTCAAACATCGATGTCTCTCATTGGTCCAAATCTGTTTTTCTCAGCGGCCTTAAAAAATCTTTCTCACTTTTTCCCTCGACCTGAAATCCGCTCCGTCCCTCGGCTGAATCATTATCGCGGCGTTTCCACGTTTGACGTGGTTTACATCGAAACTCTGCTCATCATCTCCGTCAGCTCTGCTACACCTGTCTCCACACAGCAGACACCTGTAAGACAAACACGAAGACATCTGTCTCCTCCTGGTATCACTCACTCTACACCTAATGAGAACACCGCCGCCGCCGCTGCCGCCGTCGTCCAGCCGCCCTTTCGCCGTCCTGTGTCTCCTTACGGGACAGCGTGGGTGGAGGGTGTCTCCTGGTGAACTCTGAGTGTTTATTCATCATCTCCAGGATTTCACCCTCAGGCTGTCAGCAGCTGTGAAACGCTCTGCTGGCGGGAGGAATCTCACCGCCGTTGAGTCTTCTGTCACTGTCAGGCCCACGGCGGTCAACGACACTCCCAGGAAACATTCGCCGTGTGGAGACAGGAAGTACATTTCTGCCGTATTTTTATTAAAGTCGTTCTGGCCGTGAAAACTCAAATACATCTGCAGTACTCTGTTTCTTCAGCAGGGGGCGACTCCACTTCCCCGTCGTTTTATTGCCTTTATCAAAGATTTCTTTTGTCTTAAACTCAGATTTTCGTTCAGTCTGTTGGGGTCAGAGGTCAGAGGTCAGAGGGAGCCGGTTTGGGGGTCAGGGTCAGTCCTCGAACCCGTACGCCGTCCTGTAAAGTTAAACTCTCCGCCCTTCTGTGTCTTCTTCTTCTTCCAGGGCGGACGGAGGAGGACGATGGGGGCCGGCGGGCTCCACCCCCGAGCCCTGCTCTGGCTCCACCTGCTCGGTTTGATCGCTCTGGTATCGTCCCTCAACCCGGATGACCCCAACGTGTGCAGCCACTGGGAGAGGTCAGTCTTCTTCTCTGGTATTCACTCAGTCGACTAATGGACTCGCCGCCACAAATCAGCTCTGAGCGTTCGCCGATAATCAGAAGCAGAAAGGGAGAGGGTGAGGACGGGCCGGGGGCGTAAATCCACAGAGATGCTAATGTGACGGCGGTCTGAGTGGTCCCGGCGCTCAGTGAGTAAAAGCACAATGTCATTTCTGAGGAGAGCGAGGCCGAGTGCAGGTGCTCCGATCAATAATCTCTCCGAGTAATCAGGAGGAGTCGTCGTGGAAATGGATATTACCGCCGACCGCTGACGAAAACTGTTTCCTGTAAACGTTCGACTCACAGGAGGAGAGAGCAGAACCTGAAGACAGGGACAAGACCGAGTCCTGAAACCAAG
>OY660864.1:40259124-40261624 GCA_962446985.1 Xyrichtys novacula | reverse complement strand
GTGATTCTCACACTGACAAATAAAGAACGAGGAGATCATGAAGGAAACGAAAACAGAGTTTACAGGATGAACAGAAAACAGGAAGAAGACCAGCGCTGAAGGACGAGTGAAGGAGAGCGATGAAGAGGTGAGGAAGAGGAGCTGTGAACAAAAACATGAGGACATCTGTCCATCACACACGTCTGCTCATCTACGAACCATTCAAAGTCCTTATCTTCTCAGGAGGGTCCAACCTAAGACCCTATTACCTCAGTGGGGACGTTCCTTCATGAGGTGACCCTGACACTCTTGAGCAGATGTTCTGGGGTTCCATTCGAGGGGTTTGAAGATGAAGGGGTAAGAAAGACCCCCCATTAAAATTCCATGAGAGGACTTTGTTCTGGAGTCTTTAGTCCTTTTCAAAGTCCTCATCCTAGAGTCTGTATGTGGAGGTTTTTCCAAAGTCTTCATGGTTCTGGATCCTCATCTCCTCAGGAAGATCATGTCTGGGTCCTCATCTTCTCCATTATCCTCCTCTGGTCCTCCTAAAGTCCAGATCTGTAAAGGGGGGTGGGTCTAATGTTGAAGGACTCTGATGGAATAATCAGGATCTCCTTTAAGTGTGGCCTTGGTTAACAAGCAGCCAATAGGACGACAGAATGAGCAGCCAATAGGAAAGGCTCTGTTACCCCCAATTTTCACTGCATCCTGAATCGCTCCGATCTGGAATGGCGGTCTGCCAATTCCTACCGGATCCGTTTGTGAGAAATTTCGTGGCGAATGACTGATAAGCGGTAATGTTTTATTTTGAAAAGAAGCCGGATGTTTTATTTTGAAAAGAAGCCGGATGTTTTATTTTGAAAAGAAGCCGGATGTTTTATTTTGTGTCTGTGCCTGACTTCCTTTCCAGCACGGGTTAATCTGTGCTGAATTTATCCGCCATGCTCCGGCGTCCAGAAAAAATAGAACTCTTGCGATCAGCTGAGGAGTCCGGCGATCCGCAGAGGAACGGAAAGAAGTCGGTGTAAATTGACACGTTAACTTGAATGGTTACGATCAGCTACGATCGGAGGATACGACCTTTTAGGAGACCATCAGGATGAAGGTGGAGGTCAGAGGTCAGGATTTTTCTGAGGTGAACCTGATCAGACTTTTTCGGTTCTTTGACTCTTCGTACAGAAAACTAACGATGGTCCAGGATTCGTCGGTCCCCGCCCCTCTTGGCGTGTTCCTCCTGAGTGTAGACGGTGTCGGGGCTGCAGGTGTTTTCAGACTCTGCAGAGACCCGTCTGTCCCCCGTTCTTCAGACTCGGCCTTCAGGAACCTTTCAGCGATAAAAGAGTCTGAAATATTTGTGCTCTCCAATAAATGAAGCATGATCACATTTCACTAATTCATCCTGATGAATCACCAGGAAAAACCAGGCCTGGATCAGCAGAGAGGACTGGAGCGGGTTCGACCCTAGTCTGGGGGGTTTGGGGAAGAGAAGAGCAGAAGATCAAACCATCGTGTTCCTCGTGTTCGACTGTTTCACAGTAAACTCATCAGATTACAGTCAGGAGGAGACCAGGCCTGAGGAACCACAGCAGAACCTTCCATGGGGACTCTGAAGAACATCCGGAAAACCGCTGTGGGCCTGGTGGTCTTCCTCACACCACCAGGCCCACAGGGAGACCACCAGGAGAACAGGAACATGCAGACTGGTCCAGGCTGGTTGTAGGTCTGTTTACAGAGTCTTACAGGCTGTTGGAGTGGAAAGGGTTCGAGGAGAGACCACCACCCAGATTTAACTAACAGGACTTGTGGACTGGGAGGTCCTGATCCCAGTCATGGTGGTTCCTGGACTTCATTTCAGACCTTCAGACTCTGGACTTCATGTTCAAACTCATAATGTCTGAATAAACGATCATCACACGATCGCAGATACAAGTGACTAAATGGGTTTCAGGGTGGGCGGGCTCAGACTTAGAGATAGGGTAAGGAGCTCGGACACTCGGGAGGCGCTCAGAGGAGAACCGCTGCTCCTCCACGTCCAGAGGAGTCAGCTGAGGTGGGATCTGGGACGCCTTCTGGACGCCTCCCATTAGAGGAGTTCCAGACATGTCCCACTGGGAGGAGACCTCGTGGTCGGCCCAGGACCAGGTGGAGGGGTTGGATCTCTCTCCTGGACTGGGAGCGCCTGGGAATCCCCCCGGAGGAGGAGGAGCTGGTGGAAGGTGAGGGCCGTCTGGACTTCCCTCCTGAAGCTGCTGCCCCCGCGACCCGGACCCGGATGAAGCAGAAGAAAACGACGACGACGACCATCATCTGAAGTCACCTCATATTCCAGCAGAGGGCGCTCTCATTCTCACCTGTAGGATCTGCGCCCTCTTCGCCTCATTGACCGCTTCAGTTAAGGGGGCGTGGTCGGCGCTCTGATGACGGATCGATTCATGATCATGGTCTTAATGTCACTTCATAAGAATCATCGCTCAGAGAGATGCTAAAGCTAGCTCGCTAACATCGCGAGGTAGTCGCAAAT
>OY660864.1:40231624-40249124 GCA_962446985.1 Xyrichtys novacula | reverse complement strand
CGAAAACCTTTTCACAGCGACTCTCCTCCTCCTCCTCCTCCTCCTCCTCCTCCTCCTCTGAGGAGCTTTGACAAAGATTAGGAGCGCTTTAAACAGGTGTCCTTTTTATTAGATGAACACGCCGACGATAATCTCTCTTTACACAGCTGTGAATCCTCTTAACGGGCCGATCCGACATTTTTCACGACTTTTATTTATATCCTGGAAACAGAAGACGAACCTGAACACGTTTCTGCGTGATCATCAGAGTCGCGGCGTCTCAGGATTCGTGCGTTTGGATTCGACCGTAGGCACAAGTCTAAGGTCATGAGGCGTGGCGGTGGACCCGCCGTGAGCCCGTGAGCAAGGCATCGAGATGATGGACGAGACTTGGAGTGTCCTCTGTGATTGGTCGGTCACAGTCTCTGCGTGGACTTCATCAGCAGTAGAGCTTCAGTGGGTAACAGTCTCTAGTGGACACTCCGGGAACTGCAGCTTTTTCAGCTCCATTTTGGCTGCAGAATTTTACAAAAACATTTTTAAAAAATCCCAAATATTTTAAAAAATGTCAAACTAAAGTTTTACAGATTAAATGAAAATAAAATCAGATAAAAATAAAAAGTTTTCAAAGACATTTCCTGAACAGAGCGTCACACAGAAACAAAAAACGGACCACAACCATTCCAAACAGAACTTTTCACACTTTCAGAGAGTCCGGGAAACTTTTAAAGGTTTATGAAGTTCTGGAGAACTTTGTTGGTCCTGGTCTTCCCTGTGATTGGACCGAGCTGATTACAGTAAACCAGAGGAGGTTCTAGTTTCAGGGGCACATTTCCTGACCCGGGTCTGGTTCTGTGGTTCTGTGGAGTATCTTCTAGTTCTGATCTGGGAATATAAATCGGACCTCATTGGTTCTGGTTCCTCCTCGTCTGAGTACAACCGCTCATCACTGCCAACCTCATCACTGAAGCGCCGCCGCTTCTCATTAGCATGGCGTTCATTAGCGGCTAACACCGGCCGCCATGAATCTGAGGGTCAGCCGCCATTAACAGGTCCATCCTGTGAGCTGTGTGTGGTTCAGGAGGTGATCAGTGACAGTGTGTGTGTGTGTGTGTGTGTGTGTGTGTGTGTGTGTGTGTGATCAGTGAGTCATTAAGAGTCACAGGAAGGAAAATGTCTGTGGAGAGGAAGGAGGAAGGAGACAAACGGAGAGATTTAGCGATGAGATGGAGGGAAGCACAGGGGAGGAACTCTGTGTGTGTGTGTGTGTGTGTGTGTGTGTGTGTGTGTGTGTGTGTTGGATCTTTCGATGAGCTCGTTCAGGTGATGACAGTCAGACTGTGTTAACAGTGTTTTCTGTTTTTACCGACGGCGGGTAAATCACTTGTTTTCTGTAAAAATCATTGAACTTATTGATCTGGTTCCTGCTGAACGGGGTCAACCTTCGTTCTAAAAGTTTTTTTTTTGTCCAGAAGAAACACTGAACAGATTCACGGACAGAAATAAATGTGGATATAGTTTTAAAAACCAGGGTCAGAAAGACTGTAACTGGTCAAAAACTGTCCTCTCTGAGGTCCTCTGATAGGATTCAGCTGTTAGACGTCAAAGTAAGGAAACCTCCGTATGAGCAGACAGAGCCAATCGCCTTCGTTTAGGTTTTCCAAAGACTTCCCTCCTTTGACCAGAGGAGGCGCTAAGACGGCGGTCTCTCAAAGCAGTTTTAAAAACATGAATGAACCACATGTGGGTAAAATGAGTTAAAATACCTTCAAGTAAAAATCTGTTTATTTTCTGTTTCTAAGTAAACAAACAAAGTCCTCGCTCAGCGCCGTCAGAGACCAGGTCCTCTGTTGGTGATATAAGTAAGAAACCTGTGTGTGTGTGTGTGCGACCTGAACTGACCTTGTTTTCAGTGTTTATCCTGCCACTTTCTTCAGGTCCTCAGTGATAACACACTCAGCCTGAGGGGACAGAAGCTCAACAAGACTGCAGTGACCCACACACACACACACACACACACACACACACACACACACACACACACACACACACACACACACACACACACACACACACACACACACACACACACACACACACACACACACACACACACACACACTCACACACACACACACACACACTCACACTCACACACACACACACACACACACACACACACACACACACACACAGTGCTGACAAGTCGACCTGCCCCACTGCCAAGTCTAATTAGCAGCAGCAGCATCAGGAGGCCGTCGTTTTGGTCAAAATTAATTTACCAACAAACTTTTTAATCAAATTTCTGCTCGGCTCCTGAAGATGGAGGCGAGGACGGAGCGGCTCGGCCCCTGAGGACGGAGCGGCTCGGCCCCTAAGGACAGGGTGGCTCGGCTCCTGAGGACGGAGCGGCTCGGCTCCTGAGGACGGAGCAGCTCGACCCCTGAGGACGGAGCGGCTCGGCCCCTGAGGACGGAGCGGCTCGACCCCTGAGGACAGAGCGGCTCGGCCCCCGAGGACGGAGCGGCTCGGCCCCTGAGGACGGAGCGGCTCGACCCCTGAGGACAGAGCGGCTCGGCCCCCGAGGACGGAGCGGCTCGGCCCCTGAGGACAGAGCGGCTCGACCCCTGAGGACGGAGCGGCTCGGCTCCTGAGGACGGAGCGGCTCGACCCCTGAGGACGGAGCGGCTCGACCCCTGAGGACGGAGCGGCTCGGCCCCTGAGGACGGAGCGGCTCGACCCCTGAGGACGGCCCCTGAGGACAGAGCGGCTCGGCCCCCGAGGACGGAGCGGCTCGACCCCCGAGGACGGAGCGGCTCGACCCCGAGGACGGAGCGGCTCGGCCCCCGAGGACGGAGCGGCTCGACCCCTGAGGACGGGGTGGCCCGGTCTCCTCAGACTCAGAGTCGTGGTTCAGTAGCGGTATGGAGGGCGGGGTTTTCTCGAGGAAAAATGACCCTTCAGCACAGCTTAGAGTTTGACCGAGGCCCAAATCTCCGAGTCCGTCTGCTGAGGAACGTCTCTAAGATCTCAGACCTTCATGGTCAGTTTTCCTGATGAAGAAGAGCGTCCTCTTCATCACTCTTAGTCCTGACGTCACAGTGAAGACGATCAGTTCCGGTCTGAGATGGAGAAGATCTCCTCAGTTTGATGTTTGACTGTCTGATCTGAACACCTCGGATAACTGCAGTGAGGTCAGAGGTCAGAGGTCAGAGGTCAGTTTACAGTCTTTACATTTCCTCTGTTCAGGTTCAGAGACGTGTTTTTGACGGACACGAGGACACGGGTTCCATTTGGGACTCTAGAAGAACCTTCTGAGGCGACGAGGACCTTTGTTGAAGTTCTGTTTTTATTCTCAGCCATGACACATGAGCAGAGGATCATGGGAACGCAGCAGCAGCTCTACCATGAGACCCTCCTCTCAGGAGGTTTTTGTGGACTTCAGGGTCTGATGTCTCAGACGGGTTGAACTGGACTCTGTTGGTTCTGACTGAAGCGGATCTTTCTCTCCGATCGTAGAAACAGTAAATAATGAACTCCGTCTTCTCCGTCCAAACCGCCGTCTCTCCTCGCTGTTCTCCATCAATCTTCGCTCTGAGAGTCGGGGCAGAAACGGACCGGCTCCTCACCTCGGAAACCTTTTGATTACCCGTTTCCCTCCGACGCCACGTGAGCCCAGGACTGCCAACCTCATGAGCGACACGCCATTAAGGAATTTCTAAGGAGTGGTCTGCGGGGCTGCGCTCTGCCCTCTCTCCGTCTCTCGCCGTCTCTCTCCGTCTCTGTGATTAATTTCCAAACTAACTTGTTTATCGTCCTCTCAGCCCGAGTGGTCGGCAGAATAGATCCTTTTCCTCGCCACTCGGCTGACTTCACTTTGACTTTGAAAACGGCGGGGAATTATTCATCGGCTGTCTCCGTCCTCCACTTTACATTTCCTGGGAGCAGAGCGGCGCTATCTCAGCCTCGCCGCTCTCTTTATTTCCTCTTTCACTCATTTTACACTTCAAGCTGTCTTGACCTTTCTCAAAGGAGCAGATGAGGAGGCCGCCGCCGCCGCCTCCTCCGCCGAGAGGAGCGTTTACTCCTAAAGATGGGTCCGAGCCGCTCGTCTCTCTGGGATGTCACAGAGACGGACTCAGAGGACACTCAGGGTTGGGGGTGAGAGTCCACTCCACCCGATTATGACGGAGGAACAGAGAGAGAAACACGAAGAACAGAAGGAAACACGTCCGACACGCTCGCAGGAAAACACGGCGATCAGGAGAAACCGGGGCTGTGAGTGAAGGTCAAAGGTCAAAGGTCAAAGGACGAACGTCTTATAAACGTACGAACTAAAACACGTCCGTAAATGAGCGAAGTAGTGATGCACCGATCTGATGTTTGGATCTGATATCTGAAGAATGGCGCCGATCCAGCGCTCCGATCCAGCGCTCCGATCCAGCGCTCCGATCCAGCGCTCCGATCCAGCGCTCCGATCCAGCGCTCCGATCCCGCCTCTTTTTCTTCTTCTTTAGTTCATATCAAACACAGACACACGGCGGTTCTGCTGACGGTCCTTCTGCACTAAATCAGGGCGACACCATCGTGTGCGAGATCGTCACATGACAGAGTCTGCGATGAGGTGAACGAACTCGTCTCATCTCAGCTGACTGACATACGCTCCATGTGCAGCGATCCACCAATCACGTTTGTTCTTTACTCAGATATCAGCCGTCAATCAGAATCAGAGCGGAGGAAACCACGCCCCTGCCCATGGAGCGAGTCGCTGCTGCTGTCGGTGTGGCGCCGACAGACGCGTGTCCGCTGAGAATGACTTCGTCTAATCAGAACTGTTCGGGTTTAACTCGTACGTTTCTGTGCTCCACTCGACTGTTAGCGTTTCTGCGAGGTGGACGCAATCCTCGGCACGACACCGGTAACCACGACAACGACTGAAAAACGAGAAACGAAACAGAGAAAACCACCGAAGATGAAGACTTGGTGACGAAAAGAAAATCAACGTCAGTTATCGAGAATTATCTCGGTTCTAAGAAGGATGACGTCGACTAAAACACGTGTTCTGTGTTCATCTGTTTCCACGGTAACGTCCAGAACAATAACAACTAAAACTGTCTCAGAGACAGAAGACAGTCGACTAACATTCACCAAAGAGATTAAAGATTAGATTAACGAGACTGAAGTCGATCCTGAAGCCGTCACTCTCAGCTCATCAATAAAACTGCAGTATTGGATCGGTATCAGATATCGGTACCGGATTGGACTGGAAAAATGGATCGGTGCGTCTCTAATACAAACTAAAGTCAATCCTGTGAAACATTTAGAGGTTTAGAGTCGCTGCAGGTCTGGACTGTCCAGTTCCAGGTCTTCAGAGGACCGTGTGCCGCTCTGGACAGCGCCGTGTTGACTTCCTGTCTGGACTGGATCTGTGAAACCTGGACCAGACGGTCTCTCACACAGTCATCCGGTCTCTCGGGGTCAAAGCGACAGTAAACTGTGTCATCCATCTGAAACCCCCTCATCGACCCGCGGCCTGAACCGCGCTGCCTAATTACTATTATTAATTGGAAATTGGAAATCAATAACTCTGAATTAAACACAAGCCTGTGTGCGTCTGTAAGTGGGTCAACGGCCCGCTAATAACTCAGCTGAGCGGGACAGGAGGAGAATCACTCACACACGGGTCAGCCGAGTGGAAATACAGAAACTGAACCGTAGAACTGAAACAAAGACGGGTCTGAAGAGGATCTGGGAACATGGATCAGACCTGAGGAGACCCAAACCTGTGGAGACCCAAACCTGGTCTCCTCTGTAAACACGGTGTGTGATCGTCTGTTCATTCAGTCCCATCAAAGTTTGACTTCATCTGTTTTTATTCACGTCTTACAAACTAAGAGTTCCTGAAGGACGATGACGGGAGGACGTCTGAGGAGCATCTCAGAGTTTAATATCAAACATTCAGCGAGAGAGAGAGAGAGAGAGTGAGAGAGAGAGAGAGAGAGAGAGGGAGAGAGAGAGAGAGAGAGAGAGAGAGAGAGAGAGAGAGAGAGAGAGAGAGAGAGAGAGAGAGAGAGAGAGAGAGAGAGAGAGAGAGAGAGAGAGAGAGAGAGAGAGAGAGAGAGAGAGAGAGAGAGAGAGAGAGAGAGGGAGAGAGAGAGAGAAAGAGAGAGAGAGAGAGAGAGAGAGAGACGGTTTAATGAAACAGAGTTTGAAGAGAAGAAGACGACTGTGAAGGACTGATGAACCGTTCATCGATAAAACCTTCAGAACTGCTCAAATTACTACTAAAGTACTTCAGTCTTTACTAATTACTACAGTAGTTTATTAATTAATCTATCAAACCTTCATAACTTCAGTCTTTACTAAATTACTACAGTCGTTTATAATCTGGACTGACTGCAGACGTCTTCCTCTCATCATTTTTAATATTTATACTGTGTTTAAAAAAATATACCTCATGTACAAAAAAACTAACCTCTGATATAACAACACACACACACACACACACACACACACACACACACACACACACACACACACACACACACACGTGTATAGCCCGGTCTCTTATCTCTCCTCACGTTCTCATCAGTCTTTATATAAAAGTGTCCAATAAAAGCTCCTTCTGGAATTTTTGTACTTGGCCAATATAGCTGGTTCTGGTTCTGGTTCTGGTTCTGGTTCTGGTTCCTATAGAGTCAAAGCTGCAGCAGAGGTGAACACAGAGCCTCCATCATTATTATTATTATAATTATGATTATTATGTTGAATCAGACTTATTTCAGCTCCTCAGACTTTAGATCCTGAACTCTAAACTCTGAAGTCGTCTCAGTTTTGAGAAATGAAACATATTGACAGTATTTTGTAAAAGAGGAAATTTAAACTCTGTGAAAACATTAAAGATGTCAGAGTAATAATAATAATAATAATTATTATTATTTATTTATAATTATTATTAAGAGTTTCTGCTCGTTCACCGTGACAGTGGAGAGTTTCTCTCATCTGTACTTTCAGGTGTTTCAGGCTCAGCTTCAGTGAACAGCTGACTCCTGAGCGCCGCCGCCGCCATCACAGACTTTTATCACTTAGATTTTGGAGGTGAAAGTGGCTTACAACAGGAAATCACTCGCCCCCGCTGCCGCCGCCGCTGCTTTTCTAAAGTATTGTTTACTGGTTTGTCAGGGGGGCAGAGCGTCTGTCTGATGAAAATAGTTTGTAGTCCTGCAGGCCGTGGGGTCCTGAATAAAGCGCCGGCGATCCTCCGGCTGCAGAGGGAAGTAGAAATGATCCGTCTTCATGACTGTTTTTCAGAGGCGGAGCTCAATGAGCCTGTTCCACTTAAACTCCCGTCTGTGTTTGAGTTTCATCACTGCGAGTGTTTCTGAAAAACTCTTTTCCACCTCAGCCGTAAAATAATGAGCCGACCGAACGGCGTTTCCAGGAGCTGCTGCGGCGGCGGCGGCGGCGGCACAGGAGCCGCTCAGCTCCGAGTTAAAGAAGGAGCAGCAATTTGTTTGGAATAAATATAAGAGTCAGTTTTTAATAATAGATGTTATTGAGTTTGTGCCTGTAGTAAACACACACACACACACACACACACACACACACACACACACACACACACACACACGCAGTGACGGCTTATCACAGACACCAGGAAAAGAGGAGGAAGATTTCTGCTCCTCCACACGCCGCCGACCGCCACCGAGAGGAATAATGAGTGCATGAGGCTGTGGGCTGTGCACGAGAGTGCACGAGTGTATGTAAGTGTGTGTGTGTGTGTGCACGAGTGTATGCCAGTGTGTGAGAGTGTGCATGAGTGTAAATGTGAGTATGAACGTGTTCTCTTCGATTCGATCATATCAGATTAGATAAATTTGGATTAGATTAGATTAAATCAGATTAGATTAGATTACATCAGATTAGACTAGATCAGATCAGATTAGATTACATCAGATTAGATTAGATTAGATTGAATTACAAACCGTCAGTCTGGTCTCTGATGATCCTGTTTGCTGTTTGGATTCATAAAAAGGTGTTTATATTTCAGTCTAATTTATACCTGTTAAAAAACTCCCTATAGGAGCTTTAATGAGGTTCTGCAGAGAGGACGTCCTCACAGGTTAGACTACAGTTGTGATGGTCTCTGTGGTTCTGTGTCAGGTCTACTCTCCAAAGTTCAGTCAGTTTTACTTTTAGACTTTCTCCACTCATGATCAGCATCTCAGGCCGAAGTTTACGTTTATATGGAGTCCTCAGGCTCAGATTTAGTCCAGAGAGAAGATTCGACCACAAAAAGGAGAAGAAGTGAATAAATGTGGAGCTCAGCGATTCAGGATGATGTTCGTCTGACTGAGGAGGTTCTGAGTTATAAGGTTTGGTTTCAGTCTTTGTGATAAACCAACACTGACCTGCTGCAGGTGGATTTAGTCTCAGGACTAACTCTAGTCTCAGGACTAACTCTAGTCCCAGTCCTGCTCTGTGTGTCGGCCTCTTATTTAGACTCTAATAAACAGAATCAAACCCCCTGAAGCTCAGAGTCCAGCCTCCCTGACCAGGACCTGAAACAGACTCTTTGGATCAGAACCATCCACCCTCAGACAGCTGCTGTGATTTTATCCACTCAGCACTTTCCCTCCTCGCTCCATCAGCCGCTCCATCAGGTCCTCAGGAGAAGGTTTCCTCTCATCATGTAAAACTCAGATCCACACAGACGCGTCTCTTTCACTGCTGCTGTAGTTTGATTGGCTCAGACTAAATCATTATAACCTTGGGCTTCACCCCGTGTCTCTATTGATCACTGAAATTTAGCAGGTTTGATCGATGAGACTCTCTCATCTTTCAGAAGTTAGTGAGCAGCGGTGGAGAGGGATGAATAAACGTATAAACACATAAATATAGACAAATATATATAAACATCAGAGTAAAACATGTTTATTAAAATTATTATATTTAATCACATTTAAACACATAAATCAAATATGACAAATTGATCATAGTTCATAATTCTCATATCCATCATATTATCAAATTATTCACAGATTTTATTTATTGATTATATTTCATCACATTTTATTACATCAATAATGTTTACAGTATTTATCATATTCATCTTCTCTATCATATTTGATTATTTATCATATTGATCATATTGATGATATTTCGTCACATTGATCATATTTCATCACATTGATCATATTGATCATATTTCATCACATTGATCATATTGATGATATTTCGTCACATTGATCATATTGATCATATTTCGTCACATTGATCATATTTCGTCACATTGATCATATTGATCATATTTCGTCACATTGATCACATTGATGATATTTCATTACATTGATCATATTGATGATATTTCATCACATTGATCATATTGATGATATTTCATTACATTGATCATATTGATGATATTTCGTCACATTGATCGTATTGATCATCCTGGTGTCCTCCTCTCAGATGGAGGTCTTCTCTCTCTCTCTCTCCCTGAAGCTCTGACGGTCTAAACTCCGGTCACAGCTGTACTTTTGTGTTCATATTCAGATCAGGAACATTTTCTCTTCAGTTCCTGTTTGTCGGAGTTTTTCTCGGGGACAGACCCTCTACTTAAACCAAAGCCATCAAATCTCCTTTTCTTCTGTCCGAACTCTCCCTGAAATTCAACAGCGGAGGTAAAATTTGACCACTTTACTGGAAAATAGGAGCGGGTCTTTCCTCCGGAGTTTCTGTGTGAGAAATAAAGGAGAGAGAAAAGTGAACATTTGGTCTGACAGACGACACCGACAGGAGGAAACTGAAAATAAATCACCATCCCGCTCTCTGCTCTCCTGGAAAATGTCGTAAAACTCCGAAAAAGTCCTCCAGTCCTCCTTTAGCATACAGCAGCAGATCCTTCAAGACCTGAGAGTTCCCAGATGGGCCCTCCATGGATCAGACTTGGTTCCACAGATGCTGGATCAGACTAAGACCTGGAGACAGAGCGACCAGCGTGAACTTCTGACCACCTTCTCCTGATGCTCATGGAGAACAGGCTCCATCTGAAGTTTCCAAACATCTCCAAACGTAGAAATGTTACCTTCATCTGTTTGAGGAGCTCTTCTTCTTCTTCTTCTTCTTCTTCTTCTTCTTCTTATCATGGGTCTGAGAAACCAGACGATTCTGAAGTGCTCAAACCTGCAGTACCCCAAACGTCCACCAGAGGCTGTCAGACTCTGTTCACTCTAAATAAATACAGAGGTCTAGCGCCGGGTTCAGGTCTCTCTCTGAACTGGATTTCCTTACATCAGTTTTAACGTCTCATGGTTGTGAGCTCGGCAGACCCAGAGGTACAGCGGGAACCGTGACTCCGCCCCCTTAGTCTCTTACGGTTGAGTTCGGTTGAGTCGAAATTTCCATGATGGCGACGGCTGTAAAAGACTTCGAACCGCGACACAGAGATGACATCCATGTTTGGGGTCAGGATTAGGGTTCACGTTCGTTAGGCGATTAGGGTTAGGTCTAGGATTAGAGTCAGGCTTAAGTTAAGGGTTAGGATCTATGGGTTTTAGGCGGGTTAGGGTCTGGATTAGGTTAAGGGTCAGGATTAGGTTTAGGGTCAGGATTAGGTTTAGGGTCAGGTTTAGGTTTAGGTTCGGGTTTAGGGTCAGGATTAGGTTTATGTTCAGGTTTAGGGTCAGGATTAGGTTTAGGGTCAGGTTTAGGGTCAGGATTAGGTTTAGGGTCAGGTTTAGGGTCAGGATTAGGTTTAGGTTTAGGGTCAGGTTTAGTGTCAGGATTAGGTTTAGGGTCAGGCTTAGGGTCAGGTTTAGGGTTAGGATTAGGTTTAGGTTTAGGGTCAGGTTTAGGGTTAGGATTAGGTTTAAAGTCAGGATTAGGTTTAGGGTCAGGATTAGGTTCAGGTTTAGGGTCAGGATTAGGTTTATGTTCAGGTTTAGGGTCAGGATTAGGTTTAGGTTTAGGGTCAGGATTAGTTTTAGGTTTAGGGTCAGGTTGAGGGTCAGGTTTAGGTTTAGGGTCAGGTTTAGGGTTAGGTTTAGGGTCAGGTTTAGGGTTAGGATTAGGTTTAGGGTCAGGATTACGTTTAGGGTCAGGGTCAGGTTTAGGGTTAGGATTAGGTTTAGGGTCAGGTTTAGGTTCAGGATTAGGTTCAGGTTTAGGTTTAGGGTCAGGTTTAGGTTTAGGGTCAGGGTCAGGTTTAGGGTTAGGATTAGGTTTAGGGTCAGGTTTAGGGTCAGGATTAGGTTCAGGTTCAGGTTTAGGGTCAGGTTTAGGTTTAGGGTCAGGTTTAGGGTTAGGTTTAGGGTCAGGTTTAGGGTTAGGATTAGGTTTAGGGTCAGGTTTAGGATCAGGTTTAGGGTTAGGATTAGGATTAGGTTTAGGGTCAGGATTAGGTTTAGGGTCAGGATTAGGTTTAGGGTTAGGTTTAGGGTCAGGTTTAGGTTTAGGGTCAGGATTAGGTTCAGGTTTAGGGTCAGGTTTAGGTTGAGGGTCAGAGTCTCTGGTTTGTTCGTGGGCCTCATCAGTGTTTTTCTGAAGGGACTCTGGATTTGATTATTTAAACCTTCGCTGCACAGAAACAGACTTTATTACCGATGAGCTGGTTTGTTCTGTTTTTGTTCTGGATCTGTGAGGACGGGTCAGAAACAGCTGATCTGGTTTTCTTATTAACAGGAAGTGAGTCCAGCATGGACAGACCTGGACCCGGTCCTTAAAGGAGTTTATTATTCAGCTCTTAATTTAGTGCAGAAAGTTCTGCTTAGTGCCGGAGAGCTGCTCTTGATCAAAGTCATTAGTCACTTGATTTGGACTCTTAGCTGCTGAATAATTGAGGCTGCAGGAGGATAAAGGATTGGACGACGCCGGCTCACTAGTTAGGAGGGATAAGAACTCCCCTCATCGAGAGAGAGAGAGGGGGAGAGAGGGAGGAAGAGGAGAGGAGGGAGAGGAGAGGAGATTAGAGGAAGATTGAGAGGGAGAGTCTGATTTATGCTCTGTCCACTCCAGTGCTGATGAAACATTTAACACTATAATATCTACAAAAACACCTCCCATCTCTGAAGAAGAGCTCCTCGTTTCACCCCTCTCCCCTCTAGCTCCTCGCTCAGACCCTCTCAGGGTTTTCCCGGGAAAAGAGCCGCTCATTCAGAGCTCCGGACTCTCCGCCTGCTTCGCCATGTGAGCGTTTATCAACCCGATAATAACCCTCTGAGTGATCCTCTCTGGGAGCGTGTGATAAACAAGACGATGTTCTTTCTTTGTGCGCTTGTTTTCATCTTCAGCTTCTGATTTATGGCAGCAGTTCATCGGCTTACAGAGCTGTGATCGATTTTCTGGAAACACACGCTGAGAGTCTGAGAGCGCATAAAAAGAAAAGGAGACGTCCAAAAGTGACGTATGATCCCGCAGACAGAGACGGCTGGTGTTCAGTCATGAGACGGACTTCAGGCTTGTGTGTTATCTCTTTATGCAGACGACTTTATCATCTCCACTTCAGCAAAGTGGGCGTGACACGAGGATAACGCAGAGAAATCTTTGTGATGGAAACCGTCTCCTGAAAATCCACCCTTCAGGATTCTGGTCTGGCGGTCTCGTGGTGGTTCTCCAAAGGACTGTTCCTCAGAGGAAAGTCTGCTTTTCAGTGGGGGGGCCCAAAGGGGGCGTTCATTTACAGATACAATACTCTTGGTTACAGCGGTTTGTTTCCAGCCGCCATCTTCCTCTGCTGGTCATCGCCGCCCTCTGCAGCTGTCCTTTTATTAGTTTTATGTACGCGGGTGTAAATCCACTGAGCTCAGCTTTAATCGCTCCAGAGTGGGGGGGTCCGCTCCTCTTTCCTACATTAACAACACAAACTGCAGAGTGACAGAGTTCAGAGTCTGAACACAGGAGTCTGTTTTTACTGATGTGGAGATATTAAGGAGTGAGCGGAGAGGAGGAGGAGGAGGAGAGGAGGAGGTGAAGAGTTCATGATAAACTCTCTTTAGGTGTGAGGAGATCAGACTGAAGAGCAGGTTTGACCTTCATTCCTGCAGCTCTTCACGTTTCTGTGGAGGTCTTCTTATTTTAGCCGAGGGGCCACCGTTAAACATCATCCTGGGCGGGGCAGTCGTGGTTTTTTAACCCCAAAATAAAAAAGATGTCCTTTTCATGATTTCATCTTTTTAAACTCATAGAAACAGAGTTTCTGTTCATGCTGTCTGTTTTTGACACGCTGCTCTGTCAGGTTCCTGAAACACTTCAGGAAGAGTTCAGTGGGAAAAAGACAAAGAGACAAAAATAAAGACAGAGAGACAGTTTTTAACCCGAACCCTGAGACAGAGCAGAGTCAAGACTAAATTGATTTAAAAGTGTTTTTACATAAAGATCTTCCCTCTCAGAGTAAAACAACATCAGGAGCAGGACTTTCTCTGGAGCTGCAGGAGGATTTCTCTTTTCTCTGAGTATCAGATGAACCTGAAGAAAACCTCGTCCTGAACTTTGTGGGTTTAAAGTGATAAATCAGAGTCTAAATCAGGTTTCTGTTGGTATGAAGAGATCAGAGAACAGCTGAGCTGGTAAACAACGACTTCATGAGATCAGAACTTTTTCATCCTGTCAGTGTGACGAGTGATCAGATCTGTCCCCGTCAGAGGAGGAGACGACGCTGTCCTGTCCTCATCTGTCCTCATCTGTCCTCACCTGTCCCCTCTCTCTCTCTCTCTCTCTCTGGTTTTTTCATCTCTTGGTTGACCTGCTTCACGTTCAGACCTCCATGAGTCCTCCACAGTCTTGTCCCGTGAAGCGGATCTGGATTCCTCATGTGGTCCTCTTGTCCCCCCTGCAGGTTGTGACACGGACTTCTGGGGGCCCCACTGCAGTAACCGCTGTCAGTGCAGGAACGGGGCCAAATGTAACCCCATCACGGGGGCCTGCGTCTGCACAGACGGGTACCAGGGCTGGCGCTGTGAGGAACCATGTGACCCCGGCTTCTACGGGAAGGACTGCCTCCTGGAGTGTCAGTGCCTCAACGGCGCCACCTGCCACCATCAGACCGGAGAGTGTCTGTGTGCGCCCGGATACACGGGAGCTTTGTGAGTGGATGATGTTTGTCCTGTGATCGTGAAAACGCGTTCAGGATATTTCAGTTTAAGTAAAAAAAATCAACTTTAAACTTTGGAAATAACGACAAACGTTTCGCTCAGTGTTCAAATTCATCCGTCTGATCTTATAATTCAGGTGGAAATAATGAACATTTGCGTCTCGAGGTTATTGGAAAGTTTGGTTCTGATGAAGTAAAAGTGAATTAAATCCAGATTAGAGCTGCAGCAGAAAACAAATCATTTCCAGGTTGTATTTTCTCTCCGTTTCATTTTGCTCAAAGCCGTTACACGCCGTTCCAAATGCTGTCGAGGTCTTACTCGATTCAAAGATCCTGACATCTGAGATATCAGAGCCTTTTTCTCCTGCAGCTGTGAGGAACCCTGTCCTCCTGGGAAACATGGTTCCCTGTGTGAGCAGCGCTGTCCCTGTCAGAACGGAGGAACCTGCCATCACGTCAGCGGAGCGTGCTCCTGTCCTGCAGGCTGGATGGTGAGATCTTCTGTCAGGAGAAGAAGAGTTTTCATTGAGGACGTCACTGCTGTGAGGTGGACGATTCTAACCTCTGACTTTCTTCTTCAGGGTCCGGTCTGCGCTCAGCCGTGTCCGTTTGGATCATTCGGTATCAACTGCTCTCAGGAGTGTACGTGTCGTAACGGCGGCCTGTGTGACCACATCAGCGGTCAGTGTCAGTGCATGGCGGGATACATCGGAGAGAGGTACGTGTCTGAGCGTCAGCTGATGGATCTTCTTACTGTTTAGAGACGTGGAGCTCCTCTGAGTTCCTTCATGGAGAAACGAGAGATGCTAACGTTGGTCCTCCTGCCAACAGAGTCAGACAAAGTTTGAGTTTGTTTAGTTTAGTTTAGTTCAGTTTAGTTTAGTTTAATTTAGTTTAGTTTAGTTTAGTTTAGTTTGGTTTAGGTTAGTTTAGTTAAGTTTAGTTAAGTTTGGTTTAGTTTAGGTTAGTTTAGTTTAGTTTGAGTTTGTTTAGTTTAGTTTAGTTTAGTTTAGTTTAGTTTAGTTTAGTTTGAGTTAGTTTGGTTAAGTTTAGTTTAGTTTGAGTTAGTTTGGTTTAGTTTAGTTTAGTTTAGTTTAGTTTAGTTTGAGTTAGTTTGGTTAAGTTTAGTTTAGTTTAGTTTAGTTTAGTTTAGTTTGAGTTAGTTTAGTTTAGTTTAGTTTAGTTTAGTTTAGTTTAGTTTGAGTTAGTTTAGTTTAGTTTAGTTTAGTTTAGTTTAGTTTAGTTTAGTTTGAGTTAGTTTAATTTAGTTTAGTTTGAGTTAGTTTAGTTTAGTTTAGTTTAGTTTAGTTTAGTTTAGTTTAGTTTGAGTTAGTTTAGTTTAGTTTAGTTTAGTTTAATTTAGTTTAGTTTAGTTTAGTTTAGTTTAGGTTAGTTTGAGTTAGTTTAGTTTAGTTTAGTTTAGTTTAGTTTAGTTTAGTTAAGTTTAGTTTAGTTTAGTTTAGTTTAGTCACGTTACGTTATGTTACGTTTAGTTTAGTTTGGGTTAGTTTGAGTTAGTTTAGTTACATTTAGTTTAGTTACGTTTAGTTTGGTCACGTTAAGTAACGTTACGTTATGTTACGTTTAGTTTGACTCAGATTCATTTTGGAAGAAGATCAAGTCCTCTAGAATCACCAAAGACCAGGACCATAGACTGTATCTAGAACAGACGTCGTCTGCCTCCTCCTCTCTCTGAGAACAGCGCCCTCTGGTGACGGGCTGCAGTATAGGTCATAAACCCCGCCTCCTTATGGAGCTGTGGACAAACTTTATAAATGAATGACACAGAATATAAATGTTTCTCCCCCCTGGTTGTGATGTTGACATGTAGTTACTGTCAGACTGGTTTGTGCTCAAGTCCTCTTTTTTCTGTACAGCTCCATTTTTAAAAGTTATTAGGGGGTTCATGTTTTCTATGATTGACACCTGATACAGCCAATGGGAGGACAGAGATTGAGTAGATCACCGGGGGATACGCTGTTTGAGCCGAGCGTCATCACAGCCACTCACGGCGACTGCGCGGCCGAATGCGCGCATCGCTACTACGCAGCTCTGGTTTCAGGAAATAAAGAAAAATCCCGGAAATATCGAGAACTTTTTGGCTTCAAACCCGTAAACAGGCGGGAGGCGGAGCCAGTTTGTCTAGAGTATCTACAGTCTATGACCAGGACAGAAACCTTCTCCACCACCTCAGCTGGTCAGCTCAGCCTCTCGTCCATTACCTCTCTCTCTCTCTCTCTCTCTCTCTCTCTCTCTCTGTCTCTGTCTCTCTCTCTCTCTCTCTCTCTCTCTCTCTCTCTCTCTGTCTTTCTACCCCCCCCCCCCCCCCCCCCCCATCCTTCCTCTTTAATGAGCCAAATTACCTTCATTTATCGCGGCTGCAGACAGGTGAATTAGCCTACATGGAATAATTTCGGAGATGGCGTTCTCCTCCAGACCGTTGGCGTTCTAATGGAATTAGCTGAGATAAGCGTCCGGAGGAAGGCGGCGTGATTTAGACCTGACACCAAACAGAAATCTCTCTCCGAAGGTTTTAATTGAGTGATTTGTCTATTTCTTCGTGTTTCCAACGTGTGCAGAATGATGCAGAGACCTCCGCTCCAACAGATCCTCCCCCTCCAGATCTTTCTGCTCAGTGAAGAAGAAGTTCACTATAAAAACAGTTCAGAAAGTAACCTGCAGCAGCCTGATGATGGCGCCATCAGCACATAACTTAGGGTTGATATAAGCACAATAAGTATGGTCGTATTCATACTTTTACTTTTAATTTTAAACAAACAACAACGATGAAAACAAAAATACAACTAAAACAACAAAAGACACTAAAAACAATCAAATAGAAGAAGAATATTTCTTTAAAATAACAGAAACATCAAAAACAACAAGAACAAAAAACAAAAATTACAAAAACAACAAAAAAGCAAAAACAACAAAAACAATAAAAACAATAAAAACAACAAAAACCATTAAAAAAAAGCAAAAATAATGAAAACAATAAATACAACAGAAAAAATCAACCCAATAAAATTCAATAAAAATAAAATAACAACAATTACAATAAAAACAACATAAACAGAAATGACAATAAACATCACATAATTAACAACAAAACACAAAAAACAAGAACAAAAATACAACAGAAACAAGAGAACAAAAAACAACAATAAAAAGACAAAAAAATAAAAACAACAAAAAAATGAAAACCAATAAACACGACAAAAACATTAGAAAATAAACAAAAACAATAAAACAATCTAAACAACGACAACAAAAGTCAATACAAACAATAAATACGAGAAAAACAACAAAAACAACAAAACCAACAAAACCAAAAATAAAACAAAAACTTTAGAAAACTTACAATCAAAACAGCAAAAACAATGAAAACAATAAAAACATAAATGAGGATAAACACAACATAATCAATAGTTTAAT
>OY660864.1:40209124-40219124 GCA_962446985.1 Xyrichtys novacula | reverse complement strand
CATGTTCCTGTCCATGCCAGGGCGCCGCGCAGAGTTACAGTATTCCCGGGTAAAGCTCCTCCCACACCAGGACCGTTTTTTTTTTCCGTGCGATTATTTCGGACATCAGTATTTATTTGAACCCGTATCCTGTCAATTCAAGCGTCACATCAGCGACGTTTTCCCGTCCTGAGATATTATGACTTTTATTTTTTCGTTTTGCAGTCGATTTTTCTAAAGTTTCCCATACTGTGTGTCCACTTCTGACCAATCAGATTTCATGTTGTTGCGACGACAGATTTAGCGGTATATCCAACATGGCCGACCGGCTGATTGTTTCCGTGTCGGAGAACAGAGTGATTTTTGATCAAAGACACAAACATTACAAAGAGAACGACCTGAAGGACGACTTGTGGAGAGTCATAGTGTCGGATTTCTCCGATGACGATGGTTTGTGAGCTTTAACAGTTTGATAAACGTCTTTGTTTGAACTTTCATCTGTGCTAACTAACTTTAGCTCTAAGCTAACCTGTTCAGATACAACAGACCATCTGTATTTTCACTGTAAACTCAGTCTCAGCACCATCAGGTCTCTGTTGTTCTGTTTATGGATTATAGTTTCATGTTCTTATCTGGTTCTGACCCGACTCAGTCCATCATGACAGACAGACATCAGAACTGAAAACACTCAGTCTGCTGTTGGATCAGTCTAACACCTGAAGACCCGGGACGCCTCTTTTTCCCCCAGAAAGTCACAAAATCACATCAGGATGGATGTTTATCGTCCGGAGCGTCAAAATTCACCTCTGAATATTTCGTAGTTTCACGTCGTATATGTGTGTCGTTCCTGTTGTGTGAGGATCTTTACAGTATTACAGTGTTACTGTGTCCATTTCAGTCAGTCAGGTGGTTCTGTGGTCTCTCTGTGAGGCTGACCACAGTCCTCCTTGTCGTCTTGTGAAGTTAATTTCTTCATGATTTCTGTGATTTATTTCATGGTTAGTTTGATTTATTTAATTGTTCCAGTGGTTTATTTTATTGTCAGTAGTTTCTTCAGTGTTTTAGGGCCTGGATCACGTCAGCAGAGAGTCGTCGGATCATATTATTGAACAGGACTTTATAAAAGTGAAGAGGAGACCATGAGGGAGCTGCTCCACGGTCCCTCTCCTGCTCATTATTTCTGTTAAACTCCTAATTTTCCTCCTAATCTCATATATTTTCAGCGTTTCTTTCATCCTTTACAGTCTCTGGTCACACATTGGTAAGAGTTACATAAGTGAGGGGACTTCATTAACACACTGGTAATGATCTTTATTTCACACACTAATGTGTGTGTTTCTGTCTCAGACATCGTTATAATGAGGACTGTTTATTTATGTAACAGGTGGAAAATGAAGCTCTGCCCTGCTGCTCATGTTTACATCATGAGTTTATCTGCTGCATCAACATTAAAGGGACACAAATCCATGAATCCACAAGAAAAGACAAAGACAAAGACTCTGTCTTCTTAACGCTGCTGTAAAAGTCTGTTTTAATGAGACACAGGAAGGTCAACCCCAACACCAGCCTGTAATACTTCTGCTCGAAGTGTCCCGGCGAGTGTTTCTGTTTCTGTCTGGGGAGTAAAAGTGCCGCGCTTCAGTTTGTAAAGTTTGAACTTCATAAAGTCAGCTCCACGTTCGTATCAAACTCGCTCTTCTGGCAGTTTGTCCTCTCCTGTTCATTTGCAATAATCAAAACAGCCAGCAGCCATCATATATTATCAGGCAGCGTCTGTGTCTTCACATTTTTAATGCATTAAATCAAATCTGAATTTAAAACGCAGAAAAATTACCTCCTGCAGCAGCAGAGAGAGAGAGAGAGAGAGTTCCCCGAAAACAGCGTTCTTCTGCAGAAAACTCGCTCTCCTCGCTCTCCTCGCTCTCCTCGCCGCGCTGACAGAGATGAGTCACGTCAGGCGTCTTTATTCAGAGCAGAAATTTCTCATTAAGTGGAGGCTCCTCTTCACTGTCATGAAAGCGGTCCACATGCGTTCGTATTGAATGTTGCTGTAAAGGAGAAGGTCGTGATGCTTCCTGTGGAGTCTGCTGCTCCTCTAAAGAGGTTCTCGCTCTTTTCTCTTCGAACCTTGGACAGTTTTTTACCCGCCCCCTTTATTCTCTTTAAATCTGTTTTGTGGACACAGATGAAATGATCACCTCAAACATGTTTACTTCATGTCTGAACGTCCCTGAAGGTCACCATCACAGAGAGCCCTTCAGTCCAAGACAAACCAGACCACCGTCACCGCCGTCACCGTCTCTGAGGCTTTACAGCAGAGCTGCAGAAACACGGGATCTGTTTTTATCATCTTCATTTACTCTGTTTTATATCTGTTTTATATCTGATCTGTTTTAAATCTGATCTGTTTTAAATCTGATCTGTTTTAAATCTGATCTGTTTTAAATCTGATCTGTTTTAAATCTGATCTGTTTTAAATCTGATCTGTTTTAAATCTGATCTGTTTTAAATCTGATCTGTCTTAAATCTGATCTGTTTTAAATCTGATCTGTTTTATATCTGATCTGTTTTATATCTGATCTGTTTTTTTTTTTTTTTTTTAAACTTTATTTTTATCTTTTAAGGCAAACTTTCAAACATACACGCAAATACTGTACAAAACAAAACAAAACAAGAACAAGAACAAGGGGGGCAAACACTACTCAGTTACATACAGGTGCCATTTAGTCCATTTTATATATCTGATCTGTTTTATATCTGATCTGTTTTATATCTGATCTGTTTTATTTCTGATCTGTTTTAAATCTGATCTGTTTTAAATCTGATCTGTTTTATATCTGATCTGTTTTAAATCTGATCTGTTTTAAATCTGATCTGTTTTATATCTGATCTGTTTTAAATCTGATCTGTTTTATATCTGTTTTATATCTGATCTGTTTTAAATCTGATCTGTTTTATATCTGATCTGTTTTAAATCTGACATGTTTGAGCAGCTCTTTGGGAACCTCGTTGTTTTGAAAATGTTCTGTACAAATAAAGCTGGATTGGACTGGATGGAAGAACTTTCACACATTCAGCCTCTCAGTTTGGAAAAGCACAGATCATGAGGAGCTGCTCTGATTGGCCAGATGGAAGTAGAGGTGGAAAAACACCAAAACAAAGATGGCGACCTCACCAGAAGAACCCATGTCCACACCGAACCTCAGAGTCCTTCAAACAAACTGTGACCATGAGCAGCTCCATGAGGGAAGTCCAGGGTCTCCACAGTCCCTGAAGGACTGAACCCTGGACTGAAGGGTCAGGGAGGTCAGCTGACTTTCACACTGAGACCACAGTGAGGTTCTGAGGTGGTTCTGTGGTTCTGTGGGTTTATAAGAGATGTGTGCAGAAACAAGTCCACTCAGTGAGAGCGTCTGTCCTCTGTCTCTGTGTTTACTGTCTCTGCAGAGCGCTGAAATCAGAGTCACCTGATCAGACCTGCTCACTGTTTCCTCTGTGTGTGTGTGTCTGTGTGTGTGCGTGTGTGTGTGTGTGTGTGTTTCCTCAGTGTGTCCCAGTGGGAAGTTCGGGAAGGCGTGTTCACAGACGTGTTCCTGCACCAATAACGGGACGTGTAACCCGATCGACGGTTCGTGTCAGTGTTACCCGGGCTGGATCGGTGACGACTGCTCCACCCGTGAGAAAGACACACAAAAATCATCTGTGTGTGGACACACCTGTGTGTGTGTGTGCAGATATATATGTGTGTGTGTGTGTGTGTTTTGCAGCGTGTCCTCAGGGTTCCTGGGGTCCAGACTGTATCCACACCTGTAACTGTCATAATGGAGCTCAGTGCAGAGCCACAGACGGAGAGTGTGACTGCAGCCCGGGGTGGACGGGACTGTACTGTACTCAACGTAAGACACACACACACACACACACACACACTGACACACACACACACACACACACACACACACACACACACACACACACACACTGACACACACACACACTGACAAACACACACACACACACTGACACTGACACACACACACACACACTGACACTGACACACACACACACACTGACACACTGACACACACACACACACACTGACACACACATTGACACACACACACACACTGACACACACACACACACACACTGACACACACATTGACACACACACACACACACACACACACATTGACACACACACACACACACACACACACTGACACACACACACACACACTGACAGAGTCTCCAGCAGCAGTGTTGTTGTTGTTGTTGTTGTTGTTGTTGGTGTTGTCGTTGTTGTTTCTCCTGTTTTGTTAATCTTGCGCCGCCCTCTAGTGTCAGATCAGTGAACTTCATCCTTTATTTCTCTGGACTCGGGTCTTTTCCTTCGATGGTTTAATCCTCACTTGGGCCCGGTTTCAGGATAAGTACTGATCAGTGGCGATTGCTCTAAGACTGCAAGGGAAGCTCGGCTTCCCTTAAAATGTCACCCCCCAAAAAAAAGAAAAAGTGGTGAAATACGTACGGCTGTGTGTACATTTCATTATCTAAATACGCACTAGAAAGCCTTCATCTTTTGTTCAGACACTGTGATAAGAAGCTGATAATCACAGGTAACCGGCATAACTTCGTTCTCATTCATCCTCACAGCGCCTCAGCGCTTTAAACAGCCGGACGCTGGGCTTCTGCTGACTTCAATGAGGAAGCTCAAAGTGGGTTGTTCCAGCAGCGAAACTAGACGCTCATTGGATAAATGCTGGGCTTTGTCCCGCCCAATGGAAGCTCAGCTTCACTGGAGTTCTATGGCGAGAGGGCGGTCCCGACTTTCTCCCGGACTCCAAGCTTCTGCCTCCATGATTGGATGAGCTGTCTGAGGCGAAATCCTTTTTTGATTGACAGCTAAACAAGCGAATCAGCGATCTTGAAGAATAAAACATCTACCAGAGTATTTTCCAAGTTATTCATTCCGTTGTTCTCAACTGCTCCGGAGACTTTACCGATCCTCAGCGACTTTTGTCTTTGTTAAAAACGACTGCCGTTGTGTTTGGCGACTCTGTTCTGTTACATACTAATAAACAAATACAATTATGATGTAGGTCAGAAATATGAGCTTCCCCTCCTTGAAAGACCAGCAGCCGCCACTGGTACTGATCCAAAAGAAGATCCTCCTCAGACCTGCAGGACAGTCTGAACCTGGTCCATTGTTCAGAGGTCTCCTCAGTCCTGGTTTGGTTCTGATGGTACCAGAGTCCCAGAGTTTATGGGACGGACTGCAGAGAGAGCAGTTCTCTAGATCTGCAAGATCAGGATTTGGATCAGTCTGCAGAGATGATCCGGTTTGGTCCAGATCCTCGGATCAGGTTTAGAGAAGGAGAAACACCTGGACTCTGACTGTTGTTGTGTTTCCTCCTCTCCTTCTCCTCTCTCCTCTCCCCACCCCTCCCTCTCTCTCCTCCTCTCTCTCCTCCTCCTCCTCCCTCTCTCTCCCCCCCCTCCTCCTCCCCCTCCTCCTCTCTCCTCCTCCCTCTCTCGTCCCTCTCTCTCTCCCCCTCCTCCTCCCTCTCTCCTCCCTCTCTCTCCTCCCCCTCCTCCTCCTCTCTCCTCCCCCCTCCTCCCTCTCTCCTCCTCCTCTCTCTCCTCCTCTCTCCTCCTCTCTCCTCCTCTCCTCTCCTCCTCTCTCCTCCCCCTCCTCCTCTCTCCTCCTCCCTCTCTCTCCTCCCCCTCCTCCTCCTCTCTTCTTTCTCCTCCTCTCTCTCCTCCTCTCTCCTCCCTCTCTCTCCTCTCTCTCCTCCCCCCCTCCTCCCTCTCTCCTCCTCTCTCTCCTCTCTCCTCCTCTCTCCTCTCCCCCCCTCCTCTCTCCTCCCCCTCCTCTCTCCCTCTCCTCCTCCTCCCCCTCCTCCTCTCCCCCCCTCCCTCTCTCCCCCCCCTCTCCTCCCCCTCCTCCTCTCTCCTCCTCTCTCTCCTCCCCCTCCTCCTCCTCCCCCCCCTCCTCCTCTCCTCCTCTCTCCCCCTCCTCTCTCTCCTCTCCCCCCTCTCCCCTCCTCCTCTCTCCTCCTCTCTCTCCTTCTCCCCCCCCTCCTCCTCCCCACCCCCCCGTCTCTCCCCTCCTCCTCTCTCCCCCCCTCCTCCTCTCCCCCCCCCTCTCTCCTCTCTCCTACTCCCCTCCTCCTCTCTCCCCCCTCCCCCTCCTCTCTCCTCCTCCTCTCTCCTCCTCCCCACCCCCTCCCTCTCTCTCCTCCCTCTCTCCTCCCCCCTCTCCTCCCCCTCCTCCTCTCTCCTCTCCCCCCCCCCCCCCTCTCTCTCCTCTCTCCTCCTCTCCCCCTCCTCCTCTCTCCTCTCTCTCCTCCTCCTCAGGTTGTCCCTCAGGTTTCTTCGGTCCTCGCTGTGAGGAGGTGTGTCGTTGTCAGAACGGGGCGGACTGTGACCACATCAGCGGACTCTGCTCCTGCAGGACGGGTTTCATCGGGCCGAGCTGCGAGTTTAGTGAGTGTCCGCCGCCATCTTTGACACGTTCTTACAGACAGGAGACGTTCGGTTTGACGGTTTCTGCTCAGAGAGGAGGAGGACACAGACGGACGGACGGACGGGGATTCAGTTTGTCCAAAAGACGGTTCGTTAAAGATCAGACAGAGGACAGAAAACGGTCAGGTCAGAGAGATAAAAAAAAACAGGAGGTGGAGAGGACAGGTCAGAAAAAGACACGGGTTAACGAACACAGAGAGACTCAAAAGGGTTAACTAGAAGGAGGATGATGGGAAACAGGTGAGGAGACGGGGGCGGGGCAGAGCTGACAGGAAGAAGGGTTAGAGAACTACAAAATAAAACAGGAAGGACATGAAACATGAGTGCGCCAAAATAAAAGACACTGAGCCTGAGACAGTTTTTATTCTGGACCAGTTTAAGATCCGGGTGGGTCCAGGTTCTGATAGTCATGTGGTTCTGTTTGGACACTGAAGTGTTCCCGGGTCGTCACTGGGACTTTCGCTCAGAATCAGGGTCCAGCTGTCAGAACCAGAACCTCCTCTGTCCTCTGTCCTCCAGAGTGTCCTGCGGGGACGTTCGGGTACGGCTGCCAGCAGCTCTGCGAGTGTCTGAACAACGCCACCTGTGACTACGTGACGGGGACCTGCTACTGCAGCATCGGCTTCAAGGGGATCCGCTGTGACCAGGGTGAGGACTGGGGGGGGGGCGGGTCTCTCTTATAGATCCTTGGTTCTGACCCAGTACAGATCAGATCTTCAGGGCGGCTGAGACTCTGACATGAATCTAAAACCTGAATCCTGACCCTGCCTCCTCTCTGACCTCCCCCCTGTAGCGGCTCTGATGATGGAGGAGTTGAACCCGTACACGAAGATCAGCCCGGCTCTGGCCTCGGAACGCCAGTCGGCCGGCGCCGTTCTGGGGATCATCTTCCTGCTGCTGCTCATCATGGCCATGCTGGGCCTGGTGGTCTGGTTCCGGTTCAGACAGAGAGAGAAAGGTCACCACGTCCCCAACGTCACCTACACCCCCGCCCTGCACATCAACGCCACCGACTACTCCCTCTCAGGTGAGACACACCCTCTGATCCCCCCACAGGTGAGACACTCCCTCTGATCCCCTCTCAGGTGAGACACTCCCTCTGATCCCCCCACAGGTGAGACACACCCTCTGATCCCCCCACAGGTGAGACACTCCCTCTGATCCCCCCACAGGTGAGACACTCTCTCTGATCCCCCCCACAGGTGAGACACTCCCTCTGATCCCCCCACAGGTGAGACACTCCCTCTGATCCCCTCTCAGGTGAGACACTCCCTCTGATCCCCCCACAGGTGAGACACTCCCTCTGATCCCCCCACAGGTGAGACACTCCCTCTGATCCCCCCACAGGTGAGACACTCCCTCTGATCCCCCCACAGGTGAGACACTCCCTCTGATCCCCTCACTGGTGAGACACTCCCTCTGATCCCCCCACAGGTGAGACACTCCCTCTGATCCCCCCACAGGTGAGATACTCCCTCTGATCCCCCCACAGGTGAGACACTCCCTCTGATCCCCCCACAGGTGAGACACTCCCTCTGATCCCCCCACAGGTGAGACACTCCCTCTGATCCCCCCACAGGTGAGACACTCCCTCTGATCCCCCCACAGGTGAGACACTCCCTCTGATCCCCCCACAGGTGAGACCCCTTTATTTCAGGTACTTTGGAAATCCAGATCTGAGCGGGTTTGGAGGCTCCGCCCTCTGATCTGATCTCTCAGTCCTCACTGTCATCCTGCTGCTCCTGTGTTTGCTCATGCTCTGTACACACACACACACACACACACACACACACACACACTACAGGCTGAAAGTTTGGAAGAAGTTCAGATTAGTCCAAACAAAGATCATAGTTTCATAAATATAATTTTAACACAGTAACCATGACTACAGTGTAAAGAGTAACTGATCTGAAGACATTCTGACTATAATTCTGAGGTATTTGAGTTATTGTTGTTAGACTTTCTTTAAAGTTACCTCCTCTGGCTTTAACAACAGCTCGGCATATTCCAGGCATTCGTTCACCAAGTTTTCTAAGGTCTGTTCCAGGGATTACATTCAAGCTTTCTTAAGTTCATTAAAAAGAGACGCTGATTTCTCTGACCGATCGATCCAATTCATCCCGCACAAGCTCAGTTGGAGAAAGGTCTGGAGACTGAGGGGTCCAGACCATCTTTTGAAGAACACCTTCCTCTTCTCTTTTGTCTCGGTAACCCTGACAGAGCTCGGCAGAGAGTTTAGGGTCATTGTCTTACTGCAAAACAAACTGATGAGCCACAAGTCTGAGTCCAGATGGAGCAGCATGGTGCTGGAGGATGGAGTGGTACTGTTCCTTCTTCATGATACTCTTTACTTCAAACTAATCTCCTACTCCATCACCTGATAAACATCTCCATACCATGAACTACCACCTCCATGCTGAATTGTGGGTGTAACACATGGAGCTTTCAGACGTTCACCAGTTTGTCTGCAGACATAGACTCTGAGTTTGGAACCAAACAGTTCAAACTTGTTTCTATCATCATAAGTCCAGTTTTTCTGAGCTTCTGTCCACTCATATCTCTTTATCTTCTTCTGTGGATGAAGTCGTGTTTTTTTGCAGATACTCAACCCTTCAGAACAGCCTTTCTCAAACGTCACGGTTGTCAGAGATTTGGGTTTGGACCTTGTCATGTTGATTTCCTCCCTTATTCGTGGTGCTGTCTTTCTCCGATCTCTCTTCCTGGTGACAATGCTCTGTTCATCCTCTGCTTTTGTAGAAACTCTCTTTGGTCTTTTTCTATCATCAGAACTTCCAGGTTCCTCTCGTCTCTTCAGAGTGGAGTGGACTCCTTTGTTAAACACCTTTCGGCCTTTTTCTCTTTCTGTGTTTCCTTCTTTCCTCGATGTACAAATCTGAACTCTTTCTGGTCATTTCTGCAGTAGTTTGAACTCAGTTTAGATTTATCAGGATTTTTGTCTGCAGACTCTCAGAAGACAAAAAGTTGAAGTGAATAATCCAACTGTGATTTGTTGTTTTTTTGCTTTTCCACTGAAGTTGTGACTCTTGAAAATGTTTTCGACCCTAAAACTAAGCCCTTATTATCTTTAGCTGACATATATTTATCAATGGTCTGTTAACATCGATGTTTATCTAAAGGTAAATGGAGTAAAATGGTGCGTTTCCATGGAAACAACATCT
Organism: Xyrichtys novacula; assembly: GCA_962446985.1. Lineage (NCBI taxonomy): Eukaryota > Metazoa > Chordata > Actinopteri > Labriformes > Labridae > Xyrichtys > Xyrichtys novacula. The sequence continues at coordinate 40,209,441 of OY660864.1, read as the reverse complement.
GATCATGGAGTAAATACATCCCAAAATACATCAAACTGGAGTTAAAAAAAGACTTGAAGTTACTCCGAACTGTTCGGCCTGTAGTGTAGATGTGTGTATTAGTGCTGTGTTATTAGCTCTGTATACACACACACACACAGACACACACACACACACACACACACAGACACACACAGACACACAGACACACACGTGTTGTGTATATGGTCGCTGTATCAGAGGCGGGGTCAGTAATGGTGGCGTTGCTGATGTGGGTCTAACAGCAGGGCTGCAGTGCACAGGCCTGCTCTCCTCCTCAGACTCCTCCCCCAGTAACA
>OY660864.1:40141624-40204124 GCA_962446985.1 Xyrichtys novacula | reverse complement strand
ACACACACACACACACACACACACACAGGTCTGTTCAGGTCTCTGATGATCATCTCCTCAGTCCTGCTCCGACTCGTTGACCAGGTGAACTGACGCTGGAGTTTAGAGTTATTTTTCCAGGTGGTCTCACTCAGATTCAGATCTAGACCTGGGGTCAACAGAGACCGCTGTGATGTCTGAAGTGTCTCTGATGATGATGATGATGATGATGATGATGATGATGATGATGATGATGATCTCTCACCTCTGCAATAACAGGAACTGTTGACAATCAGATGAAGCAGCTTCATTCTCATGGTTTGGTTTTTTCCTCATTTGCTGTAACTCTCCCTCTGCTGTGATCCTGAGATATTCCACTTTAGAGTAAATGTGTTTACGGTTTTTTGCTCGTTGGTCTTTTGGTTTAAATAAAGTTGTCATAGCTCAGGGGAGTGGCCTCATGTCCTGATATCATCTCAGCAGGTCCTCACATCGGCTGTCAGGTAAGAGGAGATAAACACAACACTGCATCGTCTGCGTGGAGATCGATCTGACACGACTTTTGGTTTGTAAAGAGATTTTACAACAACGCTTCATTTGACCACAGCGTCAGGAGTTTATAACAGAAGAACAGAGTTTTTACTAACCTTACCCTCAATGTTCACCGCATCCAGAACGGCTCTGATCGCAGGAACTCACAAGAACCCGCAGATCCACGTCCAATCACTCGATAACGAGTCGTCTCTCTAAAGACAGACACATAGACATATAAGCAGTAGATTGTGTCCTTCCAGAGGAGGAAATCTACTTCTAGACTTCTAGAATCAGCATCTCCTCATCCATGGTGTCATCGGGGTGAAATGACGTCTAAAAACCTTTCACTTGTTCGTCTCCGCCCGTTTGCATGGTGTGAAATACGATCCTCCTGAAACACGGAGTGTTTTATTTTGAAAAGAAGCCGGATGTTTTATTTTGTGTCTGTGCCCGACTTCCTTTCCAGCACGGGTTAATCTGTGCTGAATTTATCCGCCATGCTCCGGCGTCCAGAAAAAATAGAACTCTTGTGATCAGCTGAGGAGTCCGGCGATCCGCAGAGGAACGGAAAGAAGTCGGTGTAAATTGACACGTTAACTTGAATGGTTACGATCAGCTACGATCGGAGGATACAACCTTTTAGGAGACGATCAGGATGAAGGTGGAGGTCGGGGGTTACTAATGTAGTTAAGAAGAGTTCATCATCAGCACAAGGAAGTATTTCATAACAAACATCAGGGGTAATGGATGGAAACAGAAGAGCGTCTTCTGCACAACAGCTGATCTGACATGATCCCGTGAACACTTCTCCACACTGACGAAGTTTAATAAAAACGAGCATCATCAGTGTAGAGGGTATTTGACACGGTGGAGATCGATAATGGAGCGTCATCTGCATATTGATTTAGAATTGTCCATGAGTTTTACGAAGACACATTCACCACAGAAGTCAGAGCAGGTTTTTAACGAGAATAAACCGATAAAAGTGTGTCGGGATTTTTGACGGAAAAACACGAAATAATGAAGGAAAAAAAGAGGAATTTTTCCTCTGAGGTTCAGCGAGCGCCTGATTTCAGACCCTGCTTGTTACTGTGAAATTGTGGACACCAAACTCTGCTTCTCAGCTGAGATCACATCCAGCAACCTGCGACCAGACCTTGTTTTGTGGTCAGCCTCACTCAAACTCGTCTTCATCAGCGAGCTCACTAACCCTGGGAGGGTGTAGTGGAGGAGGCCTACGAGCGCAAGACGCTGAGGTACGCCAAACTCGCCGCAGATGCTCAACAACAACTGGGCTACTCAGAGAGATGGGAGTGCGAGGGAAGGAAGGCACACCGGCAGGCAGTCAAGGACCTCTCCAGGGCCGCTGAAGGGGAGCCAGTGGGCGTGGTTAAAGAGACAGGACTCCACGTGGGCCTGCGGGTGAGTTGACGGCATCCAGGGAGTCAGCCCGGGACGCTGGGTTTCGCTGTTGAACCCTCTGGAGGTGTCGTGGGCCAATCAACGAACCACCGAAGCAGAAGGGCGCCCACCTGATGACCCGAAGGATGCCATCGATCATCTGAAGACCCTACAGCGGTGCTTTGAGTATCATCATCAATCCCACTCAAAGGTATGTGGTCAGGTGCAAGCGTGGCTCAGGGAGAAGGACGTCCCTGCCGAGCAGAGTCCACGGCACTTTGGACAACAACATCATATCCTGTGTTTTTATGAATCAATGACACAAACCTGAGGTCACATGACCTGTAGAGAGCGCCCTCAATGGTCAGAGTGAAGAGCAGAAGGACCAGCAGAGCTCAGGTAAAGGTTTATGACTGGTGCGCTTTATTAAGATGAACTGATAACTTAAGATATAGACACAATTGTACAATTTATCAATCTGTACAAACATAAAACCATCGGGTCGACCCCCCTCTCACGTTGAAATGACATCATGTCACTCGTTTACACGTTTACACTGGAATTACAGTCAGTTATCGAATATAAAAAAAAAGAAATCAAAAAACACACGTCTTAAAAAAACACAGAACAATGGAGGAACATGAACAGGATCAGAAATCAGGAATCACCTCGTCCACAGATCGCCAGCTAGTGAGGCGGCGAGGCCCGGCTGCCGGCGCCGTCTGTTAGAACAAAAACGCCATTGGCACTGCCAGCCAGGCCCGCCCGCTCCAGAACTACCCATCTACCCCCTGTCTCTACACGCACACACACACATACGCACACACACACCAAGGTCAGGCATTGTATACGTCTGCTAACACCACCACACACTGACACGGCTACCACCTGGAGGTTCTACTGAGCACACACTCGGAGAGTTTTAGCCACAGGTTAGCGAGGCGTCTGTCAGCCGGGCGCCACGATTAAGCATCATCCTAGCTAGCTCGCCAAGCGTAACCCTCAGCGGATTTCATGGACAGTAATGTTAGCTACATAAGGCGATACGACGTGGAGTGCAGTCGTAGAGAAAGCCATGCGTTGTGTTGAAGTCAGAGGCAGCTCGGTGTGTGTAGGCTCAATGTGACGGGTCAACGTGGGTCAACACAGGTCAACATGGGTCAACGCAGGTCAACATGGGTCAACACGGGTCAACGCGGGTCAACACAGGTCAACACGGGTCAACACGGGTCAACACGGGTCAACGTGGGTCAACGCGGGTCAACACGGGTCAACACAGGTCAACGTGGGTCAACACGGGTCAACACGGGTCAACGTGGGTCAACACAGGTCAACACGGGTCAACGTGGGTCAACGCGGGTCAACACGGGTCAACACAGGTCAACGCGGGTCAACACGAGTCAACACGGGTCAACGCGGGTCAACGCTGGTCAACGTGGGTCAACGCGGGTCAACACAGGTCAACACGGGTCAACACAGGTCAACACGGGTCAACACAGGTCAATGCGGGTCGACACAGGTCAACACGGGTCCGTCTCTTCACGGGGAGGACGGAGCGAAGGTTCTGATGAAGAGGGAGGCGGGTGAAGGTGAGTTCTTGGCAGGTGAATGAGGGGCGTGTCTGCAGGGTGAGCGGAGGAGGAGGCACTAGGACCTGGAGGAGACCCAAGTCCAGCTCAGAGCGCCAAAGGAAACTGATCGAGTTCTGTAGAGTTCTGGTTCTGTTTCAGTCTGAGAGAAGGAGGAGGTCCAGATTCTTCTTCATGTGCGGTAAAAACTAACTCTAAACAGAAAGCGTGTTTACTAAATCAGCCGTTTAGGTTTCAGTGCAACAGTTTGACTTCCTCATGAAATCCCGCCGAGCGTCCGAACTACAGCTCTGTGCGTACATGCAAAGCTCCAACGCCATTGGACCGAGTTTGGATCAGAACATTAGTGAGTATCACCGTCCTCAGACAGAGGGGTCAAGTCCTTCATTTAATAACTAAGGAAAGAAATCAGCCGTGTGCGAGTTTCTGCATAGTTGTTGTTGTTGTCCGATGTGTTCAAACACGAAAACGGCGTTCTGATCGTCGCCGTCGGAGCGGCGCCGTGTCTGCAGGACCACGGGAAACCCTCTAAAGGTGAGACCGCAGAGTCGTCCACCTGATCAACATGCAGCTCAGCAGAGAGCCTTCGACAGAGACATGCAAAGCTGTCACAGCCCAACAGCGCCACCTGCTGGAAACACAGGGACAACACCGCTGCATGCACGCTCGCTCGCCCACGCCGGCCGTCCTGCTGCACCAACTGAAGCGAGTTTCTACGTTTCACTAGCGTTTATATTCACAGCAATCAGATCAACATGGTATGACACGGCCGGAGCACGCCGCCGCTCTACACGGTGGCGCTCCGCCGTACATCCACGTGGTTTCCACAACAGTACATTGCACTAAAGAGGAGGGGGCGGGGCTAATATGACAGCTCATATATAGGAATACACTTGATGTGCTTTAATTGATATATACCTAAGAGTAGATATATAAGAGAGACAGACAGACAGACAGACAGCTGATAGAAAAGGTGGAGGAGCGGACAGAAGAAGAAGAAGAAGAAAACTCATCATCATCATCATCATCATCATCATCATCATCACATTCATATATTAAGACATTTTCGTGACTCAGCGCATCTACAGTAATGAAATCTAAAGTGATATGAAATGCCTGCTGCCTGCGCTCCTGAGGGGGGGCTCTGCTGGGGCGGGGGGGGGCCACCCCACACGGTGACTTTTATACTGGGATATATTTACCAGGGCGGGGGGGGGGCGGGGTCAGGGTGAGGAGTGGGGGGGGGGGCAGGTACAGGTAGGTGCAGAGCTGTGGCTCCTCCCTCACACACCACATAGTACAACGAGGCAGTCTCTTCTCTGAGGGGGCGGGGCTTGAGGAGCTGTGAGCGGGGTGGGGGTGGGGGGGGTGGGGCTGTGGGTAAGGGGGTTTGGGGGGGCAGCAGATCCGTAGCGGGCTAGATGTTCTGACAGCACTGCATCTTTGGTTTGTTCTCAGTGGGCTGCACCTGGATGTTGACCACGTTGTTGCTAGGCGACATGTCGCTCTCCTGACGCTCCGACATCTGCTTCTGGGAGACGATACGGTAGATCTCTGAGGGGGGAGGGAGAAAGGGGGAGGGAAGGGGTGTAAACATGAATTAAAAACCTCATAGGAAAGTCCAGGGTCACTCACATCACAACATCAAAAACTACACTTCCTGTCTCCAAACATCCCACTTCCTGTCTCCAAACATCCCACTTCCTGTCTTTAAAGTCAAACTCTTTTTAATGTAATTCCAGCAAACAACAGCAGGTGGAGCTCTGAAGTTACAGAGAGAGAGAGAGGACGAGAGAACGGAGGGACTCAGAGTTTGAAGCAGCTCTGCCCCCCCAGAGACTAAACCCTCCGTCAAAGACTAGACCTCAGAGACTAGACCTCAGAGACTAGACCTCAGAGACTAAACCCTCCGTCAAAGACTAGACCTCAGAGACTAGACCTCAGAGACTAAACCTCAGAGACTAAACCTCAGAGACTAAACCCCCCGTCAGAGACTAAACCTCAGAGACTAGACCTCAGAGACTAAACCTCAGAGACTAAACCCCCACTCAGAGACTAAACCTCAGAGACTAAACCTCAGAGACTAAACCCCCACTCAGAGACTAAACCTCAGAGACTAGACCTCAGAGACTAAACCCCCACTTAGAGACTAAACCTCAGAGACAAAACCTCAGAGACTAAACCTCAGAGACTAAACCCCCACTCAGAGACTAAACCTCAGAGACTAAACCTCAGAGACTAAACCTCAGAGACTAAACCCCCACTCAGAGACTAAACCCTCTGTCAGAGACTAAACCCCCACTTAGAGACTAGACCTCAGAGACTAAACCCCCACTTAGAGACTAAACCTCAGAGACTAAACCTCAGAGACTAAACCCCCACTCAGAGACTAAACCCTCTGTCAGAGACTAAACCCCCACTTAGAGACTAGACCTCAGAGACTAAACCCCCACTCAGAGACTAAACCTCAGAGACTAAACCTCAGAGACTAAACCCCCACTTAGAGACTAAACCTCAGAGACTAAACCCCCCGTCAGAGACTAAACCCTCTGTCAGAGACTAAACCTCAGAGACTAAACCTCAGAGACTAGACCTCAGAGACTAAACCCTCCGTCAAAGACTAGACCTCAGAGACTAAACCCCCACTCAGAGACTAAACCCTCCGTCAAAGACTAGACCTCAGAGACTAAACCTCAGAGACTAAACCCTCCGTCAAAGACTAGACCTCAGAGACTAAACCCTCTGTCAGTCCTGATCCGAGGAGACTGAACCACGGAGGGTAAAGAGGAGGAAGTCCATTTTTATATCCTGGAGACATGAAGTTTTACGGAGTTAATGATCTCTCCGTTGTCACACTAACACAGTTATCTCTGTGGTTAGTCATGTGACTGCAGTTAGTCATGTGACTTGTGATCAGAAGACCGGACACTCCTCACAGACGAGCCGCTCAGACAACCTGACTTTACAAAGTTCAGAACCAGGAGCTGACTGACATCTTAGAGAGAGGACAGCAGAACCTGCAGGTTTGTCTCTGTGTGAAGATAAGGACCGTTTGGACCCGGTGGTACTGACCCGTCAGAATGGTCTGGAAGGCCGTCTCGACGTTGGTGGAGTCCAGAGCCGATGTCTCCAGGAAAGATAAACCGTTTTTCTCTGCAACAGAAAACGAAGTTAACCCAAAACCAAATATGTGACATTCCTCAGATAACAGACCGGTATGAACCGGTTACCATGGAGATACGGGGGGTTAAAGAGTGAGAGTGAGAGTGAGAGAGAGAGAGAGAGAGAGAGAGAGAGAGAGAGAGAGAGAGGAGTCTGCAGCAACCCCAGCTGTGAGGCATGATTGTGCAGCACTTCACTTCAAATGTAAATAAAAAGTAAAATTCATCCATGATAATAATAAAAATAAAAATAATAATAATAAAAGTATAATAATAATAATAATAATAATAATAATAATAGTAATAATAATAATAGTAATAATTATAATAATAATAAATAATAATAATAATAATAATAATAATAGTAATAATTATAATAATAACTAATAATAATAATAATAATAATAATAATAATAGTAATAATTATAATAATAATAACTAAATAATAATAATAATAATAATAATTATTATTATTATCATTATCATTATTATTATAATAACTAAATAATAATAATAATAATAACAACTAAATAATAATAATAATAACTAAATAATAATAATAATAATAACAACTAAATAATAATAATAATAACTAAATAATAATAACAATAATAATAATAGTAATAATTATAATAATAATAACTAAATAATAATAATAATACTTTTTTCTATAAAGGGCACCTTTTAGGACACTCAGGGTCACCCTATTGTCTCTCAAACACTTGGAATGAGATACAAACAGACCCTGAAACAGACCCTGACCCTCAGTCAAAGACCTCACAGACTAAAACCAAACCTCTGATGAGTTTGTTGAATTTCTCAGTGAAACTCGGACTTTAAAGTGGTTATTTGGACTTTCTCTGACATATATTCACTCTCTTTTGTTTCCAGTCTCAGTGACCATCAGAGTTCAGTTTGGACGTTAATAAATCTCTGACCCGTCTATGATCAGAACAAGTTTCTACTTTAACGTCTTAAATCTTCTTATAGACTCTCTGTCCTTTTCACTGCTGCTGCTGTTGTTGTTGTTGTTTTGTCAGGATGCAGGTGGTAAACCTGCTCAGACTCTCCTGAGGGGAAGGAAACGGTCAAAGTTAAACGCAGGAAAAAGGGCGGGGCAGCATCAGCTCCATAAACAGCTGAGAGTCAGACCAGACCACAAGTGAGGAGCCGTCTGGATTTCAGAACCAGATTCAGTCCAAGAACATCCACAGCCTGGTTCCTCACACACACACGAAAATAACCGGGGATCTGTCTTACCTGCGAAAGCCCGAGCCTCGTCAGTAGGAACGGCTCGGAGGTGACGCAGGTCGCTCTTGTTGCCCACCAGCATGATGACGATGTTGCTGTCGGCGTGATCCCTCAGCTCCTTCAGCCAGCGCTCCACGTTCTCATAGGTTAGATGTTTGGCGATGTCGTAGACCAGGAGCGCTCCGACTGCCCCGCGGTAATACCTGCAGACCCCGTTACAGGAGAGGTTCAGAAACACACCACTGAAACATCAACGTCAGAGCTGAAATCCACATGTAAATACGGCGGTGAAGTTAGTTTTAGGTTGGATATATTTTCCTGTAAATACGGCGGTGAAGTTAGTTTCAGGTTGGATATATTTTCCTGTAAATACGGCGGTGAAGTTAGTTTCAGGTTGGATATATTTTCCTGTAAATACGGCGGTGAAGTTAGTTTCAGGTTGGATATATTTTCCTGTAAATACGGCGGTGAATTTAGTTTCAGGTTGGATATATTTTCCTGTAAATACTGCGGTGAAGTTAGTTTCAGGTTGGATATATTTTCCTGTAAATACGGCGGTGAAGTTAGTTTCAGGTTGGATATATTTTCCTGTAAATACGGCGGTGAAGTTAGTTTCAGGTTGGATATATTTTCCTGTAAATACGGCGGTGAAGTTAGTTTCAGGTTGGATATATTTTCCTGTAAATACGGCGGTGAAGTTAGTTTCAGGTTGGATATATTTTCCTGTAAATACGGCGGTGAAGTTAGTTTCAGGTTGGATATCTGACGGACATTCTCTGAGGATCTACCGGTGTCTTCTCACTCTCCATAACCGGGAATAACAACAGCAGCGCGGTTAAATCTACTCGACACCCTCACTGTCAACGTCGGTGTTGAATAAGGGACCGTCAATAAATTACCGGTTGATGTTCTCAGAAAAGGCTGTTTTCCTTCCCTACTGATGTGCAGACTCTCTGACTAAAGGTGAATGCTGCCCTAAACGGGTCCGCTGTAGTCTGGGGGGGCCCTCAGACCCCCTCCTCTGTACTCACGCTGATGTGATGGCTCGGTAGCGCTCCTGACCGGCCGTGTCCCAGATCTGGGCCTTGACCGTCTTCCCGTCCACCTGGATGCTGCGCGTGGCGAACTCAACTCCGATGGTGCTCTTACTCTCCAGGTTAAACTCGTTCCGGGTGAAACGAGACAGCAGGTTACTTTTGCCCACCCCCGAGTCTCCGATCAGGACCACTGAAACACAGAGAGGAGAGAGCATCATGGTTTATCACCTGGACACCTGCGTTTGAACCTCAGACAGAAGAACGTCCTTCATCTTCATCTTCATCTTCATACTTCTATCAAACTCCTGATCTTCAAATATAACTTTAGACTTTGCTCAGTGGTTCTCAACTGGTGGGTCCCGACCCAAAAGCTGGTCGCAGACACGTTCTGGATGGGTCGCGAACAGCTGGTCAAAATAAAAAATATTTGATGCTCAGCTGATGTTTGACATGTCTTTTATTCTGAAAAATATCTTATTTTGAAAGGCATTTGTTATGTCGTGGTCCTCCTCGGTTTCTTATTATTGTGGCCTGATGCAGTAAAACTAAATTCATGTTTTTTTTAAGGTCTTTATTTTGTTTAATGTGGTTCTTCTGATTATGTTCTGAATGTTTTTTTCATGGTCCTGGTCTCCATTTTTGGTGATTTGATATTTTCTGTACACCAAACTTCAGTTCATTCAATAAAAACAGTGAATTCATGTCAAAGATTTTTTATAATGAATTAATGTTCTTGGTTTGAATTTTATAAAAGTGGGTCGTGACTGAAGGATCATGGGAAAATGTGGGTCCCAGAGTGAGACCAGTTAAGAACCACTGATCTAGACCATGAAGGAAAACCGGGTTTTGGACCCTGTTTTTCTGATCCTGTTCATGAAAGTCCTCCCTAATCAAAGATCTATCAGGAGAGGAGAGGACTCTGATGGGGGTCCACATGGACTACAGAGGCTGGGGTCTACATGGTCACACACAGTCCTGAGAAGTGGTCTAACTGTAGACCTGCAGGTCTCTGTCTCTCACTGAGACCGTCCCAGAACCCTCTGTTTATCATGGACCCACCAGTCTACTAACTCATGGACCAGCTAACAGGCAGGGTCGTGTCCTGGGCTTTTGGACCACCAACACTGCTGGGGGGGCCAGGAACCATGTGAGACCCCACCCCCCAAATAAATCCCCTTTCTAGGACTGGGCAATAAAACGACGATGATACATGTGTAAAATTATTTTCCCCCGATATCGATATAAAACACGATCAATATCCTTCTCAATAGTCGTCATTCTGACATGTTTTGGTCGACTATACGAACAGCCAATAAAAAGGGGAGTTTCTCCGGGTCTGAACCAATCATGTTCTGAATTAGAACCAAGTATCAACCAACTGCAAAGTGGTAGCAGACAGCAGCTACACCTCTCGGGGTTTGTAACCTTCTGCGTTGCGCGTGCTCTGCGGCGTGGCGCTGCTTCAGGTGGTGAAAAAGATTTGAGGTATTCCCCGACTTTGTGAGAACATGTACTCGACATAATTTACAGTCCACATTACTCTGCTTCATGTCCGACCTCCAAAAACCAAAATACCTCCACACCACCGACGTTTTCCTAACGCCAGTGTTGTGGTTGACATTGATGTGGTCATCTGTTGAGCCTTCATGGTCATTTCTGTCGGGGGTAGCACTCATTTTCTTTGTTTCTCACCAACAGTGCTGTCGGCTTCACCTGTTAAAGTGCTATGGTTGGGTGGAGCTGCTGTCTGTTGGTTGATACTTGGTTCTGACTCAGAACATGATTGGTTCAGACCCGGAGAAACTCCCCTTTTTATTGGCTGTTCGTATAGTCGACCAAAACATGTCAGAATGACGACTATTGAAAAGGATATTGATCATGTTTGATATCGATATTGAAGGAAATTAATCTTGGATATCGTTATCGTTTTATCGCCCAGCCCTACACCAAGGATTAACAGGGACGTCTGCGGTTTCTGGTCTACAGGTAGACCCAGTCTATGTCATTAGGACTGTAGACCCGGTCTCTGTAGACCCGGTCTCTGTCAGTGGACTGACCTCAGACCCTGAACACAGAACCAGAACTGTTCTGAAAACCAGTTTCTTCTCATCAAGAATCAAACTGTAAATTAGTCCAGACTGTCAGAGTCCAGTCTGACCCGGTCCTCTTTAGAGTCCAGTCTGACCCGGTCCTCTTTAGAGTCCAGTCTGACCCGGTTCTCTCGTCTCCTCAGTTTCTTTCTTAAACCCAGATAAACATGAAAACACTCAGAGACTCTTTCAAGTCTGTTTTTCTTTATTTTCCTCTTTTTTTCTGTGCCTGCTGACTCTAACGGACCGGGTCTGTGTGAAGAACCGGGTCCCGGTTCCGGTTAGGTGTGTCCGGCCCACAGGCTAACCCTGAGCTAACGGCTAACGTTAGCTTTAGTGTTTTTCTTCATTATTATAAAATAAAAGGACAAAAACAGAGATAATCTTCTCTCAGAGGACAGAGGAGGGTCTTTTTAACTCTTCTTTACAGTCAAACTGTCTGAAAATATTAAACTTTAAACTGAAAATTAAAATAAAAACATTTAAAAAACCATAAAAGCACAAAGACTGACGGTTAGCTTTAGCCTCTTAGCTAACAGACATTTAAACTCATTTACCTTTGAACAGATAATCATACTCATCGTCTCTGGTGCCCATCGTCTTATTGGGAACTGATCAGTCCAATATCGATGATTTAATGATCAAAGAAGGTGATCGAATCTTTTATTCACTTCCAACGGGATTCTGTTTGGAAACCTTACTTCCGCGATTTCTTCTTCTGCTGTTTGATGGAATAAACAGCTCGAGGAGACGACGACACCATCTGGCGGTCAGAGAGGGAACTGCTGATGAGGTTTTATTAAAGCTCCTGTGTGGAGGAGTCTGAACCACCTGAAATTCATACTGCTGCATCTTTAAAGGGATATTCTGACATAAAATTAATTTAGGGTCAAACCCACCATAACACAGAGTTAGACCCCCCCTCCAGAGATGAATGTTGTCGACCGCTTCCTTCTCTAGTTATACCAACTTTAGTAACGACCGCAGGATAGAAATACACAGCGGTCTGAGGAGCCATAAACAAACCTCAACCAAAACGCCACTCTATAGCTGCAAATAATGTTCAGAACAGCACCTAACGTCATCAACAGGACATATAGGGTCACAGACATAGTACTATATTCAGAGTTGTTCTAACTCCTAAGAAAATATAAACTTATGAGGGGGCGTTTCTCCACTTCAGTAGTCTATAAGTTGGGCCAATAAACTTCTACTGTAGTAAGATGAAAAGGTAAAGGTGTTTTTATTGAGCCGAATTATCAATAAAATCATGATTTTGTTAACAGGTATGGATTTATGTGCTGTCGAGTTAGTATATTTGAACAAGAGCACAGTAAAGTTAAATCAGCAAATTTTCCAATGAGGTTCTGTTACTGAACGGAACTACACCATGTTCTACTCAGGTTAGTACATATAGGGTCACAGACATAGAACTAGACACCAAACATCTTTTTAACTTTGACTCATTTCTTTAGCAAAGAGACTAAACACAACTCACCTACTCTCTTCCAGCAGACGCTTGTTTGTAAGCGGCTTGTAAGACAGAAGAACTACCGCGTCTGTAAAATGATCAATATGGTGATTATTACTTCAAGGAATTATAAAGAAATGATGAAGTAATGATCCCTTTTACTGTCAGAAATCAGCTTCCGAACTACAAAAGCCAAAAAAAGAACATGAGCAGAATAATAGTGAGGACATGAAACCTGAAGAAAATCAGAAAGGAAAATAAGATATTTATTTATTTGTATTCTGAAAAGGTAAAAACCCAGACTGCAAAGTGACGACAGAGGCGGCTGAGAGCCTCGATTCAGAGCAACATATAAATACAATCAAAGATTATTGATCAAAATCTGATTTTAATGGATAATTTAAACAATATCTGAGATTTTTTTTGTCAGACAGGAGCTGCAGGAAGAACATCTGCAGGAACAGATGTTTCTCCTCCTGAACCTTCAAGTCTCACAGAAATCTGTTGATCTTCTCAAACTAAGGTCTCAGCTCCACCGACCATCTCCACAAAATCAAACACAGCATCATGACAGAGACACAAACTGAAGGTTCTCTCTCTCTAAAGAACCCTAAAGTGTGGTCCTCAGGACCACCTGAAGTTCAGGGACTGGGGAAGTCCTTCAGACCTGGTGTTGCTGGGAGGTCCCTCTGAGGTTCTGGACTTTTCTTCAGAGGGGACAAAAAACACACGGACTATCCCTTTAATGAAAAACACGACAATAACTGGACTTGGGTTCTTGTAGAGGGACGTTTGTTAAGATCTGGATCCTTCAGTGAGAAAACACACACACACACACACACACACACACACACACACACACCAGGTTTGGTTTATTTCTTCTTGTAGTCGGGGAGAAGGAACTTCTTCCACTTCATGTTCTGCAAAGAGAAGAAGAAGAACAAACGTTAGAAAGTTCTCCTCATCCTGGAGGACTTAAAGTTCTCCTCATCCTGGAGAACCTCAGCAGATCTCGGACCTACATTCTTCCCCCAGGTGGATTTGGACTTCTTGGTCTTCATGTCCTCCAGAGACTCGTAGGTGTTTCCCTGGACCGCAGCAGCTTCTCCTGGGATCAGCTCATAAGTGTTTTCAGGCAGACCCTGGTCTGCTGGACCCAGTCCTGGACCTTCAGAGTCCTGGTACAGTGGGTTGGTTCTGGTCAGTTCCTCATCATGGACCTGCTGCTCTGAGCGTGAGCTGCTCTGCCGGCCTCTGGGTTCATGGAGGGAGTAAGTGTGGCAGGTGACCTTCTTCAGAGGAGCAGGAGACCAGGAGGAAGATGGTGCTGTGACCTGGTTGGAGTACTCCTCCTCCTCCTCCTCCTCCTCCTCCTCCTCCTTCATGTTTAGTCCAGGTAAAGACCTGCTCCTGATCTCCACCTGAGTCAGCTCAGAGTATGTGGACCCAGGTGGAAACAAATCCCCCGGATAGCTGGACTCAGAGGTGTTGAGGAGGTCTACGTTGGTCCTTCCTCGGAGTCTCTCTTCTTCTGGATGAGGAGTCGTGTCGGGGAGAGATCCACTCTGGGAGAAACCCAGAAGGAGACCTCTGTGGGGCACCGGAGGACCACCCTGAGGAATAAAAGAACGTGTTAAAGAACTTTGGTGATAGTGTACTATAGTCGTAACAATCATGCCAATAAAGCTCATTGATATTGAAATTGATCACTTCAGAGTCCACGTGACCCTCAGAACATCTCCACACGGTGAGGTTAGTCCAGGAACCTGATGGTTTTAGATCAACAGAGGTCTTTTAATGAGTCCAGTTTTATCGGGTTTGACTCTGGTCTGTGGAGGGTCTCAGTTTCTCTGTAGATGGTCTCTCTCTTCACTCTGGGTTCCTGTGACCCTCATCTGTGCTCAGTCTCAGTTTCAGAGGGTCTTCTCTCAGCTTCTTCTCTCTGGTCTGTTCTGAAGTCTAAATTCATGGCGGTGTTGGACTGTAGACTCGCTGTCACAGTAACACTCAAACTGATCTTCGTCACTTTTGGCTCCTCCCACATAAACCTGGTCTAGACCTGTTGGACCTGTACGGAGTCTCTTCATGTCCGTCTTACCTGAGAGAGGGACGTCATGTCCACAGACACGGCTCCTGTCAGCTTCCTGCTTTTGGATTTAGGAGGTAGAGCAGGTGGAGCGGTCGGAGGGTCGCTCTCCTGTTGAGTCTGCTGACTGGGACCAGTCTGGCTGTGCCGGTCCGTTTTCTGGTCCCACAGGGTCCTCAGAGCCTGGACGCTGACCCCTGACCTCTCTTTGGAGGTGAAATTCACAACATCATAGAGCTCCGTCTGAAAACAGAAACACAACAGGGCGTGTTGTCCTTCAAAGTTCTGCTCATGATAGTTTTTGGTTTCCTGACCTGAAGGATTCTGGGAGTTTTTATAAAGTGTGTCTTTGTGTGTTTATGGATGTTTGTTTATGAGCTCTTTGTTTCAGTATCAATGATTAGTTATTGATTCATATTAGAGGTTGGAGCTTCAGTCTGTGTTCACCCTGCAGGTCATTCTGATGTTTTAACCATCTGTGACTCAGATCTGATGTTTTCATCTCAGTGTGAACAGGTCAGTTCTGATTGGTTCTGATCCGACCCTCTTCTGTATGTGGATATACACTCACCGGCCACTTTATTAGGTACACCATGCTAGTAACGGGTTGGACCCCCTTTTGCCTTCAGAACTGCCTCAATTCTTCGTGGCATAGATTCAACAAGGTGCTGGAAGCATTCCTCAGAGAGCTTGGTCCATATTGACATGATGGCATCACACAGTTGCCGCAGATTTGTCGGCTGCACATCCATGATGCGAATCTCCCGTTCCACCACATCCCAAAGATGCTCTATTGGATTGAGATCTGGTGACTGTGGAGGCCATTTGAGTACAGTGAACTCATTGTCATGTTCAAGAAACCAGTCTGAGATGATTCCAGCTTTATGACATGGCGCATTATCCTGCTGAAAGTAGCCATCAGAAGTTGGGTACATTGTGGTCATAAAGGGATGGACATGGTCAGCAACAATACTCAGGTAGGCTGTGGCGTTGCAACGATGCTCAATTGGTACCAAGGGGCCCAAAGAGTGCCAAGAAAATATTCCCCACACCATGACACCACCACCACCAGCCTGAACCGTTGATACAAGGCAGGATGGATCCATGCTTTCATGTTGTTGACGCCAAATTCTGACCCTACCATCCGAATGTCGCAGCAGAAATCGAGACTCATCAGACCAGGCAACGTTTTTCCAATCTTCTATTGTCCAATTTCGATGAGCTTGTGCAAATTGTAGCCTCAGTTTCCTGTTCTTAGCTGAAAGGAGTGGCACCCGGCGTGGTCTTCTGCTGCTGTAGCCCATCTGCCTCAAAGTTCGACGTACTGTGCGTTCAGAGATGCTCTTCTGCCTACCTTGGTTGTAACGGGTGGTTATTTGAGTCACTGTTGCCTTTCTATCAGCTCGAACCAGTCTGGCCATTCTCCTCTGACCTCTGGCATCAACAAGGCATTTCCGCCCACAGAACTGCCGCTCACTGGATATTTTTTCTTTTTCGGACCATTCTCTGTAAACCCTAGAGATGGTTGTGCGTGAAAATCCCAGTAGATCAGCAGTTTCTGAAATACTCAGACCAGCCCTTCTGGCACCAACAACCATGCCACGTTCAAAGTCACTCAAATCACCTTTCTTCCCCATACTGATGCTCGGTTTGAACTGCAGGAGATTGTCTTGACCATGTCTACATGCCTAAATGCACTAAGTTGCCGCCATGTGATTGGCTGATTAGAAATTAAGTGTTAACGAGCAGTTGGACAGGTGTACCTAATAAAGTGGCCGGTGAGTGTAAATCAGATCTGTATCTGATGTGACTGCAGCGTGACGCTCAGGTCGTGTTCATCCGACCTTTATGTCATCAATATGAGACAAACGTCACCATTGATCGACACAAACAGGAGCGGGGAGATGTTTGTGTTCATGAGGGTCACTTTACGGACGCGTTCGTTGTTGTAACATGAACGACCGCACAGAAAGATCGGATTAAACGAAAAATCTGAATCGTGCATCATCAGTGTGAACGTAGCTTTGGTTCCTTTCTGTCGACATCAGAAACTCTAAAGACTGAGAAGTTTAAATGGATAAGAATGAGGAGGGGGCGGGGCTTATAAAGGTTAAAGAACTTCGACCTTTCTCCTCCTCCTGCTCTAAAAACAGAGGTTCTTCTCTAAAATTGTTCTTTTGTTTATTTGATCGAATGAACTGTCTGGATTTCTGCTGCTCTTCACTCAGGTCCCATCTGGACCAGAAGGCGTCCTCCTCACCTCCTGACAGCTGGAGGTCAGATGTTCTCCAAAGGGCTGGATGGGGTTCTCTCTGTAGAACTGGATCAGCTCAGTCAGGCTGCTGTAGGTCCGACAGTCTCCTGAAACCCCGAACTGACCCTCCGGATCCTGAGTGATGACGAAGTGACGGCACCGGTCCTGACCTCTGAAGAGGAGGAGGAGGAGGAAGATCATCCTCAGGTCACATGGTCACAGTCAGAGCAGTAAGAAGAGTCCTGATTGGCTCACCTGTATGACAGGATGTATCCGATGGTTTTATCACTGAGGCGGACCAGGAAGCAGCCCAGATCTTTGTCTCGGAGCAGATCCTCCGCGTCCCTGAAACAGAACCACACAGAACCACAAAGAGACCGTTTAGACCTCAGAACCACACCGCCGCCCTGACGTGACGCCTCGTCTCTTCATTCACTCGTTCACCTGACAGTAACCGCCACCGTCAACTCAGAGGTCTGCTTTTCTTAAAACGCCGTAACGTTAACGGGTTTTTAGAGCGACACCCCTGATCCCGATCCAGTCCAGGTCTCATCACAAACTCCTGACTTGTTCTGACCCGGGGATGATGACAACGACGAAGGCCCATCCTTCACGGTCCAAACTATCCTGAGGTACCGAAGAACCTTACAGAACCGGAGGTTCTCAAACTAACCAGTCAAAAAACAGCTGTTTGGTTCTGATCCGGTGGGTTTGGAGATGTTTTCAGGATTTTTAGGACAAATCTTTTTTATTCGTAAAACTCCGAAAACATTGACGAATTTTAAAACGACAGCAGCACCGACTGACTCCAGGGTCAAGGTTCAGAAGACTGAGACAGAACCACCTTTAGCGGGTCGGCTGTCCCTGTTCATTTGGCCCGATTAGTCTACTCAAGACACCAAGACCGGGTCCTTCTGAGGCCGGGTCCTTCTGAGGCCGGGTCCTTCAAAGACCGGGTCCTTCTGAGGCCGGGTCCTTCAAAGACCGGGTCCTTCAAAGACCGGGTCCTTCTGAGGCCGGGTCCTTCAAAGACCAGGTCCTTCTGAGGCCGGGTCCTTCTGAGACCGGGTCCTTCTGAGGCCGGGTCCTTCAAAGACCGGGTCCTTCAAAGACCGGGTCCTTCTGAGGCCCGGTCTGGGTCCATTAAAGTCTGGTCCTTTGAAGGCCCGGTCCTGATCCAGCCCTCTTGTGTTTTGAATGTTTCCTTGATTTTATTTCAGACTTTTTTTTGGACCCACAGACTCTTGGAGACCACAGCAGAACTTGGACCCGGTTCTGGTGTCTCTGTGGCGTTAAAGATGTAACAGCTGTCTGAGTTTTAAAAACATGATTTTCCTCTAAGATAGAAAAGAGTCACTCTGTAGGCCCAATCGGAGCCTGTCAGTGACCAGAACCAGAACTTTAGCAGCCAAACTTCATTCAGGTTTTACATTACAGACAGTTTCACAGCCACAGGCTCAACTGGACCGGTCCAGATTTTTGGACCAGGTTTAAATCACAGGAACCCCCTTAAAGTGGAGATACCGGTTCTGCTCTCTCAGACAGAACCAAATCCACCAAAGATTAAACCCAGGAGACCAAAGCTGGTCCAGATCCTCCTACCTTCGCTCTTTCAGACCCTGAAGAAGAACTCTGTCTTACTTTCTCGTAGCGAATCCTCGAAACCAGTCCGGGAAGTTCCCGTTGTTGAGAAAAAGTGGTGCCTGAGTCTCTGTGAACCACCTGAGGACCAGCTCCTTCAGGCCCCCCTCTGAAGTCTCCATGTGCAGGTCCACACCTGAGGTCCTCTCCATCCTCTCAGCTGTGTGTCTCTTAGCTCAGGTGAACAGGTGAGGTACCTGTGTAAAGGAAGGAGAGGAGCCTCATTTGACTGTTTGATGGTGGCGTCTCTCTGCTCTGAGAGCCGTCATTGTTCCTGCGTGTCCGCCTCCCTGCAGATCCACGGCTTCATTTGACTATCAGAGTTCCTGATTCAGCTTTAAAGGGATATTCTGCTGTAAAATTAGTTAAGGGTCAAACCCACCATAACACCGAGTCAGACCCCGCCCCCTCCAGAGATGAATGTTGTCGACCACTTCCTTCTCTAGTTATACCAACTTTAGTAACGACCCCAGGATAGAAATACAGAGAGGTCTGAGGAACCATAAACAAACCTCAACCAAAACCAAATCATTACTTTATCATTTCCATGAAGTAATAATCTCCATATTAATCATTTTACAGACGCTGTAGTTCTTCTGTCTTAGCGTCTCGGTCTGATTGTATTTCCATGAAGAAATGATCATAAATGTTCTTCCTTGAGCTGCGTCACCCCGCTGTAGTCTGTAATGGACTGGCCTGAGGTCTCTCTACAAACAAGCGTCTGCTGGAAGAGAGTAGGTGAGTTGTGTTTAGTCTCTTTGCTAAAGAAATGAGTCAAAGTTAAAAAGATGTTTGGTGTCTAGTACTATGTCTGTGACCCTGTATGTCCTGTTGATGAAGTTAGGTGCTGTTCTGAGCATTATTTGTGGCTGTAGAGTGGCGTTTTGGTTGAGGTTTGTCCCTTTAATGAACCACCAGGCCGTGAACACTGCTGTGTGTCTGCAGAGGTGTGTCTTTGTCAAATGGGGACATGATTCCAGTTTCATGTGTTTGTCTTTTATTTTTCACTCACTTCTTCATCAACAACAAACTTGTTTTCAGGCTTTACAGCGTGACAGAGCGCGTGAGACAACAGGTGTAACGGTTTCACGCACGAGCTGAACAGATGGTTGCGTAAATGGGCGGGGCTAGCGCCCAGCAGCCGCCCGGGTGTTTCCGTCCCCAAACCTCATTCATATAATCAGGAATTCAGTGTTTACCTGTGAAAGTGCGCAGGTACGCTCGAGATTTAAAACTGTAAGTATGTTTGTTTAGCATCAACATGATTTATTCTTCGAATCGGCCGAGAAAAAATACGATTTAAATCTGTTGTCTGTTTTATTTGGACAACATTCACTTCTGTATTTTACCGTCAAAGCAGCGAATAAAAAAGGAAAGAAGTGGGTAAAAATGAAGCTCCTCATTCGGACATTTTAATTGTAGATCCGGTTTTAAAAAGTGTGAGACTGCGAGCGTCGCTGGTTTAATTCGCCTTTTTTTGAACGGGGTTTGGTGGGGTGTCCCTCTGAGTACAGGGACAGTCTCTGAGACTGAAGACACGCAGAGGACTGAAGGACATTGAGCTGCGGGACATGGTGTCAACTATCAACATGTGAAGTTTCAGTGAAGTAAGAACTGTTATTTTTCAGTTACTGGTGTTCTTATGCAGTTTTAGAGTCGTGTTTATGTGACATTTACAACAGTTTCATTCAGTCGAGCCAACCGGAGCGACCGTGTCAACTGTCCGGGAAACTGCAGTCTGTGTCTGTGATGAACTCCCAACAGCTCTGTTTGATTCTGTGCATGTAGTGCAGGAAACCTTTAGAAATGTTCTGAGTGTCTTTGTTTCTGCAGAGAGATGAAAATAAAGCAGAAGTTTCCTCTGAACTAAGATGTGGAGGAGTGCAGACATGGATCCTTTCAAACAGCAGAGAGTGGAGGATTTCTATGAGATTGGTGAAGAGCTGGGCAGGTACACACACACACACACACACGTACACACACACACACACACACACACACACACACACACACACACACACACACACATCTTTAAGCAGCTGAAGGTTCATTTATTCAAACTGAAGTCGTGTGATCAGTGACAGTTAAAGAAATCAATAGTTGCATGAATCGGGGCTTAAACAGATGGATATGTGTGATTTCTCCTCTGTGGTTGTTTTGTTGTGGTTCAGGACAGCAGGAGTTTGAGGTGAAGACCAACGTTGGTCAGTGAGGAGTTTCAGGGACTGAAACTGCTCAAGCATGTCGAAGCTGTAATATTCAAATCCCTCCAAATCATTAACCCGCCGAGTCTGTGTTCACTCGAACAGAAGACAAACTTCCTCTGTGGACCGGGCCTTTCCAGAACCATCAGATTACTGAACAGAAATATTCCCAAAACACCAAAAGGAGGAGAATTGAAATGAATCATGGGCGTGTTTTGGGGCCGTGTTGGGGTGCTGCATGTTGTCAGGTGGAGACAACTGTTAAAACGACGCTGTGTCTATCTTTAGCTGCAGCTAAATCTGCTCTGCGAGCGTCTGCAGACCAGGAAGTGAGTGTCAGCTGACTGAGGAACAGGAGCAGCTGCAGAGTCAGATCAACTCTGAAATAGTTCATCATCACATCAAACCCGACAATGAGGGCCGCTGTTCGCTGGTGTGAGGAGGACGAGTATCTGAGGCCCCTGAAGTAGAGCCTCTCAGAGTCCTGCAGAAGTGAGGAGAAGAGGACCAGCCAATCACGGAGCTGCTTTAAGGTCGAGGGTTCGAAACCCAAAGTCTGTATGGAAGCTGATCAGGAGGAGAAATCAGAAACACTTTAATAATCCTAAAGAGGAGAAAAATAAGAGAGGAAATAAGTGAAAATAAAGAGATAAGATACACGTCTGTTCACTGAAATAAACATGTAAACACCTGATAAAAAAAACACAAACATCAAAAACCAAAGATGTTTGTGTGGTCGGATATTTCACTTTCATGGTCATGACGGTGGATGTCATCAGCTCCGCCCCTTTCAGGAGAACGAGATGACTCGTGATTTAGCCGACTCAGAGACCCTGACCCAGTTTAGGTCTCCACTCAGACCTTCTCCTCTGACAGCAGACAGACGTTGGTGTTTTGTAGACCCACACATGGTTCAGTGAGGTTCTGTTCCTGGTTCTGATCGGAATCGTGTGAAATCAAAGGTCCTCCTGCTGTGAGAGTGAGCCGTCTTTCAGAAGAACGTTATGATACATGAACTTCTGATCAAACACCTTCTGAACCCTGGAGACCATCTGAAAATGAAACCCAAAGTAGAACCTCTGTTCTCCAGTTGTTCTGGACCTGGTCCTCCAAAGCCTGGTTGTAGATGGTTCTGGTTGTAGATGGTTCTGGTCTCAGAGTCGTCCCTGAAGTTCTGCAGAAGTTCTCTCTCTCTCCCAGAGTCTCCTAACCTTCTCTGATCCTTTTTTTCCAGCGGGCAGTTCGCCATCGTCAAACAATGCCGGGAGAAAAGCACGGGTCGGGAATTCGCCGCCAAGTTTATCAAGAAGCGTCAAAGCATGGCGAGCTCCAGAGGGGTTAGGCGGGAGGAGATCGAGCGGGAGGTGGACATCCTGCAGCAGATCCAGCACGCCAACATCGTCACGCTGCACGACGTCTACGAGAACCGCACCGACGTGGTGCTGATCCTGGAGCTGTGAGTCTCAGAGAGATCAAACATGTTAGCGTGAAATCGGACCGAGATCAATCCTGTCAGGAGGAACCAGAACAAAGACGAGGAGAGGTCCGAGGGTCAGCTGACCTCTGAGAGTAACGGCGCTCTGATGTTTGTCCCCGTTTCAGGGTCTCTGGGGGCGAGCTCTTTGACTTCCTGGCACAGAAAGAGTCTCTGAGCGAAGAAGAAGCGACGCAGTTCATCAAACAGATCCTGGAGGGAGTCAACTACCTTCACGCCAGGAAGATCGCCCACTTCGACCTCAAGGTGAGACCAGACCCCGCCCACACACACACACACACACACACACACACACACACACACGTGACGAACCATGACTATCTTACCCAGAATGCACTTGACAATATCGACCGTTTACTTGTAAATTTGCCCGTGTTAACGTGAACTGTGAGAGTGAAAATGAAGCCCGTCAATCAATCAATCAATCAATCAATCGATCGATTCACTGTTCAATATCGTCGACCACCTTCAGTTTAGTTTAGTGAGGACTGAAGATCAGAGAAACTCTCAGATCCACCTGAGCTGGGGGAGGGGCTCCGCCCCTTTGGAAGCTCCGCCCCTGACCAGGCATGAGGTCTGCTTGGTTCAGAGCTGATGTCCTGACCCGGTTCTGTTCAGACTGACTTACCTCCACCACACTCCCCCACTTACAGGGGGGACACCAGTCCTGATGGGTGAGACAGAACCAGGACAGGAGGTCTGAGTGGGCCCACCTCAGCAGGTCTGGACTCTGTTGAGAGTTCAGGGGAACCAGAATCCTGAGAACCTCAGCAGGTCTTTGTCCAGCAGGGGGGGCTAAAAGCTCATCACAGAGAACCTCCGGTCCAGTCCAGCTGGAGGATTTAGAACTTCATTTATTTGGTTCTGGGTTAGTCTGGTTCTGGTTCTGGTTTTGGGTTAGTCTGGTTCTGGGTTAGTCTGGTTCTGGTTCTGGGTTAGTCTGGTTTTGGGTTAGTCTGGTTCTGGTTCTGGGTTAGTCTGGTCTGGTTCTGGGTTAGTCTGGTTTTGGGTTAGTCTGGTTCTGGTTCTGGGTTAGTACACTCTAAATGAAAAAGGAGGTTTTGTGCTGCAGTGGTCCGAACAGGAGTGAGAAAGTCCAGAACTAAAGAATCTGAGTCCGATGATGAGAGGAGATCAGAACCAACACATGGACCCGGTCCATTCTTCAGAATCAGAGAATAACATAATAAAGTCATAATGTCATGGTGACGTGTTGACGTGTTGACCTGTTTACCTGTGGACGTGTTCACACGTTGACGTGTTCACACGTTGACGTGTTGACGTGTTGGCGTGTTGGCGTGTTGACGTGTGGACGTGTGGTCGTGTGGTCGTCTCACCTGCAGCCTGAAAACATCATGCTGTTGGACAAGAACGTCCCGCTGCCCAGAATCAAACTCATCGATTTCGGCCTCGCCCACAAGATCGAGGCTGGCGTGGAGTTCAAGAACATCTTTGGGACGCCGGAGTTTGTCGGTAACGTGACTCCGCCTTCGATAATTGTGAAGTTTTAGAGGAAGTAGAAAGCCCTGACCTCTGACCCCTGTGGTCTGTTTGTGTTTCAGCTCCAGAGATCGTGAACTACGAGCCTCTGGGCCTGGAGGCCGACATGTGGAGTATCGGGGTCATCACGTACATCCTGTCAGTGAACGGCGTCCCTCTCAGATGGTCGGTCTTGGTCCACAGGTGACCTTCAAACCTGACTCTTCTGTGTCTCTGCAGGCTGAGCGGAGCTTCACCTTTCCTGGGGGAGACCAAGCAGGACACTCTGGGAAACATCTCCGCCATCAACTACGAGTTTGATGAAGAGTTCTTCTGTCACACCAGCGAGCTGGCGAAGAAGTTCATCAGCCAGCTGCTGGAGAAGGACAAGAAGTAGGAGGACAGGAGGCTGATGTTTGTGCTGAGAAGGTTCTCCTCGTTTTCAGTTAGTGACGGTCTTTATTTCTCACACAGGAGACGACTGACCATCCAGGACGCTTTGAACCACCCCTGGATCAAGGTAGAGATGTCCTCCTGTCCCACCATCACCACACTGAGGGACAGGTCCTTCATGATGATGTCTGCAGACCATCAAACCTTCAGGACTTCCATCATATTTACTTTGACCGTGTGGAGAAGAGCGGTGAAAGCATCAGACCGGCTTCAGAGGGACAGATGGGTCAGGGTTCGAGGTTCAAAGACCGTCTTCTTCTTCTTCTTCTTTTAAAATTTAGAGTTTTTTATTTTTCAACAAACGAACATCAAACAGAAACGGACATGATGGAGATCAAAGAAAGTAAAAATGATCAAACAGATCATTAAAAATAAGACAGGTAAGAGAGGTAACACATCTGTCACTCTTAACCAAGACCATCGTCTCCTTCTTCTTCTGCAGCTCTGTGAGGTCCATCACCACAAACCTTCAAGGATCTTCTGCCCCCTGGAGGTTTTTAGTGTGAACTTCAGTCAGACAGTCTAAACTTTAGCTGCTTCCTGTCTTCTTCTTCTTCTCTGTGTTTCCTCGCTGTTGTCCCAGGATGACTAAAATAAATCAAGTTAAAAAGATGAATTTAAATATTTAAAGTGATAATTATTAAATCTAGGATCATTAACTCTAAAAAAGAAGAAGATGAAGATGAAGATGAGGAGGTTTCTCTGATTTAACCCTTTCAGTTCCTCGGTGGACGAAGTCTAACAGGTTTTAAACTGAGACCCTGATCCGGTCTGGTCACTGAACCCTCAAAGACCAGGTCCAGGTCTGATCCGGTCTGATGCTGCCTCTCTCGCTCGGCCTGTGTGTGTGTGACTCCTCTCTCTCTCTCTCTCTCTCTCTCTCTCTCTCTCTCTCTCTCTCTCTCTCTCTCTCTCTCTCTCTCTCTCTCTCTCCCTCTCTCTCTCTCTCTCTCTCTCTCTCTCTCTCTCTCTCTCTCTCTCTCTCTCTCTCTCTCTCTCTCTCTCTAACTCCTCCCCCTTCTTACCTTCTAGTCCAATGAGCACAAAGAGGAGAATAAAACCCTGGAGCCGAAGAAACGGGAGCGCCGTCAGCTGAAGACCAAGCGTCTGAGGGAGTACACCATCAAGTCTCACTCCAGCATGCCGCCAAACAACACGTACGTGAACTTTGAGCGCTTCGCCCAGGTGGTGGAGGACATCGACCAGATGGAGAGCTCCTTCGTCAGCCTGGCCGCCGCCCACGACTCACTGCAGGAGGACATCGACGCCATGGTGTCCATCTACAACGAGAAGGAGGCGTGGTACAAGGAGGAGAGCGAGGGGGTGCGTCACGAGCTCTCTCAGATCCGCTACGAGTTCAGGAAGGTGGAGGCCTTCAAGAGGAACCTGCAGGACGACATGCAGGCCTTCAGCTCCTCCCTCGGCGCCATCAGCAGCCGGTACCAGGAGAGACAGAACCACTTTGACGCTCTGCGCCTGGAGCTCAGCAATGAGCTGAAGTGGGTGCAGGAGGTGATGGGGTCTTTCCCCCTGGACGGAGGAGGAGAAGGTGGAGGAGGAGGAGGAGGAGGAGGTGGAGGAGGAGGAGGAGGGTACACCAACTGTAACTTCTCCACCGTCTTCAACAACGACGTGAACGAAGCTCTTAAGGAGCTGCTGAACCGCTCCTGTGGAGGAGAACTGCTGTCGGGGATCAACCTGGACTTTGACGGTGGACAGCAGAGGTAGATGGTCCAGCAGAAGAACCAGGACTGGTTCATAGAGGACTGAGGAAGTCCATGAGAGGTCTCTGAGGCTGCAGAAACATGTTCCTCAGATGTTCTCAGATGTTCTCAGATGTTCTCCGATGTTCCTCAGATGTTCTCAGATGTTCCTCAGATGTTCTCAGAGTTCTCAGATGTTCTCAGATGTTCTCAGATGTTCTCAGATGTTCTCAGATGTTCTCAGATGTTCTCAGATGTTCCTCAGATGTTCTCAGATGTTCTCAGTTGTTCTCAGATGTTCTCAGATGTTCTCAGAGTTCTCAGATGTTCTCAGAGTTCTCAGATGTTCCTCAGATGTTCCTCAGATGTTCTCAGAGTTCTCAGATGTTCCTCAGATGTTCTCAGATGTTCTCAGTTGTTTTCAGAGTTCTCAGATGTTCTCAGATGTTCCTCAGATGTTCCTCAGATGTTCTCAGAGTTCTCAGATGTTCCTCAGATGTTCTCAGATGTTCTCAGATGTTCTCAGATGTTCTCAGTTGTTTTCAGAGTTCTCAGTTGTTCTCAGATGTTCTCAGTTGTTCTCAGATGTTCTCAGATGTTCTCAGATGTTCTCAGATGTTCTCAGAGTTCTCAGTTGTTCTCAGATGTTCTCAGTTGTTCTCAGATGTTCTCAGATGTTCTCAGAGTTCTCAGATGTTCTCAGATGTTCTCAGAGTTCTCAGATGTTCTCAGATGTTCTCAGATGTTCCTCAGAGTCTCGTTCAGCAGGAACTCTGTCGCTCTGATATAAAGACTGATGTGTTAAGTTTGTATCTTTGAGTCGATGAGATGATGGAGAGAAGAAAGGACCTCCAGTCTCCTGCTGCTCAATGCTGACAGACTGACTCAGCCTGTAAACTCACTCTCTCAAGTTTCATCCTCGTCCTTCCAGTCCAGGAGTCGTCTTTTTACAGTCTTTGTCGGGAACAGGAAGTTGTGTTTCCTCTGTGCTGCTGAGCGGCGGCGGCGGCGTCTGTCTGTTAACCATCATGAACCATCGTAGAGGCGTGTCTCTCTGCTCAGATGACCTTCAATCTGTTTTATTCCTGACAGGAACAAAATTTAGAAATAAACGTTTGATTTTCTGTCCTGGTCTGTTTTTTTCAGTCCTGTATTTTCTCATTTCTGCACAAACTGAAGGTCTGAATCATATCCTGTCTCTCCTCTGGACTCCTCGGTTCCTCCAGTTTAAAGATCTGAAGCTGAAAAGTTTTTTCTCCACTTCCTGAAACCAACTTCGTTCAGTAACGTTGTTCTTATTCAGCGGGAGAGTCTCTGTGATGACGCTCGGCTCAAACAGCGTATCCCCTGGTGATCTACTCAATCTCTGTCCTCCCATTGGCTGTATCAGGTGTCAATCATAGAAAACATGAACCCCCTAATAACTTTTAAAAATGGAGCTGTACAGAAAAAAGAGGACTTGAGCACAAACCAGTCTGACAGTAACTACATGTCAACATCACAACCAGGGGGGAGAAACATTTATATTCTGTGTCATTCATTTATAAAGTTTGTCCACAGCTCCATAAGGAGGCGGGGTTTAGGACCTATACTGCAGCCCGTCACCAGAGGGCGCTGTTCTCAGAGAGGAGGCAGACGGCGTCTGTTCTAGAGACAGTCTGTGGTCTGAACTTCACGGAGTTTTGATCCCAGTGACTCCAGTTTGGTTTTAAAGGCTTTTCACAGTCAAACAGCTGATCAGAGTTTCAGAGACGGAGTGAGAGGAGAAACTGAAACAACAGAGACGATCAGGAGGAAGAGGGTAATCTCATCTTCATCATCATCATCATCATCATCAACATCACCTTCATCACTATCATCATCATCATCAACATCATCATCATCAACATCATCATCATCATCATCATCATCATCATCATCATCATCATCATCATCAACATCTTCATCATCATCATCATCATCATCAACATCACCTTCATCACTATCATCTTCATCATCATCATCAACATCAACATCACCTTCATCAACATCATCATCATCATCATCATCTTCACCATCATCACTATCATCTTCATCATCATCATCAACATCAACATCACCTTCATCAACATCAGGACGATGTGAGTGTGTGTGTGTCAGTGCGTGTTGGACCTACTTCTTTGTGTACAGTGTGAATTGTCACCTGCCAACATGAACACACTCACACTCCCTCTCTCTCTCTCTCTCTCTCTCTCTCTCTCTCTCTCTCTCTCTCTCTCTCTCTCTCTCTCTCTCTCTCTCTCTCTCTCTCTCTCTCTCTCTCTCTCGCTCTCTCTCTCTCTCTCTCTCTCTCTCTCTCTCTCTCTCTCTCTCTCTCTCTCTCTCTCTCTCTCTCTCTCTCTCTCTCTCTCTCTCTCTCTCTCTCTCTCTCCCTCTCTCTCGCTCTCTCTCTCTCTCTCTCTCTCTCTCTCTCTCTCTCTCTCTCTCTCTCTCTCTCTCTCTCTCTCTCTCTCTCTCTCTCTCTCCCTCTCTCTCTCTCTCTCTCTCTCTCTGTGTGTTGGGGGGTTGGGTCTGTTGGCTCTCAGTAACGGAGCAGCGGGCGGAGACATGGAGACAGCCTGCTGCTGCATGAGTGTGTTCCTCTTCTTCACTGTTAGTCTGTTCAGACTCTGTAATAATGAATAATGTCAGAGAGGATCTGTGAGGAGGAGAACACAGACTGAGGAGGACACAGGAAGAGGATAAACTCTGTTTCCGGTGAGATTTATGCCGCTAAAACTGAAGCTAACAGGCTAACCTGCTATGAGACAGCAGATAACACAATCTATTTCTGGACTAAATCCTACAACTGTTCAGAACCGGACCTTTTGGACTCACATGCATACTGTTATAGGTGCACTACTCGTTTACGACCTCCCTGTCATACCTGCAGATCAGCTGATCTCACCTGTCTTCAGGTTTTAATGCTTTGCTAGCTGAGTGACGTGAGGAAAGTTAGCTAGCGTTAGCTAACATAAACAGAAGCGGTGTTATGGTGAGTTTGGCTGCCTTGTCAAAAACGGTCCCTGACGGGTTTCCATTTCCAGTCACAGACCGTAGATGAACTTTAGTCTGTGTAACGGTCAGTGTTTGAGCACAGACACAGGAGTAAAACCAGCATATTTATGAGCTTAAATCACGACTGTGTTTGTTTTTATTATTCAAGATTTTAGGACGGGGACCCACAGTCAAGTAATATTTAACACAGTAATAAAACCAAGCATTTCAGGTGTTTTTTTAGTGTAAAAATACTGATTAAAGATACGTTTATAGAAAGGTTAGACAGTCTACACGCCCGTTTCAGCTGATCGATACATTCAGCAGCAGATCGATCATATATCAAATATCTATATGTTCTAATATCTATGTTATCAAATATCTATATGTTATAATATCTATACGTTCACAGGTCAGAATACGCTGTAAAAACCTATTTCTTAACCTGTAATCTAGGCTGCAGTTATCTATGGGCGTGGGTGATGAACGTTGAGGATTGCGGCTACGCGCAGGCGCAGAAGGACGTAGACCCGCTTAGCGGCTCATCGTGACCGGTAGCACTTTCCGGTGGAACACCGACAGTTGACAGCCGTTTTTTAAATCTGTTTGAAAACAAAATACCAAAAATATCAATGAAGTTGAATATCTGTGATTGTAATGATGATCAATAAGACTCTTATCACAGGATCGGTGTAATGTCATATCTTTAATATGAGCTCTTCTGCTCTAATCTCAGTGATTTGTTCAACTGTTAGCTCAGATCGCAGGTTAACTGCCTCTTTAATCGGACTGAACTGTTCTGGTTCTGGTTCTGGTTCTGGTTCTTCTCCGAGCCGAGCCGATGTTCTCCTGCTGTGGAGAGTCTTAAATGCAGAGTACCTCAGTACCTCGGACCCGTGTTTATAAAGGGCCGTTAGTGCAGAAGAAGAAGAAGAGTTCCCCATTAGGTCAGCTAACTGGTGCTGCCTTCACGGTCCGCTCTCAGGCTCGGAGATAACCACTTTGGGTGTCGTTTTCCGACGTTGAGCTTTGTAATCCTAATTTTCAGACAGCTGTGGTGGAAAAAGAAAGGTGTGTTGTTGTTTTTCTTTCAGAGCTGAGTAAGAAAACATTACCTGGACTCAAAGAAATAATGAAGAAGCCTTTTTCAACGACAAATAGTCGAACCATTGCAGTTATTGATCACCAGGCTAACGTGTACTTTCTATACCTGTAAAATCAGGTTGGTATTGTTAACTGGTCAAACTGGTGGAACAGAAACAGAGGGTCTTCCCAGTTCGTTTTCCCTCCAGGTTTCAAGTTTTCAAGTTTACATATTTCCCGTTTCTGAAGCTCTATTCTCCGATTTTCAGACAGCACGTGAATGCAACGATATGATGAGGCTCTAAATCTGAATGAACGTTTTTAATTTGTGTTTCTGAGGTTTAACTTCCACTTCATCAGACAGTGTAAATCTGTGTTGAAGTGTTTTGAGTTGAACTGAATGGAAATAAAACCGATTATAAGTGTGAACACATCAGAGTGACTAACAGAACCAGGAAAGAGGGTTCTGAAGAACCGGGTCAGAACTGACATTAAAGAGACTACAGACTCAGACTGGAGCAAATATTCAGAGGTGAGTCTTCAGTTAACTGGACCTGTAATCTTACATGGATCGATGGTTATTATGACCTTTATCTAAATACATCAGACACTTGGTCTGCAGTATGTCCACGTTTTTATTTTCTCATCTGTTGTGTGGTTCTGAAGCACAGCTAGAGACCGGGACCAGGTGTGTGGACCTGATCCTGGGTCTCTGCAGGACTGTTAGACCTCCTCCTGAGACGTTGGTGAATTGTCGTAGCAGTCTCATGAAGAGTTGTGCACCTGAACAGGTAGTTATTTCACTGTCTCTGCCCTTACCTGCTGTGTCATCGTTAAAAGAATTTACGAGGCGTTTAGCGAGATGGTATTTCACTGTATGTGACCTGACATGACACAACCAGACTGACAGCGCTGCTCTGTACACGCCTCCAGTCCTGTACATGATGTCTGTGGGCAGGGCTGACTCACCGCCCTGTCAATCTACCTGAGAGGAACTGCGGCGGCGGCGGTTATTTCAGTTCATGTTTACACCTCAAATAGTTCATCTCAGGTGCTTCACCTGAAGGGGTTAGTGAGGAGAGAGGAGCTGAGATTCCTCTGTCACTCAAAACAGTGAGCTGTAAATCACTGCAGGGAGAGGAAGAGACCAATACTGGGACCATTCATCACATTAGTTACTCCAGGTTTACTGACAAGAAGTTTTACACATTCAATCATAATAATAATAATAATAATAATAACTTTATTTTTACAGCACTTTTAAAAACAGAAGTTTATTAAGTGTTTTGACATAAAGAACATGAAAAAACTCATTTAAAACAGAAATAAAGGTCATTTTCTTGTCATAAAGAACCGAGACAACACAAGAACCATTCAACATAAAATGAGACAGAAATAAAAACATCAGATAGTTTCAAAAAGAAGAAAATGTAATTTAAGGAAAAGTCTGAGTCAGTTTGATTTCCTGAAAAATAAAATGTAAAGAGGAGGAACAAGAATCAGCTGACCTGTCAAAGATCTGAGAAACCCTGAGGAGCACAGCTCTGCAGTTACTGTGGGACATTTCAAACACAGAAGTACCGCCACGCTGATGGAAAAAAGGTCAAAGTTCACTCAAACACACCTGTGACTGTCAGAGCGACCCTGACTCATTTAACAAAGGTTCATATTCTAGTTTATTCTTTAGAGGAGTAACAGTCATGTGACTCCTACACTCCGATAACATTTCGTTTTTAGTAAAGGTAGACTGATGATCGGCTTCAGCGCCACCATGTCTCCTGATGCCCCGCCCACAACCCTCTCTGATTGGCTGGCTGTGCTGTAAACGAGACATGGTAAATTAATGAGAGTGAGTTTTTGTGTCTTTAATCAGCGTCTGTACGGACTCCTCCATTTCCCTCTCTCTGCTTCGTTTTCATCACTCGCTCTCTTAGCTTCACCTCTATGTCACTCGCCCATCGCTGCGCTCTCTCCCTCTCTCTCTCTCTCTCTCTCACCTGAACCTGGTCCCACCTGCTGAACATGTGTGGATCATGCTCTGTGTTCATGACCTCATTAGTGACCCAAAGTGAAGAAGAAGCGGGTCAGCGGCTCTGATTGGGTCGGCGCCGCTCTCTTCCTGCTGATAAGGATGTTTGTGGTTTTCATCTCTGATCGATTCTGGAGAGCAAAGTTTGGACTCTGTGTGAGCTCTAATTCACAGGTGGACACGTGTGTGTGTGTGTGTGTTGGGGGGAGTTTGTCCTCAGATATCAGGGTTTGACTCAAACTTTGTTCACATGTTCTCCTGAGTTAAAAAAGTAAGGAGCACAAAGAACTTTAGGGGATCAATGAAAACTGATCAATAATGTTTGTCTTATTGATCGACCTTAGTACTATTATTAGAAATCAGTTTTAGGTCTTTTGGTCACATGACAGTGAAGCTATTGAAGGAAAACAGCCTTTTCTAAGAACATCAACCGGTAATTTATTGACGGTCCCTTATTCAACACCGACGTTGACAGTGAGGGTGTCGAGTAGATTTAACCGCGCTGCTGTTGTTATTCCCGGTTATGGAGAGAGAGAAGACACCGGTAGATCCTCAGAGAATGTCCGTCAGATATCCAACCTGAAACTAACTTCACCGCCGTATTTACAGGAAAATATATCCAACCTGAAACTAACTTCACCGCCGTATTTACAGGAAAATATATCCAACCTGAAACTAACTTCACCGCCGTATTTACAGGAAAATATATCCAACCTAAAACTAACTTCACTGCCGTATTTACAGGAAAATATATCCAACCTGAAACTAACTTCACCGCTGTATTTACAGGAAAATATATCCAACCTGAAACTAACTTCACCGCCGTATTTACAGGAAAATATATCCAACCTAAAACTAACTTCACCGCCGTATTTGCAGGAAAATATATCCAACCTGAAACTAACTTCACCGCCGTATTTACAGGAAAATATATCCAACCTAAAACTAACTTCACCGCCGTATTTACAGGAAAATATATCCAACCTGAAACCAACTTCACCGCCGTATTTACAGGAAAATATATCCAACCTAAAACTAACTTCACCGCCGTATTTACAGGAAAATATATCCAACCTAAAACTAACTTCACCGCCGTATTTACAGGAAAAAAAAACATTTGTTAATTTTTTTTATTCACATGTGACCTTAAATACATTTGAAACTTCACACACGTCTATTTTTAGTCGTAAATGTGAGTGAAACGGTCGAACTGTCGAGGCCTGGATGTAGAGCTGAACGTTGAGGACAGACTCATGCAGCCTTCAGAGACACGTCAGCCAATCAGACGCTCAGCTGGTTGTTGATGTTGTTGTTGTCGTCGTTGCTCAGGTTGACCTGAATGTTTGTGACGTTGTTTGTTTCGTGTCTCCAGGACTGATGGCTCCAGAGTGACGTGCCATGGCGTTGATGATCCCCCCGGTGAAGCTCAAATGGTTGGAGCACCTGAACAGCTCGTGGATCACGGAGGACAGCGAGTCCATCGCCACACGGGAGGGGGTGTCTGTGCTCTACTCGAAGCTGCTGGCCAACAAAGAGGCGGTGCTGCTCCCCCAGCAGGTCCTGTGTCTGAAGGGCCCCCAGCTCCCAGACTTTGAGCGCGAGTCCCTCTCCAGCGATGAACAGGAGCACTACCTGGACGCTCTGCTCAGCAGCCAGCTGGCCCTGGCCAAGATGGTCTGCTCCGACTCCCCCTTCGCCGCCGCGCTGCGCAAACGCGTGCTGGTGCTCCAGAGGATCTTCTACGCACTTTCCAACAAGTATCACGACAAAGGGAAGGTCAAGCAGCAGCAGCACTCTCCAGAGAACAACTCGGGCTCTGCTGACCTGCACTCTGTCAGCGAGCGGCCGCGCTCCAGCACCGACGCCCTCATCGAGATGGGGGTCCGAACGGGCCTCAGCCTCCTGTTCGCTCTGCTGCGCCAAAGCTGGATGATGCCCCCTCCTCCCGGTCCCGGCGGAGGTCCTGGAGGCAACATAAACTTGTGTAATGATGTCATTCACACGGCCATCGACGTGGTCAGCTCTCTGCCGCCGCTGTCTTTGGCCAATGAGAGCAAGATCCCCCCCATGGGCCTGGACTGCCTGGCTCAGGTCACCACCTTCCTGAAAGGGGTGACCATGCCGAACTCGGGGGCGGATATTCTAGGGCGGCGGCTGGCGTCGGAGCTGCTGCTGGGGCTGGCCTCTCAGAGGGGGTCCCTGCGCTACCTGCTGGAGTGGATCGAGATGGCCTTAGCAGCTTCAGCTGTGGTCAGCACAATGGAGGAGAACAAGGTTCTGCAGAACCAGGAGGGGCTCATCGGCTATGACTGCTTCATGAACATCCTGATGCAGATGAGACGCTCCCTGGTGAGTGGGCGGTCCCTTCATTTCATCAAAGAGTCAGTCAGTTCAGACGCTCCCTTCATCGTGACGTTTAAAAACAGTGAGAGCTGAACGTGAGGAGAGATCTCAACACGTTTACGGAGCTCCAACCATTACTGTCATTAGAATTGTTATACATTTATTATTATTATTATTATTATTATATGTTACTATGATAATAATAATAATTATGATTATGATTATTATTGTTACTTTATACATTTGTCATTATTATTATAGTTTTATTTATTATTATTATTATTATTATTATTAGTAGTATTATATGTTACTATGATAATAATCATATGATTATGATTATTATTGTTACTTTATACATTTGTCATTATTATTATAGTTTTATTTATTATTATTATTATTATTATTATTAGTATTATATGTTACTATGATAATAATAATAATAATAATTATGATTATTATTGTTACTTTATACATTTGTCATTATTATTATAGTTTTATTTATTATTATTATTATTATTATTATTAGTAGTATTATATGTTACTATGATAATAATCATAATAATAATTATTATTGTTACTTTATACATTTGTCATTATTATTATAGTTTTATTTATTATTTTCATCCTGTCATGTCATTATCGTTTGATGTGGTGTGTGTCGGGTTCTAACCTCGATCCGTGTCTCAGGGTTCTTCAGCAGATCGCAGTCAGTGGAGAGAACCGACCCGGACCTCTGACGGCCTCTGCTCTCTGTACGAGGCGGCGCTCTGTCTGTTTGAGGAGGTAGGACGTTTTTTTCAGGTCTCTGTGCAGAAACTCTCGTTCCTTCAGCGTGAGAAAGTCTTCCTGTTAGAGATCAGCTGTTTGTTTTCTGTAGATGACACTCTGATGAATCCTCCAGGGAGAATGAACCTCACCTCCTTTTCTCCCTCCAGGTCTGTCGGATGGCGTCAGACTACTCTCGCACCTGCGTCAGTCCGGACAGCATTCAGACCGGAGAGGCTCCTGTGGTGTCTGAAACCTGTGAGGTGTACGTGTGGGGCAGTAACAGCAGCCATCAGCTGGTGGAGGGGACGCAGGAGAAGATCCTGCAGCCAAAGCTGGCCGCCAGCTTCGCCGACGCTCAGACAGTAAGAATCAACCCGCCACCTTTCCTGTGAGAGAGTCTCGCTCTCTGTGTGTTCTGGTTCTGGTTCTGGTTCTTTCAGGGTCCAGAACCAAAGATCTGAGCGGACCGAGGAGAGCGGTGTGGAGGAGTGATGAACGGCCGTGAACTGGGCTGCTCCTTTTAATAACATGTTCAATAAAGAGGAGATGAAACAGAGAAATGAACCAGTGAACAAATGAACCAATGAACCACAGCGGAGAGATGAGGGGATTATTTTAGGGGGAATAACAAAGAAACAGAGAAAATCAGCTGATAGTTCTGACAGAGGAGCGGGTTCTCCTGGTCTGGACCGCCTGTCAGACGTGATCAGATGTTTTCTGTGGTTTCTACGGTGAGTGAGGAGGTTTCTGATTCTGTGCTTTTATTTTGAAGTTTGGTGGTTTTCTCCTCTAAACTGTTTCAGAGACTTTTTATTTCGAACCAATCCGATGACAGCGTGTTCACTTTTCTATTTTACATTTTTAACATTTATTTTTATTTCTGTGATTTTTGTAGAATAATTTTTTTAAATTTGTAATTTTCCATGATTTTATTTTTTATTTTATAATTTGAATTTTTAATTTTATTTAATATTTTTTCCACTTTTCCCTTATTTAAGTAAATGGGCTGATTTTTTTTTTAAAGTCAGTTTTTAAAAACGTTTCGGCCGTCAGTGTTTATATATTTATTAAGTATATATATTTATGAAGTGTTTGTATTATTGAAGAGCCTTCTGTATGTGATGATCTTTAGTGTTTCTCTGTAAATGTGACATGATGAAGATCTGACTCTAAACCCAGAGGAACACCTGGTCTGGTCTGGTCTGGTCTGGTCAGGTTTGAATGTTTGTGTTGCTGGTTCAGGACTTTGGTGAGACCCTGAAAAAGGTTCAGTCCGTGGTTCTGGTCCTGGTCAGCCTTCATGATTCTTCAGTTTTAGCGGTGACTCCTGTTTTTATGGTGGCCTTATCTGTGAGAAACAGCAACGACGCCATGAAGGAGGTCCACAGAGAGTTCTGAGTCCTTTTACATGATCCAGCAGACGTGGTTCAGACCTGACTCAGAAGAAGTCCAGAAACAAACTCAGCTGGTCTGAAAGAGGGACAGGTTTTCCTTCAGGACTTTATTTCATGGTCAGTCTTGAAAAAGGCTTTTACTCCGTGTGTGTGTGTGTGTGTGTGTGTGTGTGTGTGTGTGTGTGTGTGTGTGTGTGTGTGTGTGTGTGTGTGAGAGAGAGAGAGATAAGCACACTGAGACCTCTGCTCTGTCAGATTAGTGTTTGAGTTTCAGTTTGAACTTTTTCTTCTGATCTGGACAGAAAGAAAAACACAGACTCTAAAAAAAGGAGGTTAGTGATGCTGCCGTCAAAACTTTACTATTTCTGTTTGTCCAACACACCAATAATAATAACATAATATAATAATAATAATATGATAATAATATAATAATAACATAATATAATAATAATATGATAATAATAATATAATAATAATAACATAATATAATAATAATATGATAATAATATAATAATAACATAATATAATAATAATATGATAATATATTATAATAATAAATAACAATATTATAATAATATAATAATAACATAATATAATAATAATATGATAATAATATGATTATGATATAATAATAACATAATATAATAATAATATAATAATATTATAATAATATTATAATAATAATATAATAATAATAATAATATGATACAGAAATAAAGACATCTGCATCAGAGTGAACAGACACCGTCAGAGAAATCTGTGATGGAGAATATCTGCTGTGAACCAGACGATGATGATGGTGATGATGATGATGATGATGATGATGATGTTGGTGATGATGTTGGTGATGATGATCATCATGATGATGATGGTGATGATGATGATGATGATGATGATGATGATGATGATGATGTTGGTGATGATGTTGGTGATGATGATCATCATGATGATGATGATGACGATGGTGATGGTGATGATGATGATGATGATGGTGATGGTGATGTTGATGATGGTGATGTTGATGATGATGTTGGTGATGATGATCATCATGATGATGATGGTGATGATGATGATTGACACACTCAGTCAGGGAGCAGGACAAGAGGGTCAAAAAAGAGAATAAATACCAGGATATAAATGTTTATATTTGTAAATATTATAGATATCATAGATGAAATAAATATGATAGATATTATAAATATTGTAGATATTTTAGATAATAATATCATAGATATAAATATTATAGATATCGTTAATGTTATAGATATTATAGATATAGTATACAATGGTGATCCTTCAGACAGAGGCGGGTTAAAGTCATCCTGATCCTCTTTAGATCTCCTCTGTCTCCTCCTGAGTTCAGAACCTTCAGTCAGACCTTCACCTCCTTCACCTCCTTCCTTCTCCTCCTCTCTCTTCACAGATTGAAGCAGGTCAGTACTGCACTTTCGTCATCTCCTCGGACGGTTCTGTACGGGCCTGTGGGAAAGGAAGTTACGGTCGCCTCGGGCTCGGAGACTCCAACAACCAGTCGACCCTGAAGAAGCTGACCTTTGAACCCCACCGCGCCATCAAGAAGGTGTCGTCCTCCAAGGGTTCAGACGGTCACACGCTCGCCTTCACCACCGAGGGGGAGGTCTTCAGCTGGGGGGACGGGGATTATGGGAAACTGGGTCATGGGAACAGCTCCACCCAGAAATACCCCAAACTGATCCAGGGACCTCTGCAGGGGAAGGTACCCAACCCAGAACCTGCACCTCCTTCACACTGCTGCACCTCCTCCTAATACAAATGTGTGTTCTTTTAGGTGTGTGTGTGTGTGTGTGTGTGTGTGTGTGTGTGTGTGTGTGTGTGCGTGCGTGCGTGCATGTGTTGACCTTGAATAACCCCGGTCCAAACCTGTGTTCTGGTTCTGGTTGTGTTTCAGGTGGTGGTGTGTGTGTCTGCTGGATACAGACACAGCGCTGCGGTCAGTGAGGACGGAGAGCTCTACACCTGGGGTGAAGGAGACTTTGGAAGATTAGGTAAGAAGGTTCAGATCCTGGATCTGTCAGGGACCCAGGTCTCTGAGATCCACCTGTCCTGTGCTGATGGTTCCTGTAGGAGCTGTAATCCTGGTTCTGTTCAGTCAGAACATCTCAGTACGTTTCTTCTCCAGCTGTTTGTGTTTTTATCGATGATGTGGATTAAAGAGAAGAATCATCATAAATAAACCGAGTTCTCTCTAAAGTTCAGATCTACAGATTCTACTCAGAGGCAGGATGACAGTATTCTGACCCTGAACTTAAACTGTTACTGCATCAATAAAAGTTCCACAAGTTCCCGTCTGTCAATCAAAGATCGGACTTCTGAGCAGCTTCTGACCCGTCTTAACCTTTGCTGTCGTTTGGGGTCACAGGTCACGGCGACAGTAACAGCAGGAACATTCCCACTCTGGTCAAAGACATCAGTAACGTTGGCGAGGTGTCGTGCGGAAGCTCCCACACCATCGCTCTGTCCAAGGACGGGCGCACTGTCTGGTCGTTTGGAGGCGGGGACAACGGTGAGTCAGAAACTGTGGACCACAGCGAGTCCACAAGAAGAGTCCAGAGTCCAGAGTGGGGTTTGAAGTGTGTCCAGGTGTGTTATCAGAGTGTGTGTGTGTGTGTGTGTGTGTGTGTGTGTGTGTGTGTCCACATGCAGGAAAACTGGGTCATGGAGATACCAACCGGGTCTACAAACCAAAGGTGGTGGAGGCCCTTCAGGGGATGTTCATCAGGAAAGTGTGTGCAGGGAGCCAATCATCTCTGGCCTTGACCTCCACAGGACAGGTAGGACTCTTCAAAGACCTGGACCTGGAGGTCTGAAGGTCCCCCTCAGGTCTAAGCTGAACCGTGTCTCTGTGTTCAGGTCTACGCCTGGGGCTGTGGGGCCTGTCTGGGATGTGGTTCCTCTGAGGCCACGGCGCTCAGACCCAAACTGATCGAGGAGCTGGCCATGACCCGGGTGGTGGACATCTCCATCGGGGACAGTCACTGTCTGGCCCTGTCACATGGTACGGTCCACTTCCTGTCAGGTCTGTGGAGGGTTAACCTGACATCATGTTGTAATAGAGAGGAGGGCAGAGACCGAGGGGCGACTGACCCGGTTTCTGACTCCACCTGTCGGGGCGGTCTCTGTCTCTGTGCTGGACTTTAAGAGTCTGAGAACATCACAGAGAGGGTCCCTGCAGAGAGTCAGAGGACCTGGACTTTAATAATAATAATAATAATAATAAATCTTCAACATAAAGCGAGACTCCAAAGCTCGGTCCTGTGGAGGTGTCCTCAACAGTTCAGGTTTGAGTTCTGTAGAGATTCTGACTAAAGCTGTTCACCTGCAGGGACCGTCCTGTAAGATATCAGTGAGGGGAGGGGTTTACTGAGAACGGGGTCATTGATCCCTTAACTATTAACCAATTAATCAACCATCAACCTACCTACCTACACCAGGTTAATTTAACTCTTTAAACTCAGGTTAATTCAACTCTTTAAACTCAGGTTA
The DNA here is from genome assembly GCA_962446985.1 of Xyrichtys novacula. Taxonomy (NCBI): domain Eukaryota; kingdom Metazoa; phylum Chordata; class Actinopteri; order Labriformes; family Labridae; genus Xyrichtys; species Xyrichtys novacula. The sequence continues at coordinate 40,164,142 of OY660864.1, read as the reverse complement.
ATTCAACTCTTTAAACTCAGGTTTATTTAACTCTTTATATTCAGGTTAATTTTACCCTTTAAACTCAGGTTTATTTAACTCTTTAAACTCAGGTTAATTTAACCCTTTAAACTCAGGTTTATTTAACTCTTTAAACTCAGGTTAATTTAACTCTTTAAACTCAGGTTTATTTAACTCTTTATATTCAGGTTAATTTTACCCTTTAAACTCAGGTTAACTTAACTCTTTAAACTCAGGTTAATTTAACCCTTTAAACTCAGGTTAATTTAACCCTTTAAACTCAGGTTAATTTAACTCTTTAAACTCAGGTTTATTTAACTCTTTATATTCAGGTTAATTTTACCCTTTAAACTCAGGTTAATTTAACTCTTTAAACTCAGGTTAATTTAACCCTTTAAACTCAGGTTTATTTAACTCTTTATATTCAGGTTAATTTTACCCTTTAAACTCAGGTTAATTTAACCCTTTAAACTCAGGTTAATTTAACTCTTTAAACTCAGGTTTTATTTAACCCTTTAAACTCAGGTTAATTTAACCCTTTAAACTCAGGTTAATTTAACCCTTTATATTCAGGTTAATTTAACCCTTTAAACTCAGGTTAATTTAAGTCTTTAAACTCAGGTTAATTTAACTCTTTAAACTCAGGTTTTATTAACCCTTTAAACTCAGGTTAATTTTACTCTTTAAACTCAGGTTAATTTAACCCTTTAAACTCAGGTTTATTTAACCCTTTAAACTCAGGTTTTATTAACCCTTTAAACTCAGGTTTATTTAACTCTTTATATTCAGGTTAATTTAACTCTTTAAACTCAGGTTAATTTAACTCTTTAAACTCAGGTTAATTTAACTCTTTAAACTCAGGTTAATTTAACTCTTTAAACTCAGGTTAATTTAACTCTTTAAACTCAGGTTAATTTAACTCTTTATATTCAGGTTAATTTAACCCTTTAAACTCAGGTTAATTTAAGTCTTTAAACTCAGGTTAATTTAACTCTTTAAACTCAGGTTTTATTAACCCTTTAAACTTAGGTTAATTTTACTCTTTAAACTCAGGTTAATTTAACCCTTTAAACTCAGGTTAATTTAACTCTTTAAACTCAGGTTTATTTAACCCTTTAAACTCAGGTTAATTTAACTCTTTAAACTCAGGTTTTATTAACCCTTTAAACTCAGGTTAATTTTACTCTTTAAACTCAGGTTAATTTAACCCTTTAAACTCAGGTTTATTTAACTCTTTAAACTCAGGTTTTATTAACCCTTTAAACTCAGGTTAATTTTACTCTTTAAACTCAGGTTAATTTAACCCTTTAAACTCAGGTTTATTTAACTCTTTAAACTCAGGTTTTATTTAACCCTTTAAACTCAGGTTTATTTAACTCTTTAAACTCAGGTTAATTTAACTCTTTAAACTCAGGTTTAATTAACTCTTTAAACTCAGGTTAATTTAACCCTTTAAACTCAGGTTTATTTAACTCTTTAAACTCAGGTTAATTTAACCCTTTAAACTCAGGTTTATTTAACTCTTTAAACTCAGGTTTTATTAACCCTTTAAACTCAGGTTTATTTAACTCTTTAAACTCAGGTTTATTTAACTCTTTAAACTCAGGTTAATTTAACCCTTTAAACTCAGGTTAATTTAACTCTTTAAACTCAGGTTTATTTAACCCTTTAAACTCAGGTTAATTTAACTCTTTAAACTCAGGTTAATTTAACTCTTTAAACTCAGGTTAATTTAACTCTTTAAACTCAGGTTTATTTAACTCTTTAAACTCAGGTTAATTTAACTCTTTAAACTCAGGTTTTTAAAAGTAAAGCTGAAGTTCACAGACCCAGAGTTCAGATCATGACTCCAGGCCCTTCTTAAAAATAAAACGTCATGTTTCACTCTCTCTCTTTTCTCTCTTCTCTCTCTCTCTCTCTCTCTCTTTTTTTTTACTCCTCCATCATCCAGATAATGAAGTCTACGCCTGGGGAAACAACTCCATGGGTCAGTGTGGTCAGGGGAACTCCACCGGACCCATCACTAAACCCAAGAAGGTCGTCGGTCTGGACGGAGTCGCCATCCAGCAGATCTCAGCGGGGACGTCTCACAGCCTGGCGTGGACGGCTCTGCCCAGAGACAGGTCAGCTGAGTGGGGGGGTGTCTGTGTTTGAGGGGGAGGTCAAAGGTCAGGAGACTGTGTTTTTCACTGTTTGGTTGGTGATGCGTCTGAACGCTCCGTTGTGCTTCAGGGGAACTCTGAAGTCCTGCTCTGGTTCTGACCCGCCTCTCTTTGCTCTTCAGACAGGTGGTGGCGTGGCACCGGCCCTACTGCGTGGACCTTGAAGAAAGCACCTTCTCCCACCTGCGCTCCTTCCTGGAGCGTTACTGTGACGGCATCAACAGCGAGGTTCCTCCTCTGCCGTTCCCCTCGTCCAGGTGAGACCACGTCATCCTCAAACCCGTCTCCTCATGGAACCACCTCCACCCTCTTCTCTGGGTCTAAGGTGGATCCTCCGTCACTCAGGTACCACTAATTCCAGTCATGTGGGGTTTTTGTGTCTGCAGGGAGCATCATAACTTCCTCAAGTTGTGCCTTCGGCTTCTGTCCAATCATCTGGCTCTGGCTCTGGCGGGGGGCGTGGCCACCAGTATCTTGGGTCGTCAGGCGAGGCCTCTGAGGAACCTCCTGTTCAGACTGATGGACTCCTCAGTACCGGATGAGATTCAGGAGGTACGAGGAGGAGGACAGATGTTTGTTCTGTGCGGTCGGCAGGTTCACTAAGAGAGAGAGAGAGAGAGAGCGAGAGAGAGAGAGAGAGAGGAGTACCCCTTGTGGGCCCTCTAGACCCTCTTGTGGTTCCCCTTTAGTAGTCCCACAAGTTCCCAAAGTAGTCTTCTGTTTCAGTCCTGTCTCTCAGGTACTAAAGGAACCTTCAGTCATGTCCACGTAAACGTCCCACCGCTGAGAGGACCACCTTTAAACTCTGAAATAAGGACTGGACTTAGGCGGGAACCTTAGAACCTTTAGAACCTGACTGAGGTTCCAGGAACCTCAGTCAGGTTCAGGGTTCCTGGTGTCTAAACCTGAATAAACAGGGAGGAGGAAAGAGGGAACCCTAAACCCGACCTCACCTGAGCTCACCTGTGTGTGTGTGTGTGTGTGTGTGTGTGTGTGTGTGTGTGTGTGTGTGTGTGTGTGTGTGTGTGTGTGTGTCTCCCCCAGGCTGTGATCGAGACCCTGTCGGTGGGGGCCACCATGCTGCTCCCCCCGCTCAGAGAGAGGATGGAGCTGCTCCACTCTCTGCTCCCTCAGGGTCCTGACAGATGGGAGAGTCTCTCCAAAGGACAGGTACCCTGACCCTGTTTTTACGTTTCAGAGAATCAAAAATTAAAAAAGGAGAAAAAAAAACTCTAGAGTTAAAATTTTAACCAAAAGAGAGAGAGAACGAAGAGAAGAGACAGAAGAACCGAGTTTATTAAGGAGTTTTTAAAGTTTATTCAGGAGTTTTTAAAGTTTATTCAGGAGATTTTAAAGTTTATTCAGTGTTTTTTAAAGTTTATTCAGGAGTTTTTAAAGTTTATTCAGGAGATTTTAAAGTTTATTCAGTGTTTTTTAAAGTTTATTCAGTGTTTTTTAAAGTTCATTCAGTGTTTTTTAAAGTTTATTCAGGAGTTTTTAAAGTTTATTTAGGAGATTTTAAAGTTTATTCAGTGTTTTTTAAGTTTATTCAGGAGTTTTTAAAGTTTATTTAGGAGATTTTAAAGTTTATTCAGGAGATTTTAAAGTTTATTCAGGAGATTTTAAAGTTTATTCAGGAGATTTTAAAGTTTATTCAGGAGTTTTTTAAAGTTTATTCAGGAGTTTTTAAAGTTTATTCAGGAGATTTTAAAGTTTATTCAGGAGTTTTTAAAGTTTATTCAGGAGATTTTAAAGTTTATTCAGGAGTTTTTAAAGTTTATTCAGGAGTTTTTAAAGTTTATTCAGGAGATTTTAAAGTTTATTCAGGAGTTTTTAAAGTTTATTCAGGAGATTTTAAAGTTTATTCAGGAGATTTTAAAGTTTATTCAGGAGATTTTAAAGTTTATTCAGGAGTTTTTAAAGTTTATTCAGGAGATTTTAAAGTTTATTCAGGAGATTTTAAAGTTTATTAAGAGATTTTAAAGTTTATTTAGGAGATTTTAAAGTTTATTCAGGAGATTTTAAAGTTTATTTAGGAGATTTTAAAGTTTATTCAGGAGATTTTAAAGTTTATTTAGGAGATTTTAAAGTTTATTCGTTTATTCAAGAGTTTTTAAAGTTTATTCAGGAGATTTTAAAGTTTATTCAGGAGATTTTAAAGTTCATTCAGTGTTTTTTAAAGTTTATTCAGGAGTTTTTAAAGTTTATTCAGGAGATTTTAAAGTTTATTCAGGAGATTTTAAAGTTTATTCAGGAGATTTTAAAGTTTATTCAGGAGATTTTAAAGTTTATTCAGGAGTTTTTAAAGTTTATTCAGTGTTTTTTAAGTAAATTCAGTGGTTGTTAAAGTATATTTTGGTATTCTTTAAAGTCTTGAAGGCCCCCTCAGTTCTTCTCACCATCAGGTCTTTGTTTCTTCTTCTCAGAGGATGCAGTTGGACATCATCCTCACCAGTCTCCAGGACCACACCCACGTGGCCTCGCTCCTCGGTTACAGCTCTCCTGCTGACGGCCCAGAGGTCCTGTCATCAGCTCCGGGTTTTACAGCCACCTCTGACGGCGCCACAGCGGGCCACCCTGACACCCACCTGGCTGAGATCCTGATGAAGACCCTGCTGAGGAACCTGGGCTTCTACACGGTGAGGGGGTGGTGTTGGACGGAGCTCCGTCAGAGAGCTTTAATGATTGATTCAGTCTGGTGATCAATAAAAATGGAGTTTGTAGATCATAATGATCCATGAAGCTCTGACAGGGACAGACCTTAGTGAGGAAGAAGGTCCTCCTCCTCCTCCTCCTCCTCCTTCTTTTGCTCCTCCTCCTCCTCCTCCTCCTCCTCCTCCTCCTTCTTCTGCTCCTCCTTCTCCTCCTCCTCCTTCTCTTCCTCCTCCTCCTCCTCCTCCTTCTTCTGCTCCTCCTCCTTCTCCTCCTCCTCCTTCTCTTCCTCCTCCTTCTCCTTCCCCTTCTTCTTCTGCTCCTCCTCCTCCTTCTTCTGCTCCTCCTTCTCCTCCTCCTCCTTCTCTTCCTCCTCCTCCTCCTCCTCCTCTCTCCTTCAGGAGGAGCATGAGTCAGCTTTAATCCTTTCTTATCATCACCTGACGCCTCTTTCCGGGCTCAACAGCAGCAGCTCTCGAAAGGCTGCAGATATTGATTTTACCACACTCACACACACACACACACACTCACACACACACACACACACTCACACACACACACACACACACACACACACACACACACACACACTCACACACTCACACACACACTCACTCACACACACTCACTCACACACACACTCACACACACACACACACACACACTCTGGGTTATTTTAAGTGTGTGTGATCATGCAGGCCTCTCCCTGCGTCTCCTCTTCAGCTCCTCCTCTCTCTCCTCTCGTTCAGACCGAAACGACAAACTTTAATCTGATAACAGACGCTGCAGTTTGGACCAAACCCAGTTTTACAGACGGAGGTGTGATGATGATGATGATGATGAAGATGATGATGAAGATGATGGGATAACAGAGTTCATGTCTGCTCTCATCATTAGAGGTCCAGTTTTAGGACTTAAACTCAGACCTGTTTCCTGTTCTTCATCATCGTCTTCTTCACTCATCCAGACATTCCTGTTTTTAAAGAGAGCTGGATCTGTCTAAGCTCCGCCCCCTTAGTGAGAACCTGACGAGAGAGGACGAGCTGGACCGCACTTCTCTGCAGATGAGACAGATATAGATATCTCACTTTGTACATCTATATCTAACATTGTATATCTATATCTATGAGCTAATGTTGTACATCTATATCTATATCTATGAGCTAATGTTGTACATCTATATCTATATCTATGAGCTAATGTTGTACATCTATATCTATATCTATGAGCTAACGCTGACAGACCGACCCAAACACGTGACTTCAGCTCTGTAACATGTTTAATCGACTCCTTTACCTTAAAGTGATGAAGGTTCACACCTGAACTGGAACACAGGTTCACCTGGACACACACTAGAACCCTGAACCTGGCACTGTTTACATCCAATATGTATGTGTGTGTGTGTGTGTGTGTGTGTGTGTGTGTGTGTGTCTGTGTGTGTCTGTGTGTGTCTCTGTGTGTGTCCCTGTGTGTGTCTCTGTGTGTGTCCCTCTCTGTGTGTGTCCCTGTGTGTCCCTGTGTGTGTCTCTGTGTGTGTCCCTGTGTGTGTGTCTGTGTGTGTCTGTGTGTCCCTGTGTGTGTCCCTGTGTGTCCCTGTGTGTGTGTCCCTGTGTCCCTGTGTGTGTCCCTGTGTGTCTCTGTGTGTGTGTCTCTGTGTGTGTCCCCCTCTGTGTGTGTCCCCCTCTGTGTGTCCCCCTCTGTGTGTGTCCCTCTCTGTGTGTGTCTCTGTGTGTCCCCCTCTCTGTGTCCCCCTCTGTGTGTGTCTCTGTGTGTCCCCCTCTGTGTGTGTCTCTGTGTGTGTCTGTGTGTGTCTCTGTGTGTCCCCCTCTCTGTGTCCCCCTCTGTGTGTGTCTCTGTGTGTGTCCCTGTGTGTGTCCCTGTGTGTCCCCCTCTGTGTGTCCCTCTGTGTGTCCCCCTCTGTGTGTCCCCCTCTGTGTGTGTCTCTGTGTGTGTCTCTGTGTGTCCCTGTGTGTCCCTCTCTGTGTGTCCCCTCTGTGTGTGTCCCTGTGTGTCTCTGTGTGTGTCCGTGTATCTCTGTGTGTGTCCCTGTGTGTGTCCCTCTCTGTGTGTCCCCCTCTGTGTGTGTCTCTGTCTGTGTCCCTGTGTGTGTCCCTGTGTGTGTCTCTGTGTGTGTCTCTGTGTGTGTCCCTGTGTGTGTCTCTGTGTGTCCCTGTGTGTCCCTCTCTGTGTGTGTCTCTGTGTGTGTCCCTGTGTGTGTCTCTGTGTGTCCCTGTGTGTGTCCCTGTGTGTCTCTGTGTGTGTCCGTGTATCTCTGTGTGTGTCCCTGTGTGTCCCCCTCTCTGTGTGTCCCCCTCTGTGTGTGTCTCTGTGTGTGTCTCTGTGTGTCCCTGTGTGTGTCTCTGTGTGTCTCTGTGTGTGTCCCCGTGTGTCCCTGTGTGTCCCTGTGTGTCCCTCTCTGTGTGTGTGTCTCTGTGTGTCCCCCTCTGTGTGTCCCCCTCTCTCTGTGTCCCTCTTCAGGACCAGGCCTTCGGGGAGTTGGAGAAGAACAGCGATAAGCTGCAGCAGGGCACGTCCTCGTCGGACAGCAGTCAGCCCGCCCACCTCCACCAGCTGCTCTGCTCTCTGCAGAAACAGCTGTTGGCGTTCTGTCACATCAACTCTGTCACTGAGGTACGCACGCGCTCAGACCCCGTCCCGCCTCCTCGCAGTCATGTGACTATGTTAGAAACAGGAAGTGTCATTTGTTCAGAGCCTCTTCTCCTGATCTTCTCCACGTGCAGAACTCCAGCAGCGTGGCCTTACTCCACAAACATCTGCAGCTCCTGCTGCCGCACGCCACCGACATCTTCTCCCGCTCGGCCGCCCTGATCAGGGAGAGCTCCTGGAACGGGAGCATCCGCGAGAAGCTGCAGGGTGAGGAGGAGCGCCGACTGACTCTGTGTGGAGCGAGGAGCTTTGACCTCGCCGTCTGACTGTGTTGACCTCAGCTGACGCCTGTTTGTGTGTCACAGACAGAGAACGAGGACGCCGCGGCGAGGCGTTTCTAAAAAAGACTCATGTCAAAATAATCCCTTTAAAGACAGGCGTTAAAAACAGGCAGAACAGTCAACCATCAGGTCAAACAAAGACCAGAGTCAGAGTCAGACCTAAAGATCTGAAGATCCAAAACCTGGTCCAGAAGGGTCTGCGGACCAGAACACGCTCCTCTTGAGCGTGTCGTAGATTTGTTTGAGATGTGAACGAAACACAAACACAGAAATCAGAGAGTGAAGGAAACCACCGAGACGATGAGCACAGACCTGTCCGTCTGTTACCATGGTGATAAGAGAGTTAGGAACATCACTTTCAAACTGATGAAACATGTGTGATCAATTAAATGTAATGTTTGATCAGCTGACGGCCCGTCTCCAGGCAGAAACCTCAGCTGGACCTGTGAGGAGGTCAGGAGGAGGAGGTCACCTGCTGCTTCAGGTGGATCCATGTTTGATGGCGACTCCTGCGATTAACAAAGAGGTCAAAAAACATGGGAGAAGTTTGTGAGGAGGAGGTCTATGACTCGCTAAATAATGAGCATCTTAAATTTATTGAAACTAAAATATTCTCCAGGTCGACTTCAAACAACAAGCGAAATAAAAAAGGAAATTTAGCGATAAAGAGTGTTTCACTTCTTCAGCACCGAGCAGAAACAGAAAACAGCTGTCCTCACTCTCTAACCACAGGAGCAGCAAAGACACCAATAATCACTCATTCATGATAATCAATATCCTGAACTTTTCCAAATAATTCAGAGAATCAAAGAATCAATAAGCTTCGCTGCGCTCAGATCTCAGAGGTCTTAGTCCACCAGCCTCCTGACGGTTGATCCTCAGAGGAGTCCTGTCCCTCAGAAGTCTGCAGGTTTTTGGATGGAGACGGTTCAGAGTCCTGGTGGACTTTCCTCTAGTCCTGGTCTTGATGGAGATGTTCTTGGTTGTTCCTCTGATCCTCTGATCGATCGCAGACTGACTCCCTCGCCTCGTCTCTCTCCTCTCTCTCCTCCAGATGTCATCTTCGTGTCGGCGGCGGGCAGTATGTTGTGTCAGATCGTCAACTCGCTGCTGCTCCTCCCCGTGTCGGTGGCGAGGCCTCTGCTGAGCCACCTTCTGGACCTGCTGCCTCCTCTGGACCGCCTCAACAGACTGCTGCCTGCAGCCGCCCCGCTGGAGGACCAGGAGCTGCAGTGGCCTCTGCACGGTGAGAAAGTCCAGACCTCATCTGGTCCTCCTCACGGTTCAGACGTTAGCCCTCAGGTGTCAAAGATCCAGCTGTTCCAGGTGTTCATGACTCCTCCTCTTCCTGTTTCCCTCGCTCCATCACACCTTCAGGTACGTCAGACTTCGCAGAGCCGGCCTCAGGTATGTCCCTGCCACAGCCGGCGCTCTCCTGGGTCTGGTTGGTGGATCTGGAGAGGACGGTCGCCCTCCTGGTGGGTCGTTGTCTCGGCGGGATGCTGCAGGGGGCGCCAACCTCTCTGGAGGAGCAGGACACGGCGTACTGGCTCAAAACGCCGCTCTTCAGCAACGGACTGGAAATGGACATCCCTCAGCTGGGTGAGCAGAGAGACGGCCGGACGGACGGGGGGCGGGTTCATGAGATCTGAAAACGGGTTTTAGATCCTATTATAGTGAGATTAAGATTATAGAATAATGTAGTCAGATTAAGATTAAAGAATACTGTAGTGAGATTAAGATTATAGAATAATGTAGTCAGATTAAGATAAAAAAATACTGTAGTCAGATTAAGATAAAAAAATACTGTAGTTAGATTAAGATTATAGAATATTGAAGTTAGATTAAGATTATAGAATACTGAAGTCAGATTAAGATTAAAGAATATTGAAGTCAGATTAAGATTATAGAATACTGTAGTCAGATTAAGATAAAAAAATACTGTAGTTAGATTAAGATTATAAAATACTGACGTTAGATCAAGATTAAAGAATACTGAAGTTAGATCAAGATTATAGAATACTGAAGTTAGATTAAGATTATAGAATACTGTCGTTAGATTAAGATTATAAAATACTGTAGTTAGATTAAGATTATAGAATATTGAAGTTAGATTAAGATTATAGAATACTGAAGTCAGATTAAGATTAAAGAATATTGAAGTCAGATTAAGATTATAGAATACTGTAGTCAGATTAAGATAAAAAAATACTGTAGTTAGATTAAGATTATAAAATACTGAAGTTAGATTAAGATTATAGAATACTGAAGATAGATCAAGATTAAAGAATACTGAAGTTAGATTAAGATTATAGAATACTGAAGTTAGATTAAGATTATAGAATACTGTAGTTAGATTAAGATTATAGAATACTGTAGTTAGATTAAGATTATAGAATACTGTAGTTAGATTAAGATTATAGAATACTGTAGTTAGATTAAGATTAAAGAATACTGTAGTCAGATTAAGATTATAGAATACTGTAGTTAGATTAAGATTATAGAATACTGTCGTTAGATTAAGATAATAAATTACTGAAATTAGATTAAGATTATAGAATACTGTAGTGAGATTAAGATTATAGAATAATGTAGTCAGATTAAGATTATAGAATACTGTAGTAAGATTAAGATTATAGAATACTGAAGTTAGATTAAGATTATAGAATACTGTCGTTAGATTAAGATTATAGAATACTGTAGTTAGATTAAGATTATAGAATACTGAAGTTAGATCAAGATTATAGAATATTGAAGTTCGATTAAGATTATAGAATACTGTCGTTAGATTAAGATTATAGAATAATGTAGTCAGATTAAGATTATAGAATAATGTAGTCAGATTAAGATTATAGAATACTGAAGTTAGATCAAGATTATAAAATACTGTAGTTAGATTAAGATTATAGAATACTGAAACTAGATTAAGATTATAGAATACTGTAGTTAGATTAGGATTATAGAATACTGAAACTAGATTAAGATTATAGAATACTGTAGTTATATGAAGGTTTTTAAATAAGGCAGATTTTTAGTCACGTGTCCTCCCGTCGCCTTAAATCAGAACTTTTTAATTTAATTTAAAATAAAAACACAGAGCAACTCTTTGTTTTTGTTTTTATTAAGGAGGAGATCATCTGTGTGTCTTCTCTCTGAGATGATTCTCATTTCTTCACTCCTGTCCTCTCACACCCGTCTTCTCCTGTCCTCGCCCCTGTCCTCTCTCTTGTACTAACACTCGTCCTCTCTCCTGTTGTTTCCTGTCCTCACCCCTGTCCTCTCACCCCTGTCCTCTGTCCCCTGTCCCTCAGACACCTGTATCAGCTCCTTGTTGGAGGCGGCCCTGTCGGGGAACGAGGAGCAGAAACCGTTGGACTGTACTCTCCGTCCGGACCTGAGCGTCTTGGTGGACCTGGCTCTGGGTTCGTCTAAAGAACCGGCCAACAGTCTGTGGATCAACATGCAGGACTACGCCATCAGTAAAGGTCTGCTGTGGTTCTGAGGGGGGTTCTGGTGGTCTCTGTGGACCGGGTCGCTGACTGTCCTGGTGTTTGTGTTTCAGACTGGGACAACGCGTCTCTCAGTAACGAGTCCCTGTTGGACACCGTGTCCAGGTTTGTGTTGGCGGCTTTACTGAAGCACACGGGTCTGCTGGGACAAGGCTGTGGAGAGGGCAGGTACTGGACCATGAGAAGGTTCTGAGGGGGGGCTGAGGTCCAGTTTCTCCTGGATCAGCTGGACTCTGTCTCATGTCCCGTTTTGTCCTCAGGTACCAGCCGTCCAAGTCTCTGGCTGAAGTTTATCGCAGCGTCTATAAGGTCCGGAACCGCCTGCTGGCCTGTAAGAACATGGACTTCATCCAGACCAGATCGTCTTCACGAGAGCGGAGGGTGAGTGAGTGTCTGCTCAGATCTTCATCCACCCCATCTTCATCTTCTTCTCACCGAGCGTCATCTGGTTTCAGATCTCAGACAATCAGGACTCTCTGGACATGGACCCTCAGGAGCACTCCTTCACACGCACCATCGACGAGGAGGCGGAGCTTGAGGAGCGAGCCGACCGCGAGAGAGAGGAGGGGCATCAGGAGCAGGACGAGGAGGAAGAGGACAGGGAGCACGAGGTCATGACGGCTGGAAGTGAGTTCACCTGTGTGTGTCTGTGTGTGTGTGTGTGTGTGTGTGTGTGTGTCTGTGTGTGTGTGTGTGTGTGTCTGTGTGTGTGTGTGTGTGTGTGTGTGTGTGTGTGTGTGTGTGTGTGTGAGTGTGTGTGTGTGTGTGTGTGTGTGTGTGTGTGTGTGTGTGTGTGTGTGTGTGTGTGTGTGTGTGTGTGTAAAAACAGCTGATCTGTGTTTTTGCTGCAGTGACTTCTCCAGTGTTAGCGTGTTAGCATGTTAGCTTGTGTTGAGCGCTCAGTCGTGTTTTGCTAACAGCTTCAGTTTGAGGAGCTGCCCCCCCCCCCCCGTTAACTCCATGGTAACGAGGAGTCGTGTTTCCTGCTCCTCACTGCTCCTCACTGCTCCTCTAACCCGGCGTCCTGTGTGTGTTTCTTTGTGTGTTTTTGTGCGTCCTACACGACAGAAATCTTTCAATGTTTCCTCTCAGCGCGGGAGGTCGCTCGCAGCCGGGACAGAGAGCGGGCCAGCAGCAGTACCGGACTGGGCTCAGGTTCTGTTTCCAGGAGCGGAGGAGGAGGAGGAGGAGGAGGAGGAGGGGAGGACGACTCCATCCTGTCTCAGGAGGGGAGGAGGGGCAGCACGGGTCTCCCCGAGGGTCAGGACCTTTACACGGCGGCCTGTAACTCCGTGATCCACCGCTGCGCTCTGCTGCTGCTCGGGGTCAGCCCGGTTCTGGGAGAGCTGAGCAAACAGAACCAGGAGGAGGGCCAGACCCAGTCCACTACGGGGACGCAGGAGTGTCTGAGCTTCATGACCAGGTCAGAGCGGGGGGGCGGGGTCTGTCGCTCACTGTCGTTCCTACAGAACCGTCAGCAGGGGATGGTAGGAGAAGGTCCCGCCTACTTCACCTCTGATTGGCTGTGAAACTTCATCACACGCTCCAGCCGAGCGCGGGCCATCGGTTCTGTACATCAAACAGAACTTTACAGAACCCAAACCCGACAGACGATGAGGTTTCACAGCCATAAGGAATAACCAATCAGAGCCCAGCACTTCTACCCAATCAGAGGCGAAGAGGGCGGGACCTTCGTCTACCATCCTACAAAAGAAATCATCCCAGTCTAGACCTGGTCCCTCCCTTTGTCCTCAGACCTGGTCTTGGTCTGGTCCATCAGGTCCACAGTAACACAACAGAAGACCTGACAGAGTTTAACTGTTTAAAGTCCAAAGGAGGAAAAAAGGGACATCAGATAAAAACAGAAAAAATCCTTTAAAAAATAAACTTTTATAGAAACTAGGGATGGACCGAATGGGAAAATCTTGGCCGAAACCGAATACCGAATATAAGAAACACTTGGCCGAATAACCGAATACCGAATAGCCGAATATGATTAATAAATATGTATATAAATTATGATTTTTTATCATCAAGCAATTTTTGTACAATTGCTGTCATTGCCGTACATTTGTTTTAAAGCTACCTGATTATGGCAAAACCTGGCAAACTTAAATATTAATCACTTTATGTTTGAACCATGAAACATTTATTCAGCTGACATGACATAACAATGCTATAACAATAACATTCAATAAAATAAAATTAAGTAAATAACATCTTTGCAATAACAATACAAAAAAGTGCAATTTTCCCTGTAGGATAGCCTAAAGTAAATAAAATAAAATGTACATATGCAAAATAAATAAAATAAATGCAGGTACATGCATGCATATACATGATTGTGCAACAGTAAACACAAATCCAGGCCTGAGGACTTCAACATGCACTTACATGCATGCATATACGATTGTGCAAACTTTTGTGCAGTGAGTTTCTTAAACTCGTCATGTTTGTCCTTATGTTTAGCGCTCAAGTGGTTGATTCGCCCCGATGTACTGAAAGTTTTTGCCGTCACACCACCTCGAGACACTTCAGCAGAGCAGAGTTTACAAATTGCCATCAGACCATCTTTCTCTGATATGTCGAAATATTTCCAAACCGCAGACATGTCGGTTGAACGGCTTCGAGCCAAGACAGCTGCACGTATCGTGTGCGTCGTATCAGCATGCCGGTGTTGTGCCGTAGAATGCACCCCCGACAGGAGCGCGGTTGAAAGTACTTAACAAGGCGAAAATAATCCAAGCTTTCCTTACCATTGGATGAATTCAAAAGCGTGTGCCTTTAATAACTTCATTCAGGCTACTCAGATAAGCCGAAAAAATAGCCATCTGATTCAGAATATTATAATATAATGTATGCCAGCTTGACAGTTTACTGTACAGTTTATATACCCAAGCACACCTCCGTATGTGCATTTTGGAGACAGGTAAAATCAGAACGAAAGTTGTAACGATCAAATAGTCGTGTTTTTTAAAATATGAGATCATTTTCTTCCACTTTAAGAAGCTAACGAGTGGATGGGAGGCAGGGGGTGCTTTCTACGGCACAACACCGGCTTGCCTCTTGTCGCGTTCCGATTACGTCATCAACATGCCACTAAAACAGGGAAAACAGCGCCGTCTGCGTTTTCCGTTTTTGAGAGTTCATTCTAGACATATTTTTATCCACACTATTCGGTAATTTTTTTCGGCCATAACATCTATTCGGCCGAAAACCGAAAATTCATTTTTGATGCTTTTCGGCCGAATATTTTCGGCGCCGAATATTCGGACCCATCCCTAATAGAAACTGTGAAGTGAGTCTTCTCTGGTTCAGAGTCCTCGGCACAATAACAGGAGAGAGAACCTAAATATATAATCTGGACTCTGTGATGGTTCCTCAGAACCACAGTGTTAAATAAAGAGAGCAGGTCAACTCCAGGACCGCTCTGACTGACCTGATTCACCCAAACCTACTTTACCCTCCATCACTGTTGACACGGGGGTGAAGATCTCCAGAGGGAGAGTCTTCGAGGGTTAATGAGGGTTTAAAAGTCCAGGACGGGACCTGAAGGGCTCTGTGTGATGATGTCAGAGCGTTAAAGGACCAATCAGAGCCCCTCAGGAAATGAATCAGAGACTCACCTGGAGTGACTCCAGACCTGTTGGTTCTTGTTAGTCCTGAAACGTTCAGCTGAGGTGAAGCTGACGGGATCATGATCCAGGATCCCTCAGGTAGACCTGCAGAGACCAGGTCCGTCAGCAGAACCACAGAGACTCTGGTTCTGACCGCAGGACTCTGGACCCTGTAGAACCAGACCTGGAGATCCCAGTTTGAATAGACCAGCTCAGTGTGTTAAAGGGCGACTGTGTGAGGCTGATTACAGGTGAAGATCTGAGTGAGTCATGAAGCCACGCCCACTCTCAGGTAACCGGAGGACAGGTGTGTCTGCTGCTCTTAAACCGGGAACCCTGGTCCAGGTCAGATCAGGTCCAGGTCTCACCTCCTGTCACCTGATCAGAGAAGGGTGTGAGCAGACTGGGTCACATGACTCCAAGTGACGGTCACATGACTGACTGGTTCTGGTTCTGGTTCTGTGTGTCTGTAGGAGTGAGAGTCTGAGCGCGGAGAGCCGCTCGGTCCAGAACAGTCCCAGTTACAGACTGATGAAGTCCAGGAGTGAGTCGGACCTGTCCCAGCCCGAGTCCGACGAGGAGGGCTACACTCTGGTACCGCCCCCGCCCCCCCCCCACAGTCATGTTTACGGTGGGAATGACACGCCCCATCTTGACCTCTTGACCTCTTGTTTGTGTTCCAGAGTGGGAGGAGAAACGTGGACCTGGATTTGGCCTTCTCTCACAAGAAGAGAGGTAAAGATGGCGGTGGCGGTGTCTGTGAGCAGGATGTTGTTTAGTTGTTTGTGGTCGTGTGTCAGTCATGTGTCCCTCTTGTCTCTCTGTGTGTGTGTGTGTCTGTGTGTGTCTGTGTGTGTCTGTGTGTGTCGATAGTTTATTTGCTTCTTTTGGGACAGTTGAGTCCAAAACACAAGAGGAGCTCCAAGCAAGTAAACGATGATGGCATGTTTCCTCCTCCTGACTTAGATCACTCCTCCATGACCATGACCATGACCCCGCCCCCCCGTTCATCCGCCATGATCAGAGCTTCAGATCCACACTCTGTGATAGAGCAGACACTGACCAATCACAGACGAGTCTCCTGCTGACCGTCCCTTTAAACCATGATAACGGACAATTTGAGTCCTTGAGTTAGACCACGCCCCCATGGTGGACAGCTCTGAGGACCTGCTGATGTCACCTCAAACGGGGGGGGATCATTTCACTGATCTGATCATCAGGGCCCCCCCCCGACTCTAGTCTGTCAACAAAATAAAACAAGAATTTTAAAGGCTCTTTATCTGTCGTTCAGTTTTCTGTAAATTAGTTCATATTTAATTAGAGATCATGACCTCATTTACATATTCAAACATAATATTTGACTGAACCTGTGATATAAAAAATATTTGTCTTAAAGTTATAAACTCTGGAAGTTTCATGCTGATATCTGTTAGTTAAAAATTGTACCCTGTTTACTTGATCTACTTGAAAATGACGCCTTTCTAGAGGTCAAACTTTGGTCAACTTTAGTTTGTTCTTACGGACGTCTAATACTATAAAAACAGCTGAGGAACCTTTGGTAGAATTATTTTAGAGTTAAGCTCCTCCCACACCGGGACCGTTTTTTTCGTGTGATTATTTCGGACGTCAATATTTTTTTTTAACCCGTATCCTGTCAATACAAGCGTCACATCAGCGACGTTTTCCCGTCCTGCGATATTACGGCATTTATTTTATCGGATCACGGTCGATTTTTCTAAAGTTTCTCAGACTGTGTGTCCACTTCTGACCAATCAGATTTCATGTTGTTGTGACGTCAGATTCAGCAGTATATCCAACATGGCCGACCGGCTGATTGTTTACGTGTCGGAGAACAGAGTGATTTTTGATCAAAGACACAAACATTACAAAGATAACGACCTGAAGGACGACTTGTGGAGACGATGGTTTGTGAGCTTTAACAGTTTGATAAACGTCTTTGTTTGAACTTTCATCTGTGCTAACGTAAGCTAACGGTTGTTACCATAGTTACATGTTCTTATTTTCTCCCCTCTGATTGGCTATAAGTGCTGACCGTTTCAGTGAGCGTGTGATGCTGTTTCCAGCTTTTCTAGCCAATCAGAGGTGGAGGAGGCGGGACTTTCCCCGGACGCGTCCTTTTCCCCCGGAAAGTCTCAAAACCACATCAGGCTCGATGTGTTCAGTCAGACACGTCAAAATCCGCCTCCCAGTATTTAGTGATTTCGTGTCGGCCCCGGTGGGTAAGGCCCTTAAGGTGGTGTGTTTTTCATATTTGGACCCGCCTAGACTGTGAACTCTGTGACCCTGAATGATCCGGGTCCAGACCTGGACTCAGAGCTGTCCACCTGAGCAGGATCCCTCAGGAGGACCCAGAATAAAACCAGGTGGAAACAGGTCTTCAGTGCCCCCCCCTTCATGGGGTCTTGTTCTGCATGAAGATCCGGCGTTCGTTGGTTCAGCCATGTCATGACCTCTGACCCCCCTCAGCCGTCCTCACTCAGACCCTGCAGGGTTCTGGTTCTGATTGGCTGTTGTCTCCTCCTGTCTCCAGGTTTTCTCCACAGTTCTCCGGACTCTCTGGCTGAGTCCTGGTTCCGGGCCAAGCTGAGCCGGCAGCGCAGCTACAGCTCCGCCCACTCCTACGAGGAGTCGGACCTGGACCTGAACCGCTCTCTGGGGATCCACGCCCTCATCGACAACATGGTCAGCTTCATCAGCGGGGACGTGGGCCTGGCTCCGGCCTTCAAGGAACCTGAAGAGAGCATGTCCACCAGTCCACAGGCCACCATCCTGGCCATGGAGCAGCAACAGAACCGGGCCGAGGTGAGGGACCCGGTCCAGATCTTTAGAGTCCACTTCAGTCCTGTGGAGTAAAGATGGCGCTGGTTTCTGACGGTGTCTGTGTCCACAGCTGCGGTTGGAGGCGCTCCATCAGATCGTGGTCCTGATCTCTGGGATGGAGGAGAAGGGGAGCCAGCCCGGAACCACAGACCGGCCCAGCAGTACCTTCCAGTCCTCCTCCCTGCTCACCTCGGTCCGGCTCCAGTTCCTGGCGGGTTGTTTTGGACTCGGAACGGTGGGCACGGGGGGTCTGAAGAGAGAGAGCGTCCAGCTGCATCACTACCAGGTAGGGGGGGCGGGGTCACCTGAGCCGGGTCAGCTCAGAGGATTTAGATCAGGGGGTGTGTGAAAACAGAACCAGGACCAGAGGAGACCTTCTGAAGACTTGTGGGTTTTTCCAGGACGGGGTCAAAGCCGCCAAGAGGAGCATCCAGATGGAGATCCAGACCGCCGTTCACAAGATCTACCAGCAGCTGTCCGTCACCCTGGAGAGGGCGCTGCAGGCCAACAAGCACCACATAGGTGAGAGAGAGAGGCTCCGCCCCCAGACCTGTGAGACCGACAGGTTCTTATTGACCGATGAGGCCGATGAGACCTCATAGACCTGAGAGACCTCATAGACCTGAGAGACCTGAGAGACCTCATAGACCTGAGAGACCTGTTAGACCTGAGAGACCTCATAGACCTGAGAGACCTCGTAGACCTGTTAGACCTGGGAGACCTGAGAGACCTCATAGACCTGAGAGACCTGTGAGACCTGAGAGACCTGAGAGACCTGAGAGACCTCATAGACCTGTGAGACCTGAGAGACCTCATAGACCTGAGAGACCTGAGAGACCTCATAGACCTGAGAGACCTCATAGACCTGTTAGACCTGAGAGACCTCATAGACCTGAGAGACCTCATAGACCTGAGAGACCTGAGAGACCTCATAGACCTGTTAGACCTGAGAGACCTCATAGACCTGAGAGACCTCATAGACCTATGAGACCTGAGAGACCTCATAGACCTGAGAGACCTGTGAGATCTCATAGACCTATGAGACCTGTTAGACCTGAGAGACCTTATAGACCTGAGAGACCTCATAGACCTATGAGACCTGAGAGACCTGAGAGACCTCATAGACCTATGAGACCTGTTAGACCTGAGAGACCTCATAGACCTGAGAGACCTCATAGACCTGATAGACCTGATAGACCTGTGAGACCTCGTAGACCTGTTAGACCTGGGAGACCTGAGAGACCTCATAGACCTGTTAGACCTGAAAGACCTCATAGACCTCATAGACCTGAGAGACCTCATAGACCTGTTAGACCTGAGAGACCTCATAGACCTGAGAGACCTGTGAGACCTCATAGACCTGTTAGACCTGGGAGACCTGAGAGACCTCATAGACCTGTTAGACCTGAGAGACCTCATAGACCTGTTAGACCTGAGAGACCTCATAGACCTGAGAGACCTGTGAGACCTCATAGACCTGTTAGACCTGGGAGACCTGAGAGACCTCATAGACCTGTTAGACCTGAGAGACCTCATAGACCTGAGAGACCTCATAGACCTGTGACACTTTACAGTAACCACAATAGATAGTTTATTAATGTAAGTTAGTCGTTACTTTACTATCAACAAGCAATAAAACTATGATTAATAATTTTCATTAATAGATTATTAATTAAAGGTTTATATCGGGTTTAAATTTTGGTTATAAAACATCTCGATTAAAATGTTTGTCAGCAGAACTTTGTAAATGATAAATATGTGGTTTATAAACCATCTATGAACATGACAGAGATGGTTACTGTAAAGTTAAGGTTAGTTAAGGTTAGTTAAGGTTAGTTAAGGTCAGGGTGTTAAAAGGGTCAAATTAATTTATTTATTAATGGTCTTCAGCTGTTTATAAATAATGATTTAACATTAATAAACTATCTGCTTACAGTTTATAAACAGCCTATTTACCATTTATAAGTTATGGTTATTGTAAAGTGTTAGACCTCATAGACCTGAAAGACCTGATAGACCTGTGAGACCTCATAGACCTCATAGACCTCATAGACCTCATAGACCTCATAGACCTGTCTCTCCAAACTCTGACAGCAGAGCCTGAAGTGTTCGTATTTGAACCTGTGATCACATTTTTCTGTGGGAGTGGCTCATGACCTCACGGCGCCGTCATCAGGGCGTGGTCTTCACACAGATCTAGAGCAGGTAGAGTCAGTGTGTTCAGAGCAGCCGATCTGACTTCAGCTCCTCTCACCTCCTTCTGTCTCAGAAGCTCAGCAGCGCCTCCTGCTGGTCACTGTCTTTGCTCTGAGTGTGAGGTACCAACCCGTGGACGTGTCTCTGGCCATCTCCAGCGGACTGCTCAACGTTCTGTCTCAGCTCTGCGGTACGGAGACCATGCTGGGCCAGCCGCTCCAGCTGCTGCAGAAACCAGGAGTGTCCCAGCTCAGCACCGCCCTCAAAGTGGCCTCCACCCGCCTGCTTCAGATCCTCGCCATCAGTACGGGGTGAGAGCTTCAGGAGGAGTCAGGAGTCGGTCAGCAGAAACACAGAACAGGTCCGATAAACTCCTCTCTATGTTTTCAGGACGTACGCTGACAAGCTCAGTCCGAAGGTGGTCCAGTCTCTGCTGGACCTGCTCTGCAGTCAGCTGAAGAACCTGCTGTCTCAGGCCGGGGTCAGTCTGCTGTCTGCTGGAAAAGACCAGGAGGACACCAAGCAGGAGGAGAGCGCCGACTCGGAGAAGAAAGACTTACGAGGTGAGGAGGAGTTTATCTTCTTTCTCTGAGAGCGCGCTGACTTCTTCATGGGTCTGAAAACTGACGCTGTCTCATATATTCTCATATAGATGTACGTGTTTATATAGATATGTGTCAATATGGATATGTGTGTATATGTATATAAAGATATGTTTATATAGATGTGTGTGTATATGTGTGTGTGTGTAGGTGTTGTTCTGATCAGCTGAGACTCTGGCCTCCAGTCCTCGTCGTTTGTTCAGATCACAGTTAAACTTTAATGACTGAGTTTAAAGTCTGATTGATGGTCAGCTCTGATGAAGAGTTCCTGCGGCCTCAGTCAGGATGTGGACCAGCTCCTCTTGGTTCCTGTTAGGGTCTCTTTTTCTGAACTCCTGTAAATACTAAAGGAGAAACAGCATGGCCTCTTGTCTTTGATGGGTTTGGAGGAACACCTGTAAACTTCAGGACAGGCTGTGTCCTCAGATAACTCACTGTCATTCCTGAGAGCTGGGGCGAGTCTAGAGCACAGTTCATTCAACTATAACAAAAATAATAATAATAATAATAATAATGATAATAATAATAATATTAAAATAATAATAATAATAATAATATTAATAACAACAATAATAATATTATTATAATAATAATTATAATAATAACAAAACAATAATAATAACAATGAAAAAATAATATATTTAAAATAATAATGAAAATAACAATAATAATTATATCATTTGTAATTATAAAATAACGTTTATAATAATAATAATAAAAATAAAATAATACTAATTATAATTATTGTTATTGTTATTTAAATAATAATGCTGATGATATTCATGATAATAATAATAGTTAACATGATAATGGTGATGGTGATGATGATGATGATGGTGATGATGATGATGATGATGATGGTGATGATGATGATGATGATGATGATGATGATGATGGTGATGATGATTATATCAATGAGAAGAAGGAGAGGACTGGGTCTTTGAGGGTACCTGGTTCTGTGCTTCATAGATCTGGATTTGGAAAGGATCTGGATTCAAAGAGGGTCTGGATCTCACAGTGGTCTCCTTCCCCCGGTACCGTCAGTGAAAGCCCGGTTCTGAGTGATCCACAGTCGGTAATGACCTCCATGTTTTCTTGTGTTTCAGCTCTGATCCGTAAGCAGCACACGGCTGAGCTCCACCTCGGAGACTTCCTGGTCTTCCTCAGGAGAGTCGTGTCCTCAAAGGCCATCCAGTCCAAGATGGCGTCCCCCAAATGGACCGAAGTTCTGCTGAACATTGCTGCTCAGAAGTGCTGCTCAGGTATGATCACCTGGATCCTCCTCAGTCACGTATGTCTTCATATAAATGATGAAAACAGCTGATTTGGGTCTCCTGGTGGTTCTGATGGTAGGGGTTCCTCTGGTGGGGAACCTGAGGACTCGTCTGCTGGCTCTTCATGTTCTGGAGGCCGTCCTGCCCGCCTGTGAGGCCAGCATGGAGGACGATCAGATGACTCAGGTGTGCAGAGGTCTTTTCTTCTTCCTCCTGTTTTCCTGACTGTGGAGGTCTTTAAACAGCCTGGTTTCTCCTTCTTCTCCTTCTTCTCCTTCTCCAGGTGGTGGAGTGGCTCTTCTCTCTCCTGTCTGACTGCATGTGGGAGGCTCCCATCGCTCAGGCCAAACACTCCATCCAGATCAAGGAGAAGGTCCAGGAGCTCAAACTCCAGGTGTGGGAGGAGATCATATCTTCTCACCTGTCTGCTCCTCATCCTCTTTTTAGAGACTCTGACTCTTCATCT
The DNA here is from genome assembly GCA_962446985.1 of Xyrichtys novacula. Lineage (NCBI taxonomy): Eukaryota > Metazoa > Chordata > Actinopteri > Labriformes > Labridae > Xyrichtys > Xyrichtys novacula. The sequence continues at coordinate 40,141,875 of OY660864.1, read as the reverse complement.
CCTCCACAGGGAGAGGCGGAGGAGGAGGACGAGAACCTGCCCATCCAGGAGGTGTCCTTCGACCCGGAGAAGGCTCAGTGCTGCGTGGTGGAGAACGGACAGGGTCTGACTCACGGCAGCGGGGGGAAAGGATACGGGCTGGCCTCCACAGGGATCTCCTCTGGGTGCTACCAGTGGAAGGTACCGAGTTCTGTTCTAGCACAGGTCCAAATCAGGAGGGAGGAAGAGGAGCCAGAGGAGGAGGTGGAGGA
>OY660864.1:40124124-40136624 GCA_962446985.1 Xyrichtys novacula | reverse complement strand
GGAGGAACCCAGCGGAGGAAAAACCAAACCAGGTCAGATCTTTGTGAGGGTCCTCCTGATGACAGGAGACCTCATGTCCTTTGGTGGTTTAGATCTGGTCTGGGGGCTTCCTGCTCCGTCAGGTTCATGTGGGACACTAACCCTCAGATAGTTTTAGCTCCATCCAGACGACTTTGTCCCCAAAACAGAAGAGTTCATAAAATCATCGTTTTTAAACTGTTTTTTTACTTTTTATCCCTCAAATCTCTGAAACACCTTCAGCTCTGATCATTAAAACAGTAATCAATAATCAATTTGATGTTTTTCTCTTTTTATGTCAGTTTTTGTTCATCATGTCATATTTATTGATAAAGTTCTGATCAGTCTGTTGGAGCAGAAAAACTCGACATTTTCTCCTCCTCTTCTCGAACCTCGTCCTCGACCAAATCAAATTCATGTGTTCATAATAAATTAATGTTCTATATAAACATATAAAATCAGCAGATCTCTGTAAGATAGAATCATTTATGAGTGTTTATCCTCCTCTAACTAAAATCTGACCCTGATTACTCTGATATAAAAATAACTGCTGATTTGAGATGTGATATCTTCTCCCCTGATGATCTGAAGGACCTGTTCATCCTCATGTCCATCCACCTGCTCTGAACTGAGGACAAAGAAGAAACTGTCCAAATGTCCCCCTCTCTTTGTCCCACACTGCAGAACTTGGACATCAGATTCTCGACTGTAAAAACTCCCATCATGCCCGGTTCTAAACATGGAGGCAGATTCTCACCCGTGCACACACGCAGGAGCACACAGACTTCTCCTTCCACACATATCCCACTCTGAGACATCCAGATCTAGAGTCATGTAAAGTTTCCTTCATGTCTGAGGATGTTTAGTGGATGAATCTTCAGACTCTCTCAGTCCATGAATGAAGACTTGCGTGCTCAGCGGCTCTGAAGGGGTTAAAATGATGTGCGGCTCAGTCTGTCGTCTCACTAAGTCAGATTTAGAGTCCTGCTGATCGACTGACTGCAGAGAAAAAGGTTTCATATGTTGTTATGGAGCCGTAAACACACGCTCAAAAAAACTGTTTTTAATGGAAGTCTATTGGCCGACAAAGGAGGGTGGGCGGAGCTAAAGTGACGGAGAACTAGAGGAGACACCGAGTTTTTATTTAATATGAAGAAAAATAAGAACTTTAGAACTGAGACTGTCAGCTCAGAGGAAAGAGGAGGAGCCGAGGGTTAGACAGTCTTAGATCTTTGGTTCTGGTTTGAGACTCTTCTCTGTGGTTTTACCCCCCAGGTGTGAGGACTGAACCTGAGGGGGAGGGAGAGTCCACAGAGGGGGAGCAGTTGGCTCAGACCCCCGTCACCACCAGCCCCTCGGCCTCCAGCACCACCTCCTTCATGAGCTCCTCCCTGGAGGACACCACCACAGCCACCACCCCCGTCACCGACACGGAGACGGTCCCGGCCTCCGAGTCTCCGGGGGTCATGCCCCTCAGCCTGCTCAGGTCAGGACCGGTTCTGGTCGGACTCAGAAGGTCTTTGGTCTCGGTGACGTGTTCCTCTAATGTTCCTCTGTGTCTGCAGACAAATGTTCTCCAGCTACCCCACCACCACCCTGGTCCCCACCCGGCGGGCTCAGACCCCCCCGGTGTCCTCTCTGCCCACGTCTCCGTCAGACGAGGTGGGGCGCCGGCAGAGTCTGACCTCCCCGGACTCCCAGCCCAACAGACAGCAGACCAGAACCGGGACCTGTAAGTATGAGGGACTCTCAGATGTTGTTCTGGAGCTCTTCTTCATGGTGGTCTTAAAGTTCTGATGGTTCTGGACCTCTTCATGGTGGTCTTAAAGTTCTGATGGTTCTGGACCTCTTCATGGTGGTCTTAAAGTTCTGATGGTTGTGGACCTCTTCATGGTGGTCTTAAAGTTCTGATGGTTCTGGTTGATCTCCTCCAGCTCTGTCGGACCCCAGCAGCAGACTGTCCACGTCTCCTCCTCCTCCCGCCATCGCGGTGCCGCTGTTGGAGATGGGCTTCTCCTTACGCCAGATCACCAAAGCTCTGGAGGCCACGGGTCAGTGTGTGTCTGTAGACCTGGATCCATGTTTGGACCAGAACTCTGTGGGCCCGGTTTCAGAGGTCGTCTAAGATCAGGTGTGTTTCTGCGCTCTCAGGTGCTCGAGGTGAAGCCGACGCTCAGAACATCACGGTGTTGGCGATGTGGATGATTGAACACCCCGGCACTGAAGACGAACACGAGGAACCTCAGACCCGGGGCGGTGGCGGCGGCAGCGGCGGCGGCGGTGTGGGGGGAGAAGGCTCAGACTCTTCCTGTCCCGGAGCCACGGCCTCTGCTGGAGGCAAATCTCTGGACCGGAGCTCCTACCTGTGCTCACCTGGAGACATCGCCAGTGCCGACACCTCCGAGATGGAGGAGGGCTTCAGTGAGAGGTGAGGGTCAAAGGTCAACAGGTCTGCGGCGCTACAGTTAGAACCATGCAGGAACCGGGTCCTTCATAGTCCACTCAGAGCCCAAAGAGGACCTGATAGAAGACAGAAACGGGCTCTAGAACCAGAACTGAGGAGCGACCCGCTCTGAAGACCCGATCAGCTGTTTACGGTTTCAGCTGACTGAGGTCTGACCCGCTTTAGATCAGCGCGGGGGGGGGGGGTCCGATGTGTAGCGGTTTGTGGGCGTCCCTGAAAAACCGTCAAAACAACAGATCTGTTTAATTAACGACGTTCTTCCTGATTATGAGGAAAACATGAAAAAGTGGGCGGAGTCTGTGCAGCCTGTCACTGCTGACGGTACGAATAACATTAACAGTTTTTTACGGCGTCTTCATTTTCTCTGAGGGGACATCTGTTAATTTTAGGTCTATGATTCCTGCAGAAACACTCGTTCACTTGATGATTTAACGTTTATGTTTGTTTTTCTCTTTAAATGTTTTTATAGTTTCTGAGTTTATTTTCTTTATTTTCTTTATAAATTAATAAAATCTTGACTTCATCTCTCGTTCCTTCAGTTTTTAGTTCAGATGTTTTAAAACTGTCAGTTTAAAGAAAATCGTGATAATAATCGTGATCGGACGATATCATCATCACGATCTTTTTTTTTAATTTGGCGAATCGCGCAGTCGGAGGTTAAAGGGTTAAAGTTCGCTCTGCTTCTGTCTTTGTAGTCCTGAGGGTCTGGATCAGGACGCGGCCTCGGCCTCCAGCGGCGCTCCGCTCAGAGGACGCTCAGCCGCCGGCAGGAAACACCGCTTCGACCTGGCGGCTCGCACGCTGTTGGCCCGTGCAGGTGAGCCTCCTGCTCCACAGCAGATGTTCTGATGTTGACTCCTCCTCCTCCTCCTCCTCCTGACTTTGACTCCTCCTCTCTCCTGAAGCCGGTCTGTACCGCTCGGTCCAGGCCCACCACAGCCAGTCTCGGCGGGACGTCCCGTCCCTCCAGCAGCAGCAGGACTCTGGCGCCCTCTACGACTTCAACCTGGACGAGGAGCTGGAGATGGACCTGGACGAGGAGACCATGGAGGCCATGTTTGGACAGGACCTGGCCTCTGACACCGACATTCTGGGAATGTGGATCCCGGAGGTACTGGACTGGCCAACATGGGTGTGTGTGACTTTCTGCTCTGGCGCCATGGCTGCCGTCATTCTGCTCTCTACCCACAATGCATCACTTCATTGTACACATGCACGCTGACACACACAGACCCTGTGGCTACCTGATCTGTCCCTGAAACCCGATCAGTTCTGAGCATGTGCGAAACAAACATCACTTCCTCTACTCGCCATCTTTGTGACGCTTCGACATCAGCGAGCTCGCTTCAGTTTATCAATACTTCAGTTTAATCAATACTTCATCTTATCAATACTTCATCTTATCAATACTTCAGTTTAATCAATACTTCAGTTTATCAATACTTCAGTTTATCAATACTTCATCTTATCAATACTTCAGTTTATCAATACTTCAGTCTTATCAATACTTCAGTTTATCAATACTTCAGTTTATCAATACTTCATCTTATCAATACTTCAGTTTATCAATACTTCATCTTATCAATACTTCAGTTTATCAATACTTCAGTTTATCAATACTTCAGTTTATCAATACTTCATCTTATCAATACTTCAGTTTATCAATACTTCAGTTTATCAATACTTCATCTTATCAATACTTCAGTTTAATCAATACTTCATCTTATCAATACTTCAGTTTATCAATACTTCAGTTTATCAATACTTCATCTTATCAATACTTCAGTTTATCAATACTTCATTTTAATCAATACTTCATCTTATCAATACTTCAGTTTATCAATACTTCATCCTATCAATACTTCAGTTTATCAATACTTCATTTTAATCAATACTTCATCTTATCAATACTTCATCTTATCAATACTTCAGTTTATCAATACTTCATCCTATCAATACTTCAGTTTATCAATACTTCATCTTATCAATGCTTCATCTTATCAATACTTCAGTTTAATCAATACTTCATCTTATCAATACTTCATCTTATCAATACTTCAGTTTAATCAATACTTCATCTTATCAATACTTCATCTTATCAATACTTCAGTTTAATCAATACTTCATCTTATCAATACTTCAGTTTATCAATACTTCATCTTATCAATACTTCAGTTTAATCAATACTTCAGTTTATCAATACTTCATCTTATCAATACTTCAGTTTATCAATACTTCATTTTAATCAATACTTCATCTAATCAATACTTCAGTTTATCAATACTTCATCTAATCAATACTTCATCTTATCAATATTTCAACTAATCAATACTTCAGTTTATCAATACTTCAGTTTTTTGATGCTTCACTTTCTAACATCCACTCTTTTCCACCGGGTGGCGGCGCTCTCTGCCCGTCACATCGCCATCTTGTTTCTGAATGGATCGATCGTTTAAATAAAGTTTTAAGTTAATTTGCACATGTGCAGTACGGATCGGGTTCCCGGGACAAATCCTGACCCCTCTGACCCGCTCAGCTTCACTAACCGCCATGACCCGAAGAATGACTTCCTGTCTGTGCTGCTTCCTCCATAACTCCTTCATGCAGAGCTCCCATTGGTCCACGCCCCCCCCCCCCCCCAATCAGGCTGCATGAGTGCTGATTGGCTGAGGCCTAACCCCTCTGTCCCCTGTATCCGTGTGTGTGTGTGTCCGTGTGTGTGTGTGTGTGTGTGTGTGTGTGTGTATCCGTGTGTGTGTGTGTGTGTGTGTGTGTGTGTGTGTGTGTGTGTGCGTGTGTGTGCGTGTGTGTGTGTCCCTCGCAGCACGTGTGTGAGACCGAGGACAGAGACGAGGTGGTCGTGTGCGAGCTCTGCGAGGCCAATGTGGCGAACTTTAACCAGCACATGAAGAAGAGTCACCCCGGCTGTGGGCGCAGCGCCAACCGGCAGGGTTACCGTAGCAACGGCTCCTACGTGGACGGCTGGTTCGGGGGGGAGTGCGGCAGCGGGAACCCGTACTACCTGCTGTGCGGCGCCTGCAGAGAGAAGTACCTCGCCATCAAGAGCAAAACCAAAGTCCCCGTGGTGGAGAGGTACGCGGGTCTCAGAACCGGGCTCAGGTCCTGGTGGTCCTGTGAGGGGGGGGTTCTGTTTGTTGATCAGCTCATGTATTCTGGTTCTTTGAAGGTTCTGGACTCTGACCCGGTCCTCGGTACTGTGAACCCGTTCATGTGTTCTAGTCTGTCACTCAGATTGGGTCCAAATCCCCCAGAAAGACCTGATCCATCTGGACTTTGAAGAACCTGTCTGACTGTGTTCTGGTCCGGTCTCGGTTCTGAAGTTCTGAACTTGTCTTCTGCTCTCAGGTATAAGGGTCAGGCTCCGGACCTCCTGGGGAAGCAGGACAGCGTCTATGAAGGTAAGAACCGGGTCTCAGGTGAGGTTCTCAGGTCTCCTGTGTTTTCTGGACCTGGTTCTGATCCAGTTGGTCTCCTGCAGAGGACTGGGACATGCTGGACGTGGACGAGGACGAGAAGCTGACGGGAGAGGAGGAGTTTGAGCTTCTGGCGGGACCGCTGGGTCTGACCGAGCGAAGGATCGTCCCCGAGGCCGTCCAGTTCCCCGACAGCGACCCGCTGGGAGCCTCCGTCGCCATGGTAACGGCCACCAACAGTATGGAGGAGACGCTGCTGCAGATCGGTGAGGGACACACAGACACACACAGAAACACACACAGAAACACACAGACACACACACACACACACACACACACACACATACACACACACAAACACACACTGAAACACACACAGAGACACACAGATACACACACACACAGATACACACACACACACACACACACACACACACATATTCATGTGTACTACCCCCGTTTTTACAACCTGTGTGTGTGTGTGTCTCTGTGTGTGTGTGTGTGTGTGTGTCTGTGTGTGTGTGTGTCTCTGTGTGTGTGTGTGTCTCCAGGCTGTCAGACCTCCGTGGATAAGTCCTCCTCCGGCAGGGTGACCCTCGGCGAGCAGGCGGCTGTGTGTCTGTGTGTGTGTGTGTGTGTGTGTGTATGTCTCTGTGTGTGTGTGTGTGTGTGTGTGTGTGTGTGTGTGTGTGTGTGTGTCTGTGTGTGTCACACACAGAACAGGAGGTCAGATCTGGTCTTTATTGTGGACCTGTGGGGGGTCGGACCCTCAGATCCAGGTGAGGACTCAGACTCAGTGAAGGGGGTTCAAACGGGAGTGAAGCGACGCCGTCGACTAAAACCAGTTCAAGCCGAGCTGCTGCGTTCTGAACCGGTCTGAGGAGGGAGTTACAGACGTCCAGCCCTGAGGAAATCAAACATGGATTATTATCCATGTGGGATAATAAATCCTGCAGGACCAGAACCAGAACCAGGACCTCACATTTCACCTCCTTTTCTCTCCTCCTTTTGTCCCCTCCCCTCAGTGGTTCCAGCTGCAGTCTTGCTGCTGGTCTGGAGTCTCTGGGTCTGACCGACATCCGGACTCTGGTCAGGCTGATGTGTTTGGCAGCGGCGGGTCGGGCTGGTCTCTCCACCAGTCCCACAGCTGGACCCGGACACGCTGAGAGGCCCCGGGGAGCCGCCAAGGCCAGCAAACCCATTTCCTGTCTGGCCTACCTCAGCACGGCGGTGGGCTGCTTGGCCTCCAACAGTCCCAACGCCGCCAAGCTGCTGGTCCAGCTCTGCACTCAGGTACATGGACTCACCTGTCAGCTGGGTCGAACCTGAGACTGTCAGCTTCAAATACAGAGGGAAAGAAACGACAAAAAAACCTGACAAAAAACCAGACAAAAAAACAGACAAAAAAACGACAAAAAACAACAACAAAAAACGGACATAAAACGGACATAAAACGACAAAAAAGACAAAGACGACAAAAAACAGACAAAAAAAACAGACAAAAAACAACAACAAAAAAAACAGACAAAAAAGACAAAGACGACAAAAAACAGACAAAAAAAACGACAAAAAAAATGACAAAAAACCAGACAAAAAACAACAACAAAAAAACAGACAAAAAAGACAAAGACGACAAAAAACAGACAAAAAAAAACGACAAAATAAAACGACAAAAAAAGATGAAAAAAACAGACAAAAAAAGACAAAAAAGACAGACGACAAAAAAACAGACAAAAAAAACAAAACAAAAAACAGACAAAAAAAAGACAAAAAACAGACAAAAAAAACAACAAAAAAACTGACATAAAACGACAAAAAAGACAAATACGACAAAAAAAAACCGACAAAAAAACAAAAACAGAAAAACCACAAAAAAAACAGACAAAAAAAGACAAAAAAGACAAAAAACAGACAAAAAACAAAACAAAAAACAGACAAAAAAAACAGACAAAAAAGACAAAAAACAGACAAAAAAACAAAACAAAAAAACAGACAAAAAAACGACAAAAAAAGGAAAAAAATTAAAAAAAGACAAAAAACAGACAGAGGAGGGACAGAGGGTTATACTCAAGTCTGCCTCTCTCTCTCTCTCTCTCTCTCTCTCTCTTCCCCCCCCCCGTAGAACCTGATCTCTGCAGCCACTGGCATGAACCTGACCACGGTGGACGACCCCATCCAGAGGAAGTTCCTGCCCAGCTTCCTGCGTGGCGTGGCGGAGGAGAACAAGCTGGTCACGTCTCCGAACTTCGTGGTGACCCAGGCTCTGGTGGCCCTGCTGGCCGATAAAGGGGCCCGCCTCAGACCGGCCTACGACAAGGCTGACATGGAGAAAAGAGGTTTGTAGTCCGGGAGGACAGGATGCTGGTCTAACCGGGTCTGAGTTGGTCTGAGTTGGTCTGGGTCTCCTCCTCTCAGCGAAATATTTGGTTCTGTGACAGTCCCAGAACCAGAATCTCATGTTTGGTTCCATCCCTCGGTATCACCTGGTCCTGGTTCTGCTCTCTGTTCCTGTTTTACTGGATTTTCTGTCCTTTAAAAAAAGGACCGAGGACGAGGCGGTCCACTTCCTCCTCCTTTATTTCTATTTTATTTCACTAAAGTCCAAATTTTTCAGCCGTGACCTTTTAACGCCAAAAACAGTGTTATTGAATTCAGACCGGTCCAATCGGCTTCATTTATAACATTGAAGTTTAACAAAGTGCTGCTCAGACCAGGTTCAGTCCTGTATCCCAGGTGGAGGCGGTCTCACCCCTGAATCTCCACCTTCATCCTGATCGTCTCCTAAAAGGTCGTATCCTCCGATCGTAGCTGATCGTAACCATTCAAGTTAACGTGTCAATTTACACCGACTTCTTTTCAAAATAAAACACTCCGTGTTTCAGGAGGATCGTATTTCACACCATGCAAACGGGCGGAGACGAACAAGTGAAAGGTTTTTAGACGTCATTTCACCCCGATGACACCATGGATGAGGAGATGCTGATTCTAAAGTCTAGAAGTAGATTTCCTCCTCCGGAAGGACACAATCTACTGCTTATATGTCTATGTGTCTGTCTTTATAGAGACAACTCGATATCGAGCGATTGAACGTGAATCCGCGGGTTCTTGTGAGTTCTCGCGATTACCGTTGTCTGTAATCCGCCATGAAATTCTCCTGACAAACAGACCCGGTAGGAATTGGCGGACGGCGAAAATTGCCGCCGTTCAGGATGCGGTGGAAATTGGGGGTCAGTGTCCCAGCTCCTGGTCATGTCCTGATGTTCTCGTGTGAACCATGGCGTTCTCTCTCTCTCTCTCTTTCTGTTCGCCTCGTTTCTCTGTGTTGGTCTTTTTTACCCATGATCCTTCTCTCTCACTCACGGGGAAACCTTCTCACCTTGTTTTTCGAGCAGGTCTAATTGCGCCTTTGTATGCCCATCCTTCCCATAATCCCTCCGCTGTAGGACCTCTGGAGCTGGCCAACGCTCTGGCGGCCTGCTGCCTGTCCTCCAGGCTCTCCTCGCAGCACCGCCAGTGGGCCGCCCAGCAGCTGGTCCGCACGCTGGCCGCCCACGACCGCGACAACAACCAGAGCCGGCCGCAGACCTTTGCTGACATGGCGGGGGACCTGAGGAAGGTCTCCTTCATCAAGCTGGAAGCCCACCAGAGCAGAGTGAGTGACAGCTGAGGACCTCCGAGGAGCTGCAGTCTACCTCCAGATAGATCAATAGATAGATCAATAGATAGATCGATCAGTTTTTATTTTTTCTGTATATTAAATTAAACACCATCACGCTGTGATATGGAAACCAAACAACGACACTTCGTTGCAGAGAAAAATCACTGCTGTGTTTTATTCTGTGCATTGACAAATAAAGAAAGTCTAAGTCTAAGGTAGTCTGGGTTTTGGCGCCCCCTGTGGACAAAGTCTTTACTCCTGTTTGTTAAAATTCTGAATCTGGATCAGGTTGATATGATCCAGTCTTTGTGGAAACAGCAGAACCAAAGTTAGCGGGGTTAGCTGACGGTGCGACCCGAGTCTAAAGAACTGATTTTGAGTCTGAAGGAAGGATGTCTCTCTCCTGTCGTTACAGGTCATCACCTGTGGGTGGTGCTCTAAGAAAGGCCTGCTAGCCACCAGCGGGAATGACGGGACGGTCCGAGTCTGGAATGTAACGAAGAACCAGTACAGCCTTCAGCAGACCTGCATCTTCAACAAAGAGTAAGACCAGTCTAACTCCGAGTTTAAGTTTGTAACCTGAGTTTAAGTTTGATAACTGAGTTTAAGTTTGATAAGTCTGAGTTTAAGTTTGATAACTGAGTTTAAGTTTGATAACTGAGTTTAAGTTTGATAATGAGTTTAAGTTTGATAACTCTGAGTTTAAGTTTGATAACTGAGTTTAAGTTTGATAACTCTGAGTTTAAGTTTGATAACTGAGTTTAAGTTTGATAACTGAGTTTAAGTTTGATAACTGAGTTTAAGTTTGATAACTCTGAGTTTAAGTTTGATAACTGAGTTTAAGTTTGATAACTGAGTTTAAGTTTGATAACTGAGTTTAAGTTTGATAACTGAGTTTAAGTTTGATAACTCTGAGTTTAAGTTTGATAACTGAGTTTAAGTTTGATAACTGAGTTTAAGTTTGATATAACTCTGAGTTTAAGTTTGATAACTCTGAGTTTAAGTTTGATACCTGAGTTTAAGTTTGTGATAACTCTGAGTTTAAGTTTGATAATGGAGTTTAAGTTTGATAATGGAGTTTAAGTTTGATAACTCTGAGTTTAAGTTTGATAACTCTGAGTTTAAGTTTGATAACTCTGAGTTTAAGTTTGATAACTCTGAGTTTAAGTTTGATAACTGAGTTTAAGATTGTTAACTGAGTTTAAGTTTGATAACTCTGAGTTTAAGTTTGATACCTGAGTTTAAGTTTGATATAACTCTGAGTTTAAGTTTGATACCTGAGTTTAAGTCTGATATAACTCTGAGTTTAAGTTTGATATAACTCTGAGTTTAAGTTTAATATAACTCTGAGTTTAAGTTTGATATAACTCTGAGTTTAAGTTTGATATAACTCTGAGTTTAAGTTTGATACCTGAGTTTAAGTTTGATAACTCTGAGTTTAAGTTTGATAACTGAGTTTAAGTTTGATAACTGAGTCTAAGTTTGATATAACTCTGAGTTTAAGTTTGATAACTCTGAGTTTAAGTTTGATACCTGAGTTTAAGTTTGATAACTCTGAGTTTAAGTTTGATAACTGAGTTTAAGTTTGATAACTGAGTCTAAGTTTGATATAACTCTGAGTTTAAGTTTGATAACTCTGAGTTTAAGTTTGATTACTCTGAGTTTAAGTTTGATAACTCTGAGTTTAAGTTTGATAACTCTGAGTTTAAGTTTGATAACTGAGTTTAAGTTTGATATAACTCTGAGTCTAAGTTTGATATAACTCTGAGTCTAAGTTTGATATAACTCTGAGTTTAAGTTTGATATAACTCTGAGTTTAAGTTTGATATAACTCTGAGTTTAAGTTTGATACCTGAGTCTAAGTTTGATATAACTCTGAGTTTAAGTTTGATACCTGAGTTTAAGTTTGATAACTCTGAGTTTAAGTTTGATAACTCTGAGTTTAAGTTTGATAACTCTGAGTTTAAGTTTGATACCTGAGTTTAAGTTTGATATAACTCTGAGTTTAAGTTTGATAACTGAGTTTAAGTTTGATACCTGAGTTTAAGTTTGATATAACTCTGAGTTTAAGTTTGATATAACTCTGAGTTTAAGTTTGATACCTGAGTCTAAGTTTGATATAACTCTGAGTTTAAGTTTGATACCTGAGTTTAAGTTTGATAACTCTGAGTTTAAGTTTGATAACTCTGAGTTTAAGTTTGATACCTGAGTTTAAGTTTGATATAACTCTGAGTTTAAGTTTGATAACTGAGTTTAAGTTTGATACCTGAGTTTAAGTTTGATATAACTCTGAGTTTAAGTTTGATATAACTCTGAGTTTAAGTTTGATAACTCTGAGTTTAAGTTTGATAACTCTGAGTTTAAGTTTGTGATAACTCTGAGTTTCTGTTCTGTCCTCAGTGACGGGTCTTCAGAGGAGGGGATGTCCGGTCTTGGATCTCCCAGCGACCCCTGCCTCTCCCCTCTGGCGTGGAGCGTCACGGGGAAATACCTCGCCTCTGCCATGGAGAAGATGGTCAACATCTGGCAGGTTAACGGTGCGTGTCTGTGGGAGCTCCTCCTCCTCTTCTCTGATTTGTTTGGTTCTCCAGAGTTCTGATGATGATGATGAGGAGGAGGAGGAGGAACTTTAGTGGGTCACCTGGAGCCCCTAAAGGGTGTCCTGTGGGTTTTAGGACCAGGACTTTAGAGCTGCATAAAAACGCCAAAAATGAGGCGTTTTTCTGTTAAGGTCCATTAGTCAGACTGACCGGTCAGGTCCGGTTCCGCTGACCTCCCACTCTGACCTTGTTTCCTTCCTTTTAGGGGGTAAGGGTCTCCTGGACGTGCAGCCTCACTGGGTGTCGGCGCTGGCTTGGCCCAAAGAGGAGGTGGAGTCTTTGTGGTGCGGGGAACCCAAAGACATGCTGCTGGTGGGTCGGATGGA
>OY660864.1:40101624-40119124 GCA_962446985.1 Xyrichtys novacula | reverse complement strand
CCTCCAAGACTCAGGTCAGTCTCCACCTACACATAACAACACTCAAAAGTGAGGGGGGGGCATGTAACGGAGAAAAGCGCTTGAGCCTCTACTACAGACATTACAGTAATGATGTAGGTGGTAACCTAGGAGACCGTGGAGGGTCACAGGTCATACTCATGGTTAAATTCTGCTCCAAACCAAACCTGACATCCTTCAGATTTTCCAAACCGAACTCTACCATCTGAAAAAACAGGTGAAGACCAAACTTCGTCTCGCTAACGCTAAACGCTAAACTTTACTGTCGCTAACGTTTCATCATTAACTCTGTCGCTAACGCTAAACGTTACTGTCGCTAACGTTTCATCATTAACTCTGTCGCTAACGTTAAGCGTTACTGTCGCTAACGTTACCTCATTCACTCTGACGCTAACGTTAAACGTTACTGTCGCTAACGTTACCTCATTAACTCTATCGCAAACGCTAAACGTTACTGTCGCTAACGTTTCATCATTAACTCTGTCGCTAACGTTAAACGTTACTGTCGCTAACATTCCCTCATTAACTCTGTCGCTAACGCTAAACGTTACTGTCACTTACGTTTCATCATTAACTCTGTCGCTAACGCTAAACGTTACTGTCGCTAACGTTACCTCATTCACTCTGACGCTAACGTTAAACGTTCCTGTCGCTAACGTTACCTCATTAACTCTATCGCAAACGCTAAACGTTACTGTCGCTAACGTTTCATCATTAACTCTGTCGCTAACGCTAAACGTTACTGTCGCTAACGTTTCATCATTAACTCTGTCGCTAACGCTAAACGTTACTGTCACTAACGTTTCATCATTAACTCTGTCGCTAACGTTAAACGTTTCTGTCGCTAACGTTACCTCATTCACTCTGACGCTAACATTCGGGTCATTTCCACAAACTGAAACTGAATATTCGTCAAACTTCTCCGTCTTCGGTTCCTTCCTCTCGACCTTTTCTTTGCTCTCCCAGTAGAGCTGGACAGGAAGTTGAGACTGCAGTGTTTGTTTTTCAAAATAAAGTTCTTAGCAGAGCAGCGTCACTGGTCACAGTCTTATTATGGTCTGTAGATGTGTGTTAATATAGACTTTATTTTCATACAAAATCATTTGAATAAAAAAAGTTATAATTCTGAAGACGTGGCGGCCTCTATTCTTCGCCACGCTCATCAACACGACGTTTAAATCCTGTAGTATGTTTACAGCGCGTTTAAGGTACGTTTGTAGTATTTTAATAGTATTTACGGTAAGTTTACAGTATTTTTAAGGTAAGTTTATAGTATATTTATAGTTCTGTTTACAGTAACGTTTGATGTCTTCTTCTGGTCCAGCCTCACGTGGTCTGTGGCGAGCAGCTGGTCCACAGTCCCTACATGCAGTGCCTGGCGTCCCTGGCGGTGGGTCTCCATCTGGACCAGCTCCTGTGCCGCCCCCCCGTCCCCCCGCCCCTCAGACACTGCCCCCTGGAGTCCGGAACCGCCGTCTGGTGTGCGAGCGAGTGGGCGTGGCTGGACTGTTTCTCCACCACGGTGAAGGCGGCGGAAGCTCTCGCTCGAGGCGCCACCTTCCCCGAGTCGTTCTCGGTCCCGGACCTGGAACCGGTCCCTAAAGAGGAGCTGGTCCTGCTGATGGTGAGAGACCCGGCTCTGGTCTGTGGTTCTGACCCGTTCGGACTCTGAGGTAACGGCGTCTGCTCTCTTCCTACAGGACAACAGTAAGTGGGGGTCCGGGATGGACGAGCAGATCATGTCCTGGGCCACGTCTAGACCTGAGGTGAGTCACACGGAGACCTGGACTCTTTTAGAGTCCAGGAGCTGCTCTTTGACCCGGTTCGGTCCTCCTGACCCCCTCCTCTCTGGTCTTTGTAGGACTGGCACCTGGGGGGGAAGTGTGACGTGTTCCTGTGGGGGGCGGGGAGACACGGTCAGCTGGCCGAGGCCGGCAGGAACATCCTGGTCCCGACGACGGCGCCGTCCTTCTCCCAGGCCCAGCAGGTACGTGGACCAGATGGTGTCCTCCTCAGACTAATCCAGAACCTGACCCAGGTCCATGGTCCTAAAGCTGGTCTGCAGACCTCCTTCATCTGTCTCCTCCTCTCTGTCTCCATCAGGTGGTCTGCGGTCAGAACTGCACCTTCGTCATCCAGCCTAACGGGACGGTCTTGGCCTGTGGAGAAGGAAGTTATGGACGTCTGGGTCAGGGGAACTCTGACGACCTTCATGTCCTCACCGTCATCTCAGCTCTGCAAGGTGGACAAACATCTCATCTCATGATTTCTCATGTCCTCACATTCCTCACAGTCCCTCATGTCCCTCATGTTCCTCATGTCCCTCATGATTTCTCATGTTCCTCATGTCCCTCATGTTCCTCATGTTCCTCATGTCCCTCATGCTCTCATGTCCCTCATGTTCCTCATGTTCCTCGTGTTCCTCATGCTCTCATGTCCCTCATGTTCCTCACAGTCCCTCATGTCCCTCATGTCCCTCATGTTCCTCATGTCCCTCATGTTCCTCATGTTCCTCATGTCCCTCATGTCCCTCATGTCCTCACGTTCCTGGTCCCTCATGCTCTCATGTCCCTCATGTCCCTCATGTTCCTCATGTCCCTCATGTCCCTCATGTTCCTCATGTTCCTCATGTTCCCTCATGTTCCTCACGTTCCTCATGTTCCTCATGTCCCAACCTGTGTCTTCTTTCTCCTGACCATTTTGACTCACCTCTGGTCCCTCATGTTCCCCTCATGTTCCTCATGTCCTCCTTCTCCTGACGGTTTTGTCTCGTCTCCGGTCCCTCAGGTTTCGTGGTGACCCAGCTGGTGACGTCCTGCGGCAGTGATGGTCACTCCATGGCGTTGACGGAGAGCGGCGAGGTGTTCAGCTGGGGGGACGGAGACTACGGCAAGCTGGGTCACGGGAACAGTGACCGTCAGCGCCGGCCCAGACAGATCGAGGCTCTTCAGGGAGAGGAGGTGGTCCAGGTCAGAGAGGAGGAGGAGGAGGAGGAGGTCTGGTGGTTTTTCTTCAGCTGTGATGAATCAGAGATCTTAAAGTTCTGCTCTTCTCTCTTCTCTCCTGATCTTCAGATGTCGTGTGGTTTCAAACACTCGGCCGTGGTCACAGCTGACGGGAAGCTCTTCACCTTTGGAAACGGGGATTACGGCCGACTGGGTTTAGGAAACACGTCCAACAAGAAGCTTCCAGAGAAGGTCACGGCTCTGGAGGGATACCAAGTGGGACAGGTAGGACTGAGGAGGACCAGCAGGTGGAGAGAAGTTTGAGATGAAGAATCAGTTTGACTGAAGAGTCCGAGGAGGACGAGCCGCAGCACATCACCCTGACCTCTGTGTGACCTCTGTGTGACCTCTGTGTGACCTCCTCAGGTGGCCTGTGGTCTGAACCACACCCTGGTGGTCTCTGCTGACGGGATGATGGTCTGGGCCTTCGGTGACGGAGACTACGGGAAACTGGGACTGGGTAACTCCACGGCCAAGTCCTCACCTCAGGTAGGATCTGAGAGTCCTCCTGTGAGCTGGACCGGGTTCAGGAGTTCATGTGTGGAGGTTCTGAAGGTTCTGAAGTTCTCATCTCCTCGTTTCCTCAGAAAGTGGACGTTCTGTGTGGGATCGGCATCAAGAAGGTGGCCTGTGGGACCCAGTTCTCCGTGGCTCTGACCAAAGACGGAAAAGTGTTCACCTTTGGACAAGGTAGGACATCAGGTCTAGGAGGACTCTGGGACTCTGGAGTCCAGGTGACAGAGAACTTTAGAAGTAAACAGGAATGAGGTCAGACCGGGGGTCTGTTCTACGAAGCAGGTTCAACTTAGCGAGGTCGCCTTGGAGCTACTTCGCTCAACTCAGCGCGGTAGCCAGCGGTCTCGCTACACGGTTTTACGACGCTGGTTCTCAACCTCGTAAGTTGATCCAGCTCTGCTATGAGCGCGTGCACACATATAAGGCGGAGCCTGCCGCATCTGACCAATCACGAACATGGATCAGTCTGGAGCGTCAGAGCAGGCTGGAGAGTGAAGGACCGCGGACTTTACAAACGAGGAACAGGAGACGATCATGAGAAAGTATGAAGAATTCAAATCTATCATAAACCTCAAAAACAACACCGTCGCCGCTGCAAAATCACAGAGGGAACGCTGTCAGAAAAGTAATCTTTGATGTCATTATCACCCTGAATTAACACTGTTCAACATGCGCTTTTAACTAAGGTGACAGTCCCCGAATTGGATGATCTGTCCTCGGCTAAAGCTGTCCCTGAAAATGTCCCTGATTTAAGCGTTTCATGAATGAGAACAAAAATGTTGCATGTGGGCGAGAACAACGGTTATTACAGTAGGTAGGAAGAACAAGTAAGCAGTCCTGAACAACAGTATTTACGGGGTTATTATAAGGGGCGTGTGCTGCTACTAAATAGTACAGAGATGTTATCTGTGATCAGCCCATGTCCATTCATTCCCAAGATGAATCATTCATTTGTTCATTCCTATCATGTTTACATGTTTTGTGTAATATGTCGGCCATATGAGCCTTTCATAAAGGTGGTCATCCGGAGAAAACTCTCCCTGAAAACTCTCGCGAGCCGGAGTGCTCCTCCTCGGACAACGCGAGCACCGAGGTCTACAGGATCCTCCGAGAACGAACAAGCCGTTTTTGAGAGAGCTCATTGGTCAGTGGGCGGGGTTTTTATACTCGGTGAGTTCAATCTGGAACTTAACCTGCCCCGGAGCAGGTTAGCCGTTCAGCGTACGTTGCTATGGAGACTCGCCTCGCTAAGAAGTGAACCCGCGTCGTAGAACAGGAAACCCCGAACTTATCCTCGAAGTTACCTCGCTAAGCAGTAATCCTGCTTCGTAGAACAGGCCCCTGGAGAACCTGTGAGGACAGGAGGATGAAGATGATGGAGGTCTTCATTTAACCATCAGGAACTCTCAGACACTTTATTGATGATATTTTCTCTTTTATTGATTTCACAGATCAATATTCCATCAATTCTTTACATTATTGAACAAATTTCCAAATGTATCGAATATTTTCGTACTTCTCCATCGTGGAGCAGAGACGCAGGTCGACATCAACTCTTTAAAGTTCCAGCAGAATAACTGAAGTCAAATCAAACTTCTCACTCCTCTCTGTTCTCCGGTCGGAGGGTAAACAAGAAACACAATAAACACATGAGGGATCAATAATCTATAATACACCATTACCTTCCTGCACAAAGTCTGAGACACTAAATCAACTCAGTTCTTCAGGAGTTTTTAAAGTTCTTTGTGGAGACGAGAACATCATGTTTTCATCGATCATCACCTCGACCCGATCCTCCGTTTTTGGTTCCTCTGTTTCCAGACGGTTTCTGCTGATGGTCTTTTTAATCGACACCAACATGACTGTAGATCTGTCTTCACCTCCTGACCTCCTTATCATCCTGCTTCTCTTTTTATCAAATATCAAAGTTTCACTTTTGTTCTTCATCCTCTTCTTCATCTGCTGACAGTCAAATATAAAAACCAGAACATCAACAAATATGATCCTCATTATTCTCCTCTCCTCCTCCTCTCCTCTCCTCCTCCTCTCCTCCTCCTCTCCTCCTCCTCCTCTCTCTCCTCCTCCTCCTCTCCTCCTCCTCTACTCTCCTCCTCCTCCTCTCCTCTCCTCCTCCTCTCCTCCTCCTCTCCCCCTCCTCCTCTCCTCCTCCTCCTCCTCTCCTCCTCCTCTCCCTTCCCCTCCTCCTCTCCTCCTCCTCCTCTCCTCCTCCTCCTCCTCCTCCTCCTCTCTCTCCTCCTCCTCCTCCTCTCCTCCTCCTCTCCTCCTCCTCCTCTCCTCTCCTCCTCCTCCTCCTCCTCCTCCTCTCCTCTCCCCTCCTCCTCTCCTCTTCTCCTCCTCTCCTCCTCCTCTCGCCCTCCTCCTCTCCTCTCCCGTCCTCTCCTCCCCTCCTCTCCTCTCCTCCTCTCCCCTCCTCTCTTCTCCTCCTCTCCTCTCCCCTCCTCTCCTCCTCTCCTCTCCTCCTCCTCTCCTCCTCTCCTCCTCTCTCTCCTCCTCTCCTCTCCTCCTCTCCTCTCCTCCTCCTCTCCTCCTCTCCTCCTCCTCTCCTCTCCTCCTCCCCTCCTCCTCTCCTCCCCTCCTCTCTCCTCCTCTCCTCCTCTCTCCTCCTCTCCTCCTCTCCTCCTCCTCTCCTCTCTCCTCCTCTCCTCCTCTCCTCCTCCTCTCCCCTCCTCCTCCTCCTCTCCTCCCCTCCTCTCCTCCTCCTCTCCTCCTCTCATCCTC
The DNA here is from genome assembly GCA_962446985.1 of Xyrichtys novacula. Lineage (NCBI taxonomy): Eukaryota > Metazoa > Chordata > Actinopteri > Labriformes > Labridae > Xyrichtys > Xyrichtys novacula. The sequence goes on along the minus strand of OY660864.1, from coordinate 40,112,846 downwards.
TCCTCCTCTCCTCCTCCTCCTCCTCTCCTCCTCCCCTCCTCTCCTCCTCCTCTCCTCCTCTCCTCCTCCTCTCCTCCTCTCCTCTCTCCTCTCCTCCTCTCCTCCTCCTCTCCTCCCCTCCTCTCCTCTCCCCTCCTCCTCTCCTCTTCTCCTCTCCTCCTCCTCTCCTCCTCCTCTCCTCCTCCTCTCCTCTCCTCTCCCCCTCCTCCTCTCCTCCTCCCCCTCCTCTCCCCCTCCTCTCCTCTCCTCCTCCTCCTCTCCTCCCCTCCTCTCCTCTCCCCTCCTCCTCTCCTCTTCTCCTCCTCTCCTCCTCTCCTCCTCCTCTCCTCCTCTCCTCCTCCTCTCCTCCTCTCCTCCTCCTCTCCTCCTCTCCTCTCCCCTCCTCTCTCCTCCTCCCCTCCTCCTCCTCCTCTCCTCCTCTCCTCCCCTCCTCCTCCTCCTCCCCCCTCTCCTCCTCCTCCTCCTCTCCTCTCCTCCTCTCTCCTCCCTCCTCTCCTCCTCCTCTCCTCCTCTCCTCCTCTCCTCTCCTCCTCCTCCTCCCCTCCTCTCCTCTCCCCTCCTCCTCTCCTCTTCTCCTCCTCTCCTCCTCCTCTCGCCCTCCTCCTCTCCTCTCTCCTCCTCTCCTCCTCCTCCTCTCCTCCTCTCCTCCTCCTCTCCTCCCCTCCTCACTCCTCCCCTCCTCTCCTCTCCTCCTCCCCTCCTCCCTCCTCCTCCTCCTCCTCCTCTCCTCTCCTCCTCTCCTCCTCCTCTCCTCCTCCTCCTCCTCCTCCTCCTCCTCCTCCTCCTCTCTCCTCCTCCTCTCCTCTCCTCTCCTCCTCCTCTCGCCCTCCTCCTCTCCTCTCCTCTCCTCTCCTCCACTCCTCCTCCTCCCCTCCTCTCCTCTCCTCCTCCCCTCCTCTCCTCTCAGACCGTCTGATTGGTCTTCCTGAAGGTCGGGCCAGGAACCACAACCGTCCCCAGCAGGTCCCGGCTCTGTCAGGGGTCCAGATCCAGGATGTTGTTGTAGGAGCTGAACACAGTCTGGCGTTGTCGTCCACAGGAGACGTTTACACCTGGGGGAGTAACTCGGAGGGACAGGTGAGCTCAGCTGATCAGGTCCTCTGACCCTCTTCACGTGAAGTCTGGACTAACTCTGGTTCTGGTTCTGGTTTCTGCAGCTGGGTCTGGGTCACACCAACCACGTCAGAGAGCCCACCATGGTGACGGTTCTGCAGGGAAAGAACATCCACCAGATCTCTGCAGGACGCTGTCACAGCGCCGCCTGGACCGCCCCCTGTGTGCCGCCGCGAGCTCCAGGTCAGACCCTCACTGACACACACAGACACACAGACACAGACACACACACAGACACACTCACACAGACACACACAGACACACACACAGACCCTCACTGACACACACAGACACACACACACACACACAGACACAGTCACACACACACAGACACACAGACACACAGACACACACACACACACACAGACACACACACACACACACAGACACACACACACACACAGACACACACAGACACACACAGACACACACACACACACACACACACACACACACACACACACACAGACACACACAGACACTCACACACACACACACACAGACACTCTCACACACACACACAGACACTCTCACACACACACACACACACACACACACAGACACACACAGACACACACACACAGACACACACAGACACACACACACAGACACACATACACACACACACACACACAGACACACACACACACACTCACACACACTCACACACAGACACACACAGACACACACACACACACACACACACAGACACACACACACACACACACACACACACACACAGACACACACACACACATACACACACACAGACATACACACACACAGACACACACACACACAGACACACACACACTCACACACACAGAATCACCAGAGTTCTTAGTCCTGGATCCATGTGGTCCCACTCAGTCCAGGAGAAAAACCTCCTCATCAGGATCCAGGTCTGCTGGACTTTGTAGACCTGAATGAGCGTTTTCCTCTTAATTCACTCTGATGTCTCCTCCTGCTCCTGCTCCTCCTCTTCTCTCTCCTCCTCCTCCTGCTCCTCTTCCTACTGCTTCTCCTCCTGCTCCTCCTGCTCCTCCTCCTCCTCCTCTTCCTCTTTCTCCTCCTCCTGCTCCTCCTCTGTCCCTCTTCTTAAACCTCCTTCTCTTCCTTCTCCTCCTGCTCCTCTTCCTACTGCTCCTCCTCCTGCTCCTCCTCTTCCTCTTTCTCCTCCTCCTCTCCCTCTTCCTGCTCCTCCTCTGTCCCTCTTCTTAAACCTCCTTCTCTTCCTTCTCCTCCTGCTCCTCTTCCTACTGCTCCTCCTCCTGCTCCTCCTCTTCCTCTTTCTCCTCCTCCTGCTCCTCCTCTGTCCCTCTTCTTTAACCTCCTCCTCCTCCTCTTCCTACTGCTCCTCCTCCTGCTCCTCCTCCTGCTCCTCCTCCTCAGGCTCCTCTGTCCCTCTCCAGCTGGGCCTCCCTGTGGCGGTTCCTCCTCAGTACAGCGGTCTGAAGGAGGTGAGCATGGAGGCGGTGAGGGCTCGTCTGCGCCTCCTCTACCACTTCTCAGACCTGATGTACTCCTCCTGGAGACTCCTGAACCTCAGCCCCAACAACCAGGTAGGACCAGAACCAGAACCAGAACTTTACAGAGAAGCAGACTGAGCTCGTCTGGGGGTCCATAGACTCAGTCTGGGGGTCCTTAGACTCAGTCTGGGGGTCCTTAGACTCAGTCTGGGGGTCCTTAGACTCAGTCTGGGGGGTAACCTTTCTCCCTCTGATCCTGACTCTGCAGAGCTGCACCTCCCACTACAACGCTGGTACCTGGGGGATCGTTCAGGGCCAGCTCAGACCCCTGTTGGCCCCCCGGGTCTACACCCTGCCTATGGTCCGCTCCATAGGAAAGACCATGGTCCAAGGCAAGAACTACGGACCCCAGATCACCGTCAAACGGATCTCCACACGGTCAGTGGTCACCTGCCCTCTGGGTCCAGGTCTTCAGGACTCCAGAGTCCTCCCTGTGTCTGATCCAGGTCTGGGCGATCCTGATATATTTTGTTGAGTCGTCCGATCACGATTATTATCACGATTTTCTTTAAAGTGTCGGTTTAACGCTTTAACGTGTCTGAAAACGGACGCGCTCAGCGATGATGCGCCCAAGAGTCACACAGCTGATCGCCGTGATCGAACTGAAATTGATCACCATCATTGATCTCCTGGTCCCGGTCTGACCCGGTCTCTCCTCCCTCAGGGGTCGGAAGTGTAAACCCATCCTGGTCCAGATCGCTCGTCAGGTGGTGAAGCTGAACGCCTCGGACCTCCGCCTCCCCTCCAGAGCCTGGAAGGTCAAACTGGTGGGGGAGGGGGCAGATGATGCTGGCGGGGTGTTTGACGACACCATCACAGAGATGTGTCAGGTACGAGCCGGTCCGTCAGGGTCTACATCTGAAACCGGGTCATTTCTGATCCACCTGGTCCAGTTCTGGTCCAGTTCTGGTCCTCTCTGAGGTTCCTGTGTTCCTCTGTTCCTCAGGAGCTGGAGACCGGCGTGGTGGACCTGCTCATCCCCTCCCCCAACGCCACGGCCGAGGTGGGCTACAACAGAGACAGGTGAGTCAGATGAGGGCCCGTGTAGACCTGGACCCGGAGCTGCTGAAGTCCACAGACGGACTCTGATCCTGGTCTCTGTCTCCTCTGCTCCTCTCAGGTTCCTCCTGAACCCCTCAGCCTGCCTGGACGAGCACATGCTCCAGTTTAAGTTCCTGGGGATCCTGATGGGCGTGGCCATCCGCACCAAGAAGCCCCTGGACCTGCACCTGGCCCCCCTGGTCTGGAAACAGCTGTGCTGCATCCCCCTCCTGCTGGAGGACCTGGAGGAGGTGGACCTGCTCTACGTTCAGACCCTCAAGAGCATTCTTCACATTGAAGACAGCGGCATCACCGAGGACAACTTCCACGAGGTGGGTCAGCCCTCGCGGCGAGGGGCGGTTCAGCACTTTTTAACAGTTTCTGACCCGGGTTCAGTGAAGACCTGTGAGGATCTGATGGTCCTGATGGTCCTGGTCTAACACTGACCCGGGTCAGAACCGACCCAGAGTGAAGGTTTACTGAGGTGGTTCTGTTTGTGGTTCTAGATGATTCCTCTGGACTCGTTCGTCGGGCAGAGCGCAGACGGGAAGATGGTTCCCATCATCCCCGGAGGAAACAGCATCCCTCTGACCTTCTCCAACAGGAAGGAGTACGTGGAGCGAGCCGTCGAGTACCGCCTCCACGAGATCGACCGCCAGGTGAGACCGACCGACCCGGGCCAGAACTTCAGGGTCAGGGTCAGACTCAGACTCAGACTCAGGGTCAGGGTCAGGGTCAGGGTCAGACTCAGGGTCAGGTTCAGGGTCAGGGTCAGACTCAGACTCAGGGTCAGGTTCAGGGTCAGGGTCAGACTCAGGTTCAGGGTCAGACTCAGGGTCAGACTCAGGGTCAGACTCAGGGTCAGACTCAGACTCAGGGTCAGACTCAGACTCAGGGTCAGGGTCAGACTCAGGGTCAGACTCAGGTTCAGGGTCAGACTCAGGGTCAGACTCAGGGTCAGGTTCAGGGTCAGGTTTAGGGTCAGGGTCAGACTCAGGGTCAGACTCAGGGTCAGGGTCAGACTCAGGGTCAGATTCAGGGTCAGACTCAGGTTCAGGGTCAGACTCAGGGTTCAGGGTCAGACTCAGGGTCAGGGTCAGACTCAGGGTCAGGGTCCGGGTCAGACTCAGACTCAGGGTCAGACTCAGGGTCAGGGTCAGACTCAGGGTAAGGGTCCGGGTTAGGGTCCGGGTTAAAAGGGACTTTTTAGACTTCTTCTGGGTCCGGAGAAACCTTCGAACCTTCGTGTTTCCGCGGCGTCTGTCGAAGTCTGCAGACAGATTTAGATTTCGCTCTGACTCAGCGTTTTTCAAAACCTGAAGAAAATCCTGATGTAGACCACCGACCCACAACGACCCACAACGACCCACAACGACCCACAACGACCCACAACGACCCTCTACAGCCGATGAAACTGATTGAACAGTGTCATCGGCTGTATCATCCGCCGCGGTGAAGAGTGGGCGTGTTTGGAGGGATTTTCCCGTTCTGCGCCGCGGCGTTGGTCTCATATTCAGGTGATCGGTGATCATCGGGACGTTTGGATATCAGGTCATAAATTAAACTTTTAGCAGATGCCCCGCCCCCCTCCTCCGTTACACTGAAATACGTCCTCGCCGCAGACACGTCGGTCGCGGTTGTTTGCTTGCGTCATCACAGCGAAGTTTCGGCCGTGTTGTTTCGGTTAGCGGTTAGCGTTAGCGGTTAGCATCCCTAAAATAAAGTCGTTAATCACGTCTCTGAATGTTTTTGAACTCTGACCCCGTTTACAAACTCGGACAGGAACAGAGTCCCGCTCTGCTCTTCCTCTGCTGCCCCCCGCTGACAGAGAAGAGTACTGCTCCCACTTTATTACCGCACAGACACTCAACACTGACACGTCGTCATGACGACCTCTCAGGTTAAAAACCACTGATCCACTCCTGAATGTGGACCTGAAGCGGTTCTGGTTCCTCCCCCTGTAGGTGGCCGCGGTCCGTGAGGGCATGTCCTGGATCGTCCCGGTTCCTCTGCTCTCCCTGCTGACGGCCAAACAGCTGGAGCAGATGGTCTGCGGGATGCCGGAGATCTGCTGTGATGTTCTGAAGAAGGTGGTCCGGTACAGGGAGGTGGACGAGCAGCACACCCTGGTCCAGTGGTTCTGGCAGACCCTGGAGGAGTTCTCCAACGAGGAGCGGGTCCTCTTCATGCGCTTCGTCTCCGGACGCTCACGGCTGCCCGCCAACACGGCCGACATCTCGCAGAGGTTCCAGATCATGAAGGTGGACCGGGTGAGTCCGAGGGGGAGGGGTCAGGGGTCAGGGGAAAACCTGGACTGAGGTTCTCTGCAGCTCCTCTGGTGGTCCTCCTCACTAAACCAGACCGGACCTGGATCACCAGGTTCTGGACCCGTTCAACCCAAAAAAACAAAAAAAGGGTTCAGGTCCAGGACGTGAACCAGAATTCAGGTCCAGGACCTGATCCAGTCTGAGGTCCACTCAGAGGAGAGGTGGGTCTGTAAGGTCCGGTTCAGAACTCAGAGCTGGTCTCAGGTTCCTCCTCCGAAGTCGAGATCTGTGAAGAAACGGGTTTCCTGAAGTCTGAGAGACTAAAAACCACAAACCTCCTCCTCTTCTCCTCCTCTCCTCCTCCTCCTCTTCCTCCTCCTCATCCCCCTCTTCTTTTTCTCTCCTCCCCTCTCCTCCTGCTCTCCTCCTCCTCCTCTTCTCCTGCTCTCTTCCTCCTCTTCCTCCTCTTCCTCCTCTCTTCCTCCTCTTCCTCCTCCTCTCCCTCCTCTCCCTCTTCTTCTTCTTCTTCCTTCCTGCTCTCTTCCTCTTCTCCTTTTCTCCTCCTCTTCCTCCTCTTCATCCTCCTCTTCCTCCTCTTCTCCTGCTCTCTTCCTCCTCTCTTCCTCCTCTTCTCCTGCTCTCTTCCCCCTCTCTTCCTCCTCTCCCTCCTCTCCCTCTTCTTCTTCTTCTTCTCTCTCCGCAGCCCTACGACAGCCTCCCGACCTCTCAGACGTGTTTCTTCCAGCTGCGTTTGCCGCCGTACTCCAGTCAGGCCGTCATGGCGGAGCGGCTTCGCTACGCCATCAACAACTGCCGCTCCATCGACATGGACAACTACATGCTGTCGAGGAACGTGGACAACGCCGAGGGCTCGGACACGGACTACTGAGGCGGGCTGTCTGATCTGCACACACACTCACACACACACACTCACACACACACACACTCACACACACACACACACACACACACACAGAGCTGCACACACGTCGGGAACTCGTCAGACAACGGGCCACTTTTTAACCTCATTTTATCTCCTTTAAACAGCACAGACTTGGTTTATTAGCAGTTTTTAAATCCACACAAAGACGAAGAAGAAGAAGAAGAAGGAAAGGAAGAAGGAAAGGAAGAAGGAAAGGAAGAAGGAAAGGAAGAAGGAAAGGAAGAAGTGCATTCAGTGTTTCCTTTTTTTTCATTTGGCCACATCCCATTTCCAGGGCGTGGAGGTTTGTTTTGGTTTGGACTGTGTATAGCGAGTGGCGGAGGATCTTGTACATTGTGTAAAATGCTTCATTAGGAAAATGTTTTGCATAATCTCCATATTTATTGTTTTCATTGCCTACGCCGAGTTTCCCAAAGCAGAGAGAAAACCAACAATAAATGCTGCAGAATTCACCCTCGCTGTCCTGTGATTGGTCAAAGAAAGAGGCGCAGACGGACGACGTTCAGAAACAACATTTATTCAGAAGTACAAAATATCACAAAGACCGTCTTCTCCGGGAGTAAAGTAAAAACTGTACAGAAATTAAAAAAAACAACCTCTCCAAGGGTCAAAGTTCAAACTGCTCCTGTCGCTCAGAGCTGAGGGTCAAAGGGTCAAAGGGTCAAAGGGCAGGATGCTGACATTTACGTCACACAGGCTGTCAGTGAACGCACCACATTAGCAGAGCTGCAGCCCTCGGTCCGTCTGCACATGATGTGAATCTGAACAGTAAACCAGAACAGTAAAGCTGCATTCTCTCTGATGACCAGCAGGGGGAGCTAAGATGAGAATTACTGTGAAGAAGTCAAGAGGAGACACCTCAGTAAACATGTTTCTGCTCCTTCAGAGTCCTTCTCTAACTCAGCAACTCAGGATCTTTTATTTAGAGTCAAACTACGTCAGGTTCAGGGCCGTCTGCAGGATTTACCTCCGCTTTACTCTTCTGGACCTGAGCTGGATGTGCATGTGTGTCGAGTAAATCCTGTCTCAGGCTCTTAAAGGGGCCCGCCCCCTGCAGGTGTCTATAATTCATATTCATATTAACGTCGGGCCTGTAATCTCGTTCTTTGGTAAATGGGCGACTGGACTTCTTGAAGTTCTGAAGATGTTTCTCCTCAGGCTTGAAGAACCATGACCAGGATGAATGAGAGCCTACACAGACAGAATACAGGAAGTCATCTTACTTTTCAAGATGTTCCTTTTTACCCTCAAAAGACTGAGGTCAAAGTTAGACTGAGATCAAAGTTAGACTGAGATTAAAGTTAGAAAACCGAGATTAAAGTTAGAAAACTGAGATTAAAGTTAGAAAACTGAGATTAAAGTTAGAAAACTGAGATTAAAGTTAGAAAACTGAGATTAAAGTTAGAAAACTGAGATTAAAGTTAGAAAACTGAGATTAAAGTTAGACTGAGATCAAAGTTAGACTGAGATCAAAGTTAGACTGAGATCAAAGTTAGAAAACTGAGATTAAAGTTAGAAAACTGAGATTAAAGTTAGACTGAGATTAAAGTTAGAAAACTGAGATTAAAGTTAGAAAACTGAGATTAAAGTTAGAAAACTGAGATTAAAGTTAGACTGAGATCAAAGTTAGAAAACTGAGATTAAAGTTAGAAAACTGAGATTAAAGTTAGACTGAGATCAAAGTTAGAAAACTGAGATTAAAGTTAGACTGAGATCAAATTTAGACTGAGATCAAAGTTAGAAAACTGAGATTAAAGTTAGAAAACTGAGATCAGTCTTCAGATTCTGACTTGAGGCAAAACGTCTTAGAGAACCCGAGTCCAGCTGCCTATTTAACCATGATCTGGATAACCACAACTGTAAACTTGTTAGTCTTAGGCCGGTCAAACTGGTTAAACTGGTCAAACTGAGAGCAGTAAGTAACCAGCGCAGACATGAACCTACAGGAGGACTGAAGGCTGGAGGTGCTAGCTCTGCTAGTGTTGGTATCACCCTGCAGACTCTGACCCCGGGTTTAGCTGCTGGAGGGACTCACATCCTCCTCCTTTCCTTCCCTAGTTAAATGAGGAGGAGGACGTGCGTCTCCTCAGAGCATCAGCTCATCATCTGAATCCGATCACATCTGGATTAAATGTCGTCTTCTTCATTCCTGGTTCTCTGATCTGAGTTTGAAAACTCTGCGACTCACTTTAGTCTGAAATAAACTCTGACCCCAGCAGCAGACGAGTAAAGAAAGATGACAGCACCAATAACTGACAGGAAATGAAGTTTCCCTCTGCAGGAACACAGCTCCTAAAGTCGGTGTTTGTTGCACTGAGGTGAACCCGTAAAGATCCAAACCCGTCAGAAGTTTCTGGAGCTTCACTGACTCTTTGATTCACAGCAGAGTTTGAATCTCAATATTTGTGGACTCTCTCTCCACCACGGACACAGTATTTACTGCTCTTAGAAGTCCTCACTGTTCCTCTCCTGAACCCACAGAAGAAGAGAGCTGAGAGTCTGGACCTGTGTCCCGGTTTATGGGTCCAGATACTGTCATGGAGGAAACCTTCAAAAACCTTCAGACTAACAGGAGTGAGGAGCCGGACCCATCAGCATCTCTGCAGACTTTCAGAGTCAGGACAGTTTTTCATGAATCCCTAAATCCAGATCAGATTGTGCTTTAGGACTTTGGACCATTGAAACCAGTTCAGTCAGAAACAACAACAAACCCAAACCAGCAGGTCTCCCCATCAGGGCGTCCACAGAGACCACCTGCTGAGAATGACCGTTGAAATATTGATATTTAGCCGACAGTAATTCGGTCTAACCGGTGAACCGTTGGTCGCTCTGTGGGAGTGTCTCCACCAGCAGAAGAAGACAGTGAGTCTCAGAGCTGGAGACGAGGAACAGCAGAACTCTGGACATCATGCAAACGACCGGTGAGTGTCGCCCAATTTCTGCCGCATCCGGGACGGCAATTCCACCAATTCTGCCGTTTCCGTTTGTGAGGCGAATTTCGTGGCTGATTACAGACAGCAGGAATCACAAGATCTCACAAGAACCTGCAGATTCACGTTCAATCTCACGATAACGAGTCGTCTCTCTAAAGACAGACACATAGACATATAAGCAGTAGATTGTGTCCTTCCAGAGGAGGAAATCTACTTCTAGACTTCTAGAATCAGCATCTCCTCATCCATGGTGTCATCGGGGTGAAATGACGTCTAAAAACCTTTCAGAATCAGAGACACAGACTTAAAAAAACAACAACAAACAGTATTTCAATTAAATCCACGTACCGAGGTTAAAGGGTTAAAATATCGGAAATTAAACCGATTTTTATAGTTTTCAGATGATTTCAAACCAATTATGTTCAACAGGTTAGTCACATGACTCTGGAGTGGAAATCTCCACATGGAAAGGACAACTAGAAATCATTCAGTCCGTTTCCATGACACTCGAGAAAACCGAATTATCGCCTTATTCCGATGAAGACCGGACAGCTGAAGGTCATGTAAACATCTTAGTCCGACTATAATCAGAGTTAGAGAAAGAAGTCGGTGGAAATCGACACGTTAACTTGAATGGTTAGGATCAGGGTCTGAGACCGTAGACCCGATCCTCTCTGTGGAAGTCCGTTATTGAGAAACCGTCGGTCTCACAGAACGAGTGGATTTTATTCTTACAGCACAATAATACGGACCTGTGTGTCCTTTACCATGATCACTCTCTCAGTCCGCGTTTTCTCTGACCTTTAACCTCAAAGCTGGGTCAGTTTGAACCGGTTCTGATCTGTAAACAGTTCTGGATTTCTGTCTCTGATCTGGATCAACAGCAAACTTCGAGGTGATCTAAAACCTTGAGGAGGAAACTTCAGACCTGAACGTGGACAGAGTCCGTCAGCTGGTGGGTTCTACCGGGTTACCTTAGTGCTTCTGGGTCTTACAGGACCAGGATATGTGAACTAGAACCTGAACTGGTTCTTGATAAAGGGGAGATGCTGATCGGGTCCGACCCTGAACCTGAAGGTCGGAGGTCCTCATGGACCAGATCTGCTCTGAGGTAGAAGATCAGCTAAAGAGGAGGAACCAGGACTGCATACCTGAGAAGAGTCCAGACCACCAGAACAGCTGTGAGTGTGTGTGTGTGAGTGTGTGAGTGTGTGTGTGTGAGTGTGTGTGTGTGTGTGAGTGTGTGTGTGTGTGTGAGTGTGTGTGAGTGTGTGTGTGTGTGTGTGTGTGTGTGTGAGTGTGTATTAGCCCCCCCCCACCAGTCTTTTTAACCTCCGACCTCTCTACTGGGTCAGATCAGCTGATTCAAACATCATCTCGCTCCCGTCCGTGTTTC
>OY660864.1:40091624-40096624 GCA_962446985.1 Xyrichtys novacula | reverse complement strand
GCAGTTTTGGCCTCTTTTTTTACTCCTGAGGTTTCTGCTTGGTCCAGGTCTGAGAGAGGAGCTGAACCCCCAACGAGTCCTCCTCTGTTCAAGTCCTAAAAATCAGTTTTTCTGTGACCTCACGTCGACCTCCGAGATTTTAGACAAACAAAGATTTAAGGAAGAACTGAAGATCAACGGGCGCCATCTTTTCAGTCTGTTTACTGCTGTACTACACACACAGACACACACGCACACACATACACACACACACACACACACACACACACAGACACACACAAACACACACAGACACAGACACACACAGACACAGACACACACACACAGACACAGACACACACAGACACAGACACACACACACACACACACACACACACAGACACAGACACGCACACACACACACAGACACAGACACACACACACAGACACACACACACACACAGACACAGACACACACACTCACACACACACAAACACACACACACACACACACACACACAGATGTTGAATTAGAGGCCAACTGAACGATTAACGATCAGCTCGACCAAGATCAGGTTTAAGGATCAGACCAGGACAAAAAAAAGGAGGAAAGGAAGAAAGAAAAAAGGAAAGAAGGAAACATAGAGGGAAGAGAAAGGAAGAAGGAAGGAAGGAAGGGGAAAGAAAGAAGCAAAGGAAGAAGGAAGGAAGGGGAAAGAAGGAAGCAAAGGAAGAAGGAAGGAAGGGGAAAGAAGGAAGGAAAGGAAGAAGGAAGGAAGGGGAAAGAAAGAAGCAAAGGAAGAAGGAAGGAAGGAAGGAAGGGGAAAGAAAGAAGCAAAGGAAGAAGGAAGGAAGGAAGGAAGGGGAAAGAAAGAAGCAAAGGAAGAAGGAAGGAAGGAAGGAAGGGGAAAGAAAGAAGCAAAGGAAGAAGGAAGGAAGGGGAAAGAAGGAAGCAAAGGAAGAAGGAAGGAAGGGGAAAGAAGGAAGGAAAGGAAGAAGGAAGGAAGGGGAAAGAAAGAAGCAAAGGAAGAAGGAAGGAAGGAAAAGGGGAAAGAAAGAAGCAAAGGAAGAAGGAAGGAAGGAAGGAAGGGGAAAGAAAGAAGCAAAGGAAGAAGGAAGGAAGGGGAAAGAAGGAAGGAAAGGAAGAAGGAAGGAAGGGGAAAGAAAGAAGCAAAGGAAGAAGGAAGGAAGGGGAAAGAAAGAAGCAAAGGAAGAAGGAAGGAAGGGGAAAGAAAGAAGGAAGGAAGGGGAAAGAAGGAAGGAAAGGAAGAAGGAAGGAAGGGGAAAGAAAGAAGGAAAGGAAGAAGTAAGGAAGGAGAAATTAAGACATAAGAAAAGGAGGAAGGGAAGGAAGAAAAAGTGTTTGAATGTGTCTCTCAGGTATTTACCCCAGGTGTGGGTTCTGGAGGACCCCCATGATTCTCTGGATTCGGTCTATGGCCACGCTCTCCTGGAAGCTGCTCAGACCTGCGGGAAGATATCATCATCATCATCATCATCATCATCATCATCATCATCATCATCCTCCTCCTCCTCCTCCTCCTCCTCCTCCTCCTCCTCCGTCTTCACTCTCGTCAAATCTCAGAGACAGTAGAACGATGTCTGTCTCTGACCGCTCTGATTGGACGTCAACCCCAGGAGGAGATCTGAGCGCCATTATATCGTGTTAAATTTGATACAGCTGTAACGCTGACATCCATGTGTTCCTGTCTCAGACGGCGGTTGGGTTCTACAACTGTTCTGTTACCGTGGAGACCAAAGGACCGGGTACAAGTGGACTGTCTGAACCAGAAACAAGAACTGAAGAGCAGGAACGGTATCATCAGCTACCTTTACATGATGAGGTCAAACCTGCAGGGGGCGACAGTGTGTGTGTGTGTGTGTGTGTGTGTGTGTGACAGAGACACTCACGGTCAGAGTAGCGTCCTGATCTCAGGCCCTGCAGGATGGAGGACAGCGGCTGGATGTAGCACTGCAGGTCTGAGCACTGAGAGAGACAGAGAGGCCGGTTAGCATTGATGTGTGTGTGTGTGTGTGTGTGTGTGTGTGTGTGTGTGAGATGCAGACATTAACAGCTGAGAAACTGATCCGCCCCCCCCCTCCTCAGATCCAGACTGCAGGAGAACCTGAACCCTCAGACCCTCAGACCCTCTCTCAGGACGCTCTGATATCTGACCTTCCAGACAACAACTTTCACTTCACCGTCCCTGTTTCTGATTTATTATTCCACACTCTCAGAGCCTCCCGGTGCATGCTGGGAAGTGGGCGGGCTGATGGTTTTAGACATCCTCCCAAACTGGACGGATAAATTGATCATGTTTATGGTCTCTGAAGTCTACATTTATGTCACCATACGTCCTCGTTTACCCGGACATGTCCTCTCTTTGGTTAGTGTCGTTAATGTGAGCCAATCAGAATCCAGACTCCAGATCAGAGCGAAGCGGGAATAAACTTCTGATCTGTGTTTGAAAATTTGATACAGGGATCGATAGAGAATCAGATCAATCAGGAGAATCAATAAGATGATTGAGCCCTGAAAACCTCAGCGACCTCTGACCTCTGAGCTCATACTGCTAAATCTAACCCTGAGAGGACGCTGAGGACGGCGGAGCTGCGGCTTCTTCTAATGACGGTTTGACTTGTTTGACGTCACGATGTCAGTTCAGCTCAACTCAACTCAACTCAACTTTATTTGTAGAGCACTTTAAAACAACCACAGCTGTACAAAGTGCTGTACATAACAGGACAAAAACAACAAGATAAAAAACAATTAAGAAACAATTAAAACAATGGATAAAATAAAAGCAGAATTAATAATAAAATATAGCTTCAATGTTTTTAAAAACTAATTTAAAAACATAGAAACAAATAACTAAAAACAAACCATAAAACACTAAAACAGGAGCCGAGTGTCATGGAGGGTTAAAAGCCAATGAATAAAAATGGGTTTTAAGACGAGCTGAACGAGGACAGCAGCTGTGGTCCAAAACAACAATTAAAGGATGAGAGTAATTACTAACAACAACCACAACAACACCTGAGGCTGCTCTGAGGTCATGGCGACCCTGTTTTTAAGGTGGACCAGCTCAGACAGGAGGAGTCGGTCAAACTTCTGTCTTCACACCGACAGGAAGTTCTTTAAAGGAGACGGACAGAGACGTCCTTTAAGAACATGACGCAGGATGGTTTCATGGTGGACCCACAGGTCGGACCGCCGACTGAAGGGAACATTTATACAGAAGCTAATGTAACTGCAGATAACACATGATGGGAAACTAGCGGAGGCGCTAACCTGAGCCTCAAAGGTTCTCTGTGGAAGTTTAACGACCCTGAGCTGTGTGGAAAGAAACACCCCAGACTGAGTGGATCTGAGGCTGTCAGCAGAATCTGAACACCATTATCTCTGATACGCTGAGATTTGATGACAATAAAAAAATACAAAAAAATATATTAATAAATTAAAATGATAATAAAACAAAAACAATAATAATAATAATAAATACTATTATTATTATTAGTATAAATATTATAACAGTAATACAATAATAATAATAATAATAATAATAATAATAATAATAATAATAATAAATACTATTATTATTAATATAAATATTATAACAGTAATACAATAATAATAGTAATAATAATAAAACTGCGTTGATGTATTGAAATGGGGCGGGGCAGAGTGTACAGAGTGAAACCGAAGTGGTGCAGATAAACGTGGGCGTGTTCAGCAGGTCGTGTTTCTCTCACCTTGTGGAAGAAAAGTTCATTTTCAGTTTCGGTTTGAGGTTTTTCACAGAGTCCCGACTCACTAGCGCTGTGTGACCTCTTCCTGTTGGAGTCAGGCTCCGCCCCCACAATAGCCTGCTTGCATACAGACGTGAATCCCTGAACTGGACTGACCGTGGGAGTCGGAGAGTCGGGGTCTTCATCCTGACAGTCACTCCTCCTCCTCCTCCTCCTCCTCCTCTTCCTCTGTGCTGCTGCCGCACAGCTGGAGCAGCTGCTCAGAGGTTCAGGTAATGAGGGTGAAGATGATGATGAAGGTGCTACAGGTGTGTCCGCCCTGTGCCCAGGACTTAGTTCCTCCGGGGGGTCGCTGTTGTAGTCGTCCTCATCGCTGGCGAGCCAGTCGATGGAGTAATCAGAGTCCGAGCTGGACATGCTGGTGTTCCGGTCTCATCCAGTAGAGGGCATCACTGAGCTGGAATAAAAGAAACCACAGCAGGTTAGAGACGGAGATTTAACAAACAGGTTCATGTATAAATTCATATATCATCAGTGAACGTCTCACTCTGCTCCTTTAAAATCTGGAGGAAACAACAACTTCTGTAAAAATGCAAAATGATTCCAGGTCAGAATTTGGGGAAAGTTTTTGTTTGAAATCACTGCATTAAAAATATTTCCTCATTTATTGAAACAGAAATATTCCCGTCAGACTCCGACTCTCTCTCTGCAACAACAGAAATGACTGAAAACCACAAACTCCAGGAGAGGAACCTTTCTTCACGTTTCAGTGTTCACACACGAACCTCAGGGGGCCGAGAGCTGAGGTAACGGCGCCCCTCTAGTGCGGCGCCAAAGGTGACATGGTGGACTTCTAGGATCATCGGGTCTCAGCTGGTTCTGAAATCAGTGACAGCTTCTATACTGTCCTTTTCTAACCACAGAAACCTGCAGCTTCTTTTCAACCTTTTTTTTCTCTCCTCCTGTTTCAGGGAAGGAGAGGAACGTCACTGAGGAGGAACGATACTCTGCTTCACCCACAGAGGGCGCCAAAGTCCTCATGACTCAGCGTCCCTCACGGGAGCTTTAAAGCAGCTCTTCAGTGAAACGGTTCCTCAGTTCCTCGGTTCCTTGGTTCCTCGGTTCCTCAGTTCCTCAGTTCCTCGTATCACAAACAATCACAGCGGTTTTATCTCTTCAAACTCTTAGTTTGATCTATTAAAACTATTAAACTCTCTATGTAAATATATGAATATTATATGTTAATAATTCATATTTTTAAAGTATCCCTT
>OY660864.1:40069124-40086624 GCA_962446985.1 Xyrichtys novacula | reverse complement strand
TACAGTAAATCTGATCAAACTTTTTAAAAGTGTTTGACTGAATCTTCTTCAGGTTTTACTAAATCTTGTTTTTTACGCGACATAAAACCAAACCAACTTTGAATGAAACAGTCTGTGCAGCTCCTTTGCATATTCAGAAAGCTGCCCTGAGGCTCTGACTAACATATGGACACCAGCCTTTAAACCAGTTTAAACTGGACGTCGACCTCCATGTGCAGTTGTTTCCATTCACAAATGAAGCAAAACGTGGAGTGGAGTCCTTGGATAAAAACCCTGAAAACACTCGGAGACAGCATCTCTGCAGTTTGAAAGGAGCAGCTGTCGGTTATGTTTCAGTCAAATGCTGCATGTGAAGGTCCATTGTTGTCAAATATGCAGTTTCAAGGTTTCCTCCCTCCCCTCTGATCCAGGATAAAGTTATCACTAACAGGATGTTAGTCCGGCTTTCAGTGGTCTTAATCTGACTCAAGTGCAAGTCACTGCCGGACTAAGGGATCAGGCTATTTACTGGACAACTGATAGGCTCAGGAAGCCACAGAGAGCAGGACTCAACCAGGACTCAAGAACCGGCGTGGTCTCTGCCTGTCAGTCCAGCTGGGTCAGAAGAAGATCTCAGCCTCATCTGTGATTCTGGTTTTAACTGAAATATGACCACGGCGAACGCTCAGCTGCACCTTTGAATCTCACCTTGGATTTCAGTGAAACGGGTCAAAGTTGCTCTGACTGGTTCCTAATGTCAGACCTCAGGTGAGTGGATGGTCTGTCCTCTGGATCTGCTTGTGGATATTCTGGAGGTTTTGATCGTGTCTTTTTAAGTTGATGATCAGTTTTCAGTGGTTCGGTGAAAGTTCATGAATAAAGTTTTTAAAAATGACCGAAACTTTCTGGACAAATGTGAAAAGTCTGAAGTCTTCCTCTGTTATAAAGTTAGTGTCAGTTTAGATAACCCTGCCTTCACTCTGACGTTTCATAGTAAAGTATAATAATACTGACACAGTACAGCATGTTAAAAATATCACATTTAAGTAAGATAAAATATAACATAGTACAGTATGTTAAAATATCCGTATAATACAATGTCAAAAATAAAATGTCATATAAATATCATATTATAGTATGATAAAAATGTCACAGTATAGAATGATAAAAATACTACAGGATAGTGAGATAAAAAATATCAAAGTATCAAATAAGTATAGTATAATTGTCATAATATAGTATGATAAAAAACGTAATAGTAGAGTATGACAAAAACATCATATTACAGAATCAAAAACGTCATAGTATAGTATGTAAAAAATGAAGTTAAGTTTGATAAAAATATCACAGTATAGAAAGATAAAAATGTAAAAGTATTAGATGAAAAAAACTTGATAGAATAGAAAGGTAGAAATATTTAAGTTTAGTAAAATTGTCATAGTATAGTTGAATAGAATTTAAGTATGATAAAAATAAAGTATTTTAGCAAAAGAATCATAATATGGTCTGATAAAAATATCATAGTACAGAATGATAAAGATGTCATAGTAGAATATAAAAAAAATCATAATACAGTAGGAAGAAAATGTCATTGTATATTATGTTAAAAAAATCCAAGTTAAGTTTGATAAAAATACAGTAGTATCGTAAGATAAAAATGTCATAGTATTTGATAAAAAAAAGTAGTACTGTTTACTAAAAGTATCTGATCAGTACGATAGAAATGTAATATTATAGTATGATAAAATGTTATAGTATAGATCGATAAAAATATCATAGGAGAGAATGGAAAAAAACATCATAGAACAATATCATAAAAATGTCATAGTATGGTATGATAAAAGATGTCTGTATAGTATAAATAAACTAAAGTATAGTATGTTAAAAATGACATTGTAGAGTAGGACGAAAATGTCATGGTGTAGTATGTTAAATTAAGTCATAGTATAGTAAGTAAAAACAGGTCACAGTATAGTATGATTAAAATGTTATAGTACAGCATGTTAAAACTTTGTTTAAAAGTAAAGTATGTTAAAAATGTCACAGTATAGTATAAAAAAAATTCACCTTTTTAGTATAAAAAATATCACAGAATAGTGAGATAAAAATTTTGAATCTGAAAATGATAAAAAATGACATAGCATAGTATTATTACAATGTCATAGTATATTATAATAAAAATTTCACTTTTGAGTATGACAAAAATGTCCGTGTATAGGATGTTAAAAAATGTTATAGGATAGTAAGTAAAAAACGTCATGGTACAGAATGATAAAAATGTCATCGTTTAGTTTGATTAAACTTTTATCACAGTGATAACTAACGTCTCTAAAATCCTCTTTAGTTGTAAAGTTAGTGTCAGTTTAGAGGACCCTGTGTTCACTCTCACAGTGATAATTAACGTCTCTAAAATCCTCTTTAGTTGTAAAGTTAGTGTCAGGTTAGTTAGAGGACTGCTGCTCTGTTACTGCTGACTGTCTGGGCTGTGACACAGTTGGCAGAGAAGCTGCTGACAGGAAATGGGTCACGCCTCTACAGTCTCATTCTCCAGTCGGGTTAAACATTGTTCAGCGGGCTGACGGCTGAACATCGCACTGGTGTAGAATTAAACAAAGGCCGCCCGGGCAGAGACATAAAGAGCAACCTCAGCATTTCCCCTTGACGCAGAAGCCTCTGAAACAGCCAAAGCAACAGAGTATTAGCAGATGGAAGAAGCTGAATGAAACCCAAACCCTGGAGTTCTGCAGGGCTCCTAAATGAAGGAGGGTTTAATTTTGCTGTTAGAGTTTATCTTCAGGAGACTCAGACACGTTTAGGGACCAGTGAGACGAGACAGAAACTTCCACAGAGGTCAAGACGAGCTGCTATCTGATATTTACTGAAAGCTCAGAATAATGGTTTTACTCTAATCTCAGTGAGTCAGCCTTTGACTTCACCTGTGTGTGTGTGTGTGTGTGTGTGTGTGTGTGTGTGTGTGTGTGTGTGTGTGTGTGTAAGGAGTTGAAACCACATAATCCCATTCATCTGTAATTAAAAGAGCTTGGAGCTGCAGCCTCCTGCAGCGTCTGAAAGATGAAGAGTGGTCGATCGATGCTGTGTCAGGTCACACCAGATTAACCCTACCTTAGTGTGTGTGTGTGTGTGCGCGCTTCACTGCTGCTCTGAAGGCCTGGTCCTGACTTTAGCGATGACATGGTGGATGGAGATGGATCAGAGTGGGTCTGAACTTCCAGGACGGGTCTGATCCAGTCTCTCCATCAGGTCTTTGTGAGCGGAGAAAAAAAACTCGATCAGCTTTTCTAAGAAACGTTTCAGGAGAACGTGTGATGTGAACTGGCGCTGTATAAATAAAGACAAATAAAAATGGAGTGATTGATGTGATGTGATACCGTACAACATGGTTTGATATAAGACTGAACCAAAGGATGTGTTTGATAGTGTCGACCCTCATGTGTTAAAGTCTATGTTTGTTTATAGGAGGCCAAAATACTGTGATCATGACACTGTTACTACAGACTGACTACAGACTGACTACAGACTGACTACAGACTGACTACAGACCAGTTTCTGTTCTTATATGTACAACAATAACAAAGATCAGCTGTTTGAGACGACAGAACAGATGATTTAATCTACAGACTGAGCTGAGTTTGTCAATCCTCAAATTATGTAACCGGACAATATCATGTCACACTGTACGTGGATATTTACTGTACTCTGTGTGTGTGTGTGTGTGTGTGTGTGTGTGTGTGTGTGTGTGAGAGAGAGAGAGAGAGAGAGAGAGAGAGAGAGAGAGAGAGAGAGAGAGAGAGAGGATAAGAGTTACATAACTGTGTTGAAATGTATCTGGAGTCACATGTTGAGTGTAAAGGCCTACAGTCACACACACACACACACACACACACACACATGTGCAGAGAGTGTGTGTGTGTGTGTGGACGGTCGGACAGAGAGCTCCACGTGTGACCACCACAGACTGACATCATTTTACCCCCACTGCTGTAATGTTATTTCCTGCAGCAGGAAGTTGTCAAAGTAAAAGCCCCAAAAGACACGTCCTGTTTTCAAATTAAAAGCCCAAATTAGAATAAATCTGTAGAATATAAAAACAGGCAGAAACCTGGAAAACAGCCTGGAAACAGCTGCTAACTTCACCCTCTCTCTCTCTTAAAGGAGTTTGTTTGTTGGTTTCTGGACTCCATCATGTTTGAATTGAAAATAAATCCAGGATCACGGTCCTCAGACCTGCGGTAGAGCTGACCTGGAGGTCTTCAGACCTGACCTGGAGGTCCTCAGACCTGACCTGGAGGTCTTCAGACCTGACCTGGAGGTCCTCAGACCTGCGGCAGACCTGACCTGGAGGTCTTCAGACCTGACCTGGAGGTCCTCAGACCTGCGGTAGACCTGACCTGGAGGTCTTCAGACCTGACCTGAAGGTCCTCAGACCTGACCTGGAGGACTCCTGAGGACTCCTGAGGGATTCTCTCTCTCTAAGAGTGTTTATGAGGAAATGACATTTTTTCAGTCAGTTACCGTAGTGACCTGAATATAGGAGCACCCTGATTACATTTAGTCTTTAACTTGAAAACAGTCGTGGAAATCCTCAAACAACAGTTCAGTTTGTATCTGGACGTCATTTCTGACCCAAAAGTTCGAGACTTTTTCCTTTTTACTGAAAAGTCAAAAAAGAAAAAATAGAGGCCCGAGAAATGAACCCTGGGGGACAAGGTTCTGATCCGATCCTGGACCAAACTGGACTGGACTGTCAGGTGGAGTTTCCTGTGTTTGAACAAAAATCAACATCCAGATATTCAACGAAGACGAGCGACCACGGACAAAGAAGGAGGCGGGACCAGGAACAGACATGAAAATAAACCCAGAGCTCTGATTGGCTCAGAGTTTATCCAATCAGGTCACAGCTGTGTAAAGAGTCAAACAGCTTTTTGAATCTCCTGAAAACAATCAGAGGAGGTGAAACCTGAGTCAGCGTTTCCTCACAAAGACGATCCAGGTGTGGCAACTGTGACAAGGTGAGAGCGGGTGAGAGAGGGTAAGAGCGGGTGAGAGAGGGTGAGAGAGGGTGAGAGCGGGTGAGAGAGGGTGAGAGAGGGTGAGAGAGGGTGAGAGAGGGTGAGAGCGGGTGAGAGAGGGTGAGAGCGGGTGAGAGCAGGTGAGAGAGGGTGAGAGAGGGTGAGAGCGGGTGAGAGAGGGTGAGAGAGGGTGAGAGCGGGTGAGAGAGGGTGAGAGCGGGTGAGAGCGGGTGAGAGCGGGTGAGAGCGGGTGAGAGAGGGTGAGAGCGGGTGAGAGAGGGTGAGAGAGGG
Source organism: Xyrichtys novacula (assembly GCA_962446985.1). Taxonomy (NCBI): domain Eukaryota; kingdom Metazoa; phylum Chordata; class Actinopteri; order Labriformes; family Labridae; genus Xyrichtys; species Xyrichtys novacula. The sequence goes on along the minus strand of OY660864.1, from coordinate 40,081,324 downwards.
TGAGAGCGGGTGAGGCAGCTGCAGGAGTCAAACACAAACATCTGCACTTTATCTTCATTCTCTCTGGTTCTGGTTCTGGTTCTGGTTTCATGTAAACAGACGGTCTGATGAGATCCAGCAGAGACCTCCTCCTAAACCCCCGATCCTCCTCCTCCTCCACCAGGACTGAGGATGACCCTCAGACTGTAACACGACGGTCGGGGCCCGGACAGGAAATGTGTGGAGCGAGATAAGAGAAGAAGAGGTTCTGTGCTGACGTCATGGCGAGAGTTAAAAATACAGCGGACCAGGATCAGGATCAGGACCAGGATCAGGATCAGCTGTTAGGACAAAATGTCCAAGAACACGTGGAAACTCTCCGCTCTTCTCTGTGACAAACTTTAACGGATGAAAGTTTGTTTTTTCTTTTTTCTGGAGCTTCATGTTACGAAGGAAGTGACGATCAGAGTTCACGGTTCAGAGAGCAGCTCAGTTAGACTCCAGATCACATCTAAGATCAACTCTAGATCAGGTTTAGACCCTCGTATAGAAACAGAAGAGGACATTTCATCTCATCAGGCTTTTATTTTGGTAATTTCCTGTCCTGTATTTTGGCTGCTAAATTTCTCATATGGTCAGACAATGCTTTTATTTTGTAATAAATCTACTTCCTGTACTGATTGAAAACAGTAAAAGAAAAGTCAGAGAGTCGAAATGTTGAATCGCTAACAGCTGCTAAAGCTAGCTCGCTAACAGCTGCTAAAGCTAGCTCGCTAACAGCTGCTAAAGCTAGCTCGCTAACAGCTGCTTCTTTGTGTCTCGTCTGTTTTACGATGACCTCGGATGTTATTTTTATCGGTAAATTTGGACAGTCCTAAATCAAACACGATCTGGAGGCCCCACTTTTACTGAACCTCGTGTTTTCTGAACTTTATAAAGTTTTTAAAGTCGTTTTCTGATTCCGATCAGAGAGAAATCACCAAAATAAAATCCTGCTGTGTGGACCCTGGTGTTGGTTTGATCATGTGGGTCTTATCTTTATTATATCTGGGATTTTGTTTTGTTACTCACACAGTCACCACAAGGGGGCGCTTCAGGTGGATGAGCAGGTAGTCAGTTGGACGTTTCTGTCTTTGATTTTTATTTAATCAATAAATGGTTAAACTATAACTCAACAACAACCTTGGACTGGACGTCGGATCGAACTGGAAGATCGTCAAAAACACCTCGCTAAACTCCAGGTCACTGATTCCTGCTCCGGTCTTCGCTGATCCTCTCCCCGCCTCTTCCTGTCTTTGTGGTTCTGACTGGACTTTAAAACCGGACCGTGTGGGACAGTTTCTGACCCGTCCTCAGACAGGCGGGTATCAGCAGACTGACATGGTTTTCCCACGGTCTCTCTGTCGTCCTGGACGTTCAGACTAAATACATGAGGCCTTGAGCGCTCCCTCTCTCTCCGCCCACAGGAGCTCTCAGACAGACGGTGGCGGCGGCGGCGGGGAGGAGGAGGTGAAGCGGCGCTCTGCTCTCCACAGACAGCTCCCTCAGAAATGTCAGGGACCCTCCTGTGATGATAAGACGGAGGCGTGTTGTTGCAGCTGCTCCTGTTGTTTGACCCTCAGATTCTTCTTTGTGTCGTTTCAGAAAAACTCGTCCTGCGTTTGTTTTTCGGTGAGGACGGCGCTCCTCTGCTGTCGGCGAAAACTCCCTCAGACTCTGTTTCAGGTTCCAGGGCCTGATTGAACGTCGATTTATACCTTCAGACGGACGTCCTCAGACGCCGAGACCCAAAAAAACTCAGCGTTTCAGTTTCCAAGTCAGAAAATCAGAGGTGGAAACAAGATGGCGACATCTAAAACGGTGACTTTAGCACTTTAACCTTCTTCAGCTCGGACTTCTGACGTCAGAGGAAACTCAAAGGACTGATGGACCGGTCGACCAGAGGTCCTCGAACTACAGTGAGTTTATTATCATGACAGAAATAAAGACAGAGGATTGAACGGGGATACATAAGCGTGAGAAAGGTCAGGTGTGGCGTGACAGAACGGGTCAGATAGTGTGAGCGTCAGACCCGTTTGTCGGCTCTGCGGTTCTGCTGGAAGAGTTTCACGTTCCTCAGAAATCTCAGATCTAAAGAAGATTGTTGTTGGAGCTCCGACCATCTCAGACGGACACACAGCTGAAGCTTTTTAACTCTGCCAACCTGGATTCACACCAACCAAGAACCACAGTCACAGAAACCAAAGGTTCTGGTTCTGGTTCTGGTTCTGCTCGGTCCGTTCTCAGGTGTTTCAGAGAGATGCTGCTCAGGTGGTTTCTGAGCGTAAAAAACTGCTCCATCAGCTTCAACCTGCAGAAAACACCTGAACCAGAACCTTCAAACACACCTGAGTCCAGCTGAGACAGCAGAAGGAGAGGAGAAGGTTGATGTACGAGCGTCAGGACCATCGTGAGTTTGATCCACGAGATCATCGATAAATGATCGACCAGCACCGAGACGGATCTGTGACCGAAAAACAGAGAAACAGGAAACCATGAAGAGACCGGATCTTTGAAAACCAGAGACCTGTCTGGACCCGAGTCCATCTGTGGTGGACTGAGGAGACCAGGAGAACTTTCCTGAGGACCTGAGAATCTACATGTGACATTCAAGTTCTGAACATCATGGAGGAAAAACCAAAGAGACATCTGATCCAGTTTGAGACCAACGGAGACGGAACAACGAGCTGAACACGGAGGATTTCAACATGAACCGGGTCAGGTCCAGACCTGAACGGGAGGGAGGGAGGGAGGGAGGGAGCCACAGACACACAGACACACAGACACAGACACACAGACACACAGACAGACGGACACAGACAGACACACAGACAGACGGACAGACGGACAGACAGACACACAGACACACAGACACACAGACAGACACACAGACACACAGACACACAGACAGACACACAGACACACAGACACACAGACACACAGACAGACGGACAGAAGGACAGACACGAAGACACACACACAGACAGACACACAGACACACAGACAGACCGACGAGGGTTAGAACCAACAAGGAGGAGAAACACAGCTCCTACACACACACACACACACACACACACACACTGGTGGCACACAGACCCAGATATCTTGGGTGCGGTAACTAAAAACAGAATAATGTATACGTCTGTGACTGTTTACACACTCTCTCTCTCTCTCTCTCTCACTCACTCACTCACACACACACACATCTAAACACACACACACACAGACACACACACACACACACACACTCTGAGGACATGAACTCGCTGTCCTCAGCTGAACAGCCGCGCCTGTGTCTGTGGAAGATTACTAAACTCAAACCCTCTCTAGTGAGCGTGTGCAGCTGCGGTCTGCAGGAAGGAGTGTCACACACACACACACACACACACACACACACACACACACACACACACACACACACACACACACACACACACAGATGATGATGTTCTTCTTCATCCATGAGCCTCTCTCAGCTGACTCAGCAGGTCATTCTATAGGTGACAGAGGATCAGAGGTTGACCGTCTTTAGTCTGAGATCTGGAAACACCGACGGTCACATGAGGACAAAGAGAGAAACACGACAACTGGAGACAAAGAGAGAAACACGACAACTGGAGACAAAGAGAGAGAAGAAGTGAAATCACAAAAAGACCTTAACGGTCATGTTTAAACCCTGAAATGTGTAAAATAAAGAACTTCTCCTCCATCTTTAGTTCAGAAATTCGTCCAGGAGTTTCAGTCTGAGGTTAATAAACCTGAATCCTTTCATGGAGAGAGGATCCTGTTTGGAGTCTCTGTATACTGACTGCTGTTGTCGAACCTGTAAACTGACTAAAGGTGGAAAAGTTTAACAAACAAAATTTCTGCTACTTTATTCTAACTGAACTTCAGACCAATCATCTCCTTGACCCTCTTTTGAAAGTCAAAATCAGCCCTTCCATCACCCCTAACCAAACCCCATTCAAAAAACAGTGATTTTATCTCACAGGGCAGGTAGAGCTGCTTGTCTGTATTTCCTTGAATTCACCAGTGTGTTTGTGTTATTATGTGTGATTTAAAGCTTATTTCTGCTGACTGTATTTTCCAACAGCATGACCTCAGCTGAAACATGTCAGGGTGAGGCTGTTTGACCTCATTTCTCAGACATTACAGGACTTCAACAAATACTGTGTTTGGATCAAAAGTCACACAAAACATATGCGAACTAACTGATGCAGACGGGCTTTAACAGGAGACTCTGTTCTTTGAAACTGGAAACAGCTCTCGCCTGGCTCTGCACCAAACCCCATTCAAAAAAACACTAATTTTATCCCACAGGAGAGACACTACTGTTTGTCCTCCTTTGTCTCACTCTCTGAGTTTGTTTGTGTTTCTCTGAGACTTTGGCTGTATTAATGCAGGTCTTCCTTTTAATATGTCTCGTCTGTTTTATATTGAAAGTCGATCAGGATGTTGTACCCTTATTATTTTACACCTGCACTTTAAACAGATGCTGCAGTGGTACCCAGATCCAGATCAGCTGGGAGAGAGGATGTGCTATTTCAGTTCAATTATTTCAATGAGTATTAATTAGAAAATAATAAGTATTAGGAGTAGAGGAAACCTTCAGTGGAGATCCTCATGTAAATAGTGTCTTGATGTGTGGTAGCTGAGCTGAGGTACAGAGTGTCCTGTCAGTGCTGGTTGTATGGAAAGTACACGGTGTTCAGGGAGTGCTGAGGGTACACAGTGTTCTGATGGAGGCTGGCTCAAGCTTTACGTGCGGCAGGAGCAGCAGCAGCAGCGGCGGCGGCAGCCTGTGAGGTCACGTCAGGCGTTTGCTGTCTCTGAATCACAAACTTAATCTAACAGCTGCAGGAAAACAAGCGGGGCAGAAACTCCCCGTCTGTCCTGGATCGACCTGAAACGTGCCGCCCCATACGTCTGAAGTTTAAACAGGCGGCTCACGTGGGGGGGGGGCTGGGCTCACTGTACATTCAACATACATACAGATCCAGTCAGCAGGGTGGCAGGCAGCCAGCCTGTCCTCAGGAAACCTCACATCCTCGGATCAAATCAGAGCACAGAGACGGCTGCTCTGACCGTCAGTCCTGCTCTCTGGGATTTTTTCAGATTTGGGTTTCTGTGTGAACAGATGAAAGTCCTGACTGAGGTGACCTCTGACCCCCCCACAGGTTTATCTCTGTCACCTGAATGTGACCTGAATGCTGTTGTTTCTGTTTTCATTCGTCTATCTGAGCGATAAGAAGAGAAAACATGTTGTTAGAGGATCACTGAAGCACAAAGCCACTCCTGGAGAGGGTTTTACATCAACCTCTGCTCCAGGTGGCCTGGAGGGGCTTTTTAAGGACTTTCAAGGACCTGGGGGACCACAGACAGACCCGAAACAGGAGAGACTACATTAGGAGAAATGTAGGTCAGAGAGTTCAGGAGGTTTGATCACAGACTGAAGAAGGAGGTGAAGGAGAACAAAGATACAGAACCTGCCAGCAGGGGGCGCCTGAGGTCAGCTGTTAGAGGAGCTGCTGTTACTCCTGAGGTCAGCTGTTAGAGGAGATTTCTGACCCCCTTCCTAGAGACTTAAACCGTCTAATTCTAGTGAAGTCAGAGTTTGATATCTTTGAAAATAGAGCGAAGACAACAGACGGACTCTGAGGAAGACCGGACCAGAGGGTCATCTGTTCAGGTCAGAGGGCGTGGCCACGGCGTCCTGTCAAACTCTGACGGCTTTTCACAGTCAATGACCCGCAACAGGAAGTCACAAGAACCAACCATCATAAAGGTCAGGGGGCAGGCGGCGAGACATGCTGACAGTGCTCGGGTCTGTCGGGGCCCTGTGGGGGGCGCTAGTTCTTAATTCTTTTTTGTGCCTTTCGACTCCAAACGGTCTGAAACCTGCTCCTAAATCCTGGTCCTGGACTGTGATTTTAACCCTGACCCCTCACCCTGACCCTCACCCTCACGCTGACCCTGACCCTCACCCTGACCCTGAGCCTCACCCTGACCCCTGACCCTGACCACTCACAACAGCGGAGTCCGATCTCAGTCCCGTTCACTTAAACTGAGACTTTTTTAATCATCCAGAACTCCTGAGTGTAACCTGGTCTAACCCGACTTGGTTCTGGTACCGGTGAACTCGGGTTAGAGGAAATCTTGTGTTTCATGTTTTCAGTTTGTTTCAGTTGTTTGGATCAGTTTCTGTCTTTAATAAGAACCATAAACTCAGACAGTCCCTCCTGTGGTCCTCAGAGCTCCGCCCTGATGTGGTTTCTGGTCATTTACACTGACGGTTACATAATCCTGGTTAGAGCTGCTGGAAGCTTCAGGACTCTCAGGTGTTAATGATCAACAACATCACAGGAAGACTGAGACTGGACTCCTGAAACTGACTCCGCCCACTCATGACGAGGCATCCGCAAACAGACCCCAACAAAGAGAGAGAGAGAGAGAGAGAGAGAGAGAGAGAGAGAGAGAGAGAGAGAGGGAGAGAGAGAGAGAGAGAGAGAGAGAGAGAGAGAGAGGGAGAGAGATCGGGAGAGAGAGAGAGAGAGAGAGAGAGGGAGAGAGAGAGAGGGAGAGAGAGAGAGAGATGAAGTGTCTCAGATCAGAGGAACCTGAAGAACATGAATCTACGATCATCAAACTTCATCAGGAACTCTCTGTTCACTGAAGTCATATCGCCACCAAGTGGAAGACTTCAGTATTACAGCCGTCAACTGAAGAAGGTTTTGAGATTTAAAGACAACCCAACAGACACACACACACACACACACACACACACACACACACACACACACACACACACACACACACACACACACACACACACACACACACACACACACACACACACACACACACACACACACACACACACACACACACACACACACACACAGCTCCTCCTCAGAGTGGTTCAGGGTTTATTTCCACGTGTGTTTACAGGTTATTTTTACGATCATCTCTGTTTCTTTAATTGGACCGTTTCATGCAGACAAACAGAGTCAGAACCAGGACCGGCAGGAGAGTCCAGCTGGGACCTGAAACACAACAGGGGGTCATTAGAGTCTCGTCAAAAACACTGAAATGTCCCTTTAATTTGTTTTGTGGTGAACTGTCCCTTTAAATCGTACCTGAGCGCGCCTGTCCTCCGTTTGGAGCCGAAGTCTCCGCCTCTGAAGACACAAACATTTCCTGTTAGCTCTCATTGGAGCTTACAAACATTAAGCCCCGCCCCCTCACCTGTCAGACTCACCTGTGGTCCTGCTCAGCTCCACCCTGGAGTCGTAGAACTCGTGTGGTTTGCTGACGGAGCAGACGTGCGTCCCGAAGTCATGGTCTTTGGCGTGGTGGATGTGCAGCGTGATGTTGGCGGGGGCGTAGCTGATGGCGTAGCCTTCGCTGCACTTCCTGAACGACTTATGTTTGATGAAGTGACAGAGCAGCGCGCCGGCGGGACTCCTCCACTGCACCGACAGCTGGGACAGGTGGGCGTGGTCTTCATAGCCATAGGTACAAGGCAGAGTGACAGGCTCACCTGGCTGACTCAGCACCTGCACGGAGACACCTACAGGCAGAGACGGGTATAACGCCCGCCAGGAATCAGCCAATCAGAGCTCAGACTGCTAAAAGAAGAACGGGAGAGTCGAGAGTCGAGACCCGTCCAACAGAGAGAGACGGGTCCTAAAGCCCTCCACGTTTACATCCTCATAAAACAGGTCATCAATCAGACCTCCTCCTCTCTCTCCTTCTCCTCTCTCCTCCTAACCTCCTCTCTCTCCTTCTCTCTCCTTCTCCTCTCTCCTCCTCCTCTCTCTCCTCCTCCCCTTCTCTCTCTCCCTGTTTCCCTCTTTCCACCTCTCCTCTCCTCCTAACCTCCTCTCTCTCTCCTCCTCCTCCACCTCCTTCTCCTCCTGGTCCAGTTTTTCAGGTTTTTTATGATGGACCTGCTCACAGAAGATTCAGACGTACCTTCATGGACCAGGTGGGTCAGGATGAGTCCCAAACACAGAGCAGCGGTTCTGAATCGTCCCTCAGCTGATCTCCTCATCTGGGGCAGGATCTGGACCCTCAGAGGAGGTTTGTTCAGAGAGTCTAGGAGCAGTGAAGACCTCCTCCTCCTCCTCCTCACTTTTGTTTGAGTTTCAGTTTACAAGCTGAAGGTCTGAGGTTACCTGGTAACTCTGAAACATGATCCTCAGACTGAACCACCACACTCTCAGAGCCAGATCTCAGACCTCCTAACAGGTCTGAACCAGACCCGGGAGTCAAATCAACACAAGAACCAGAAGAACCAGAGGAACCAGAAGAACCACAAGAACCAGAGGAACCAGAGGAACCAGAAGAACCAGAAGAACCACAAGAACCAGAAGAACCAGAAGAACCAGAGGAACCAGAAGAACCAGAGGAACCAGAGGAACCACAAGAACCACAAGAACCAGAGGAAACCGGAGGAGTCACAGAAACCAGTTTAATATCAATCAGTGAAGTTTATACAGAAAAATGAGACACTGTGAGAGAAGAAGAAGAAGAAGGAGAAGAAGAAGAAGAAGAAGAAGAAGGAGAAGAAGAAGAAGAAGAAGAAGAAGAAGAAGAAGACACTCTGGCCCACAGACCCATATTTACATCTGAACACACACACACACACACACACACACAGGAACCTTCTGGGAGGTCACGTTCAGGGTCTGTGAGGGGTCAGCTGAGGACAGGAGACCACAGTGAGGAGGACTCAGGACACGGGGCCTTAAAGGGATATTCCACCACAAAATGAAGTCAAGGTCAAACTCACCGTAACATTTATAGACTGACTCTAGAATAGACGCCGTCTGCCTCCTCTCTGAGAACAGCGCCCTCTGGTGACGGGCTGCAGTATAGGTCCTAAACCCCGCCTCCTTATGGAGCTGTGGACAAACTTTATAAATGAATGACACAGAATATAAATGTTTCTCCCCCCTGGTTGTGATGTTGACATGTAGTTACTGTCAGACTGGTTTGTGCTCAAGTCCTCTTTTTTCTGTACAGCTCCATTTTTAAAAGTTATTAGGGGGTTCATGTTTTCTATGATTGACACCTGATACAGCCAATGGGAGGACAGAGATTGAGTAGATCACCGGGGGATACGCTGTTTGAGCCGAGCGTCATCACAGAGACTCTTCCGCTGAATACGAACAACGTTACTGAACAAAGTTGGTTTGAGGAAGTGGAGAAAAAACGCAGAATTACCGAGAACTTTTCAGCTTCAGATCTTTAAACTGGAGGAACCGAGGAGTCCAGAGGAGAGACAGTCTGTGGGTTTGACCCTAACTTAATTTTATGACTGAATATCCCTTTAATTCAACAGAACAATCCGACCCAATCAGGGACTTAGAGGAGACCCATGTGACCCACGCAGAACTGCAGCCTGATGACCTTCAGGAGGACGAGGAACCTGACGAGGAACCTGCTGACCTGAAGGTTGGTGCAGACCTCCATCCTGACCATCTCCAGCTCGGTGTGATGTCACTGAGCACCTCCTCGCCCTGCTGGTCATCCTTCACTTTAAAGAAACGGCAGCCGCAGCAGCGCCCCCCTCAGGCCTCGCCCCCCTCAGGCCTCGCTCCTCTGCAGCTGTGAGCCACGAAACAACGTCACGAAACCGACGAGACACGATCACTGAACAAACACGCTCCTATTTTACAGCTCCTCTCAGACGGCTGGTTGTCATGGTGATTCACGACCACGCGGCGTTACTGGATCCCTCTGAACAGACACATGGCGAATATCATGGCGAAGAGCTGCAGAGAGAGAGCGACACAGAGGTCAGGTGACCTTAGATGAAATCTGTCCAAACTGAGACGAGGACATCATCTTCATAAGTGACATCACTGTTTGTTTTCCTTTTTAAACCAATCACAGCTCGACCTCAGACCGCCGTTTTTACAGGACTTCTCTAACGCTCTTTTAACTGGTTCTCTTTAACCTCTGAGAACTTCTGCAGAACCTCCTGAGAGGACCTCCTGAGAGAACCTCCTGAGAGAGCCTCCTGGGAGAACCTCCTGAGAGAACCTCCTGAGAGGACCTCCTGAGAGGACCTCCTGAGAGAACCTCCTGAGAGGACCTCCTGAGAGGACCTCCTGAGAGGACCTCCTGAGAGGACCTCCTAAGAGAACCTCCTGAGAGAACCTCCTAAGAGGACCTCCTGAGAGGACCTCCTGAGAGGACCTCCTGAGAGGACCTCCTGAGACAACCTCCTGAGAGGACCTCCTGAGAGGACCTCCTAAGAGAACCTCCTGAGAGAACCTCCTGAGAGGACCTCCTGAGAGGACCTCCTGAGAGAACCTCCTGAGAGGACCTCCTGAGAGAACCTCCTGAGAGGACCTCCTGAGAGGACCTCCTGAGAGGACCTCCTGAGAGAACCTCCTGAGAGAACCTCCTGAGAGGACCTCCTGAGAGAACCTCCTGAGAGAACCTGCTGAGAGGACCTCCTGAGAGGACCTCCTAAGAGAACCTCCTAAGAGGACCTCCTGAGAGGACCTCCTGAGAGGACCTCCTGAGAGAACCTCCTGAGAGGACCTCCTGAGAGGACCTCCTGAGAGAACCTCCTGAGAGAACCTCCTGAGAGGACCTCCTAAGAGAACCTCCTAAGAGGACCTCCTGAGAGGACCTCCTAAGAGAACCTCCCGAGAGGACCTCCTAAGAGAACCTCCTGAGAGGACCTCCTAAGAGAACCTCCTGAGAGAACCTCCTAAGAGAACCTCCTGAGAGGACCTCCTAAGAGAACCTCCTGAGAGGACCTCCTGAGAGGACCTCCTAAGAGAACCTCCTAAGAGGACCTCCTGAGAGGACCTCCTGAGAGGACCTCCTGAGAGAACCTCCTGAGAGGACCTCCTGGGAGGACCTCCAAATACAGGACCGATGAATTATTGAAGACCAGAGAGAGGGACAGGGACCTACTTCGATGGTCAGGACCACGATGGCGAGCGCTCCAGCTGTGTAGATGTAGGTCTGGAAGTATTCGACCATCGCAGAGTAGCAGCCCTGCAGACACACACACACACACACACACACACACACACACACACACACACACACACACAGAAGTCAGACTTTAGGTCTCAGCTGAATATGTTAATGGAACACTGGGTCAGGGTCAGCGTCCGAGTCTGGGTCTGGGTCAGGGTCAGGGTCAGGGTCTGGGTCTATGTTTGAGTCTGGGTCTGGGTCCGAGTCTGGGTCAGGATCTGGGTCCGTGTCAGGGTCTGGGTCAGGGTCAGGGTCAGGGTCTGTGTAAGATTCTGGGTCAGGGTCTGTGTCCGAGTCTGGGTCTGGGTCAGGGTTTGGGTCAGGGTCTGGGTCTGGGTCAGGATCTGGGTCTGTGTCAGGGTCTGTGTCCGGGTCTGGGTCTGGGTCAGGGTCTGGGTCAGGGTCCGGGTCTGGGTCAGGGTCAGGGTCTTGGTCTCTGTCTGGGTCAGGGTCAGGGTCTGGGTCAGGGTCAGGGGTCAGGGTCAGGGTCAGGGTCCGGGTCTGGGTCTGGGTCAGGGTCTGGGTCTTGGTCTCTGTCAGGGTCAGGGTCAGGGTCAGGGTCAGGGTCAGGGTCCGGGTCAGGGTCTGGGTCAGGGTCAGGGTCAGGGTCTGTGTAAGATTCTGGGTCAGGGTCTGTGTCCGAGTCTGGGTCTGGGTCAGGGTTTGGGTCAGGGTCTGGGTCTGGGTCAGGATCTGGGTCTGTGTCAGGGTCTGTGTCCGGGTCTGGGTCTGGGTCAGGGTCTGGGTCTGGGTCAGGGTCTGGGTCAGGGTCAGGGTCTTGGTCTCTGTCTGGGTCAGGGTCAGGGTCTGGGTCAGGGTCTGGGTCTCTGTCTGGGTCAGGGTCAGGGTCTGGGTCTGGGTCTGGGTCAGGGTCTGGGTCTTGGTCTCTGTCAGGGTCAGGGTCAGGGTCAGGGTCAGGGTCAGGGTCCGGGTCTGGGTCTGGGTCAGGGTCAGGGTCAGGGTCAGGGTCAGGGTCTTGGTCTCTGTCAGGGTCAGGGTCAGGGTCAGGGTCAGGGTCAGGGTCCGGGTCTGGGTCTGGGTCAGGGTCAGGGTCTGGGTCTGGGTCAGGGTCAGGGTCAGGGTCAGGGTCTGGGTCAGGGTCTGGGTCTCTGTCTGGGTCAGGGTCAGGGTCTGGGTCTGGGTCTGGGTCAGGGTCAGGGTCTGGGTCTGGGTCA
>OY660864.1:40054124-40061624 GCA_962446985.1 Xyrichtys novacula | reverse complement strand
CTCAGGATTTTACCGCATCTGGAATGACGGCGATTCTTGCTGTCCGCCAATTCCTACCGGGTCAGTTTGTGAGGATAATTTCATGGAGGATTACAGACATCGGTAATCTGAGAACTCACAAGAACCTGCAGATCCACGTCCAATCTCACGATAACGAGTTGTCTCTCTAAAGACAGACACATAGACATATAAGCAGTAGATTGTGTCCTTCCAGAGGAGGAAATCTACTTCTAGACTTCTAGAATCAGCATCTCCTCATCCATGGTGTCATCGGGGTGAAATGACGTCTAAAAACCTTTCACTTGTTCGTCTCCGCCCGTTTGTACGGTGTGATAACCTTTGTCTATATCTTTGTCCAGCCCGAACCTGAAGTCCAGCTGTCTGTAAAGAACTGAGACCTAGACCAGTCTAAAGTGGACTGAGGGGACACTGTCCTGTAATCTGAAGTTCTTCAGTTTTTCATGTGGAGCAGAAGATCCTCTTCATGAACATCTGACAGCAGCAGACGAGGGTCCAGAAGGTCCCAATCAGCTGATCCATTCGCAGCTTCACTCAGATTCACTGATCCAGACGTCAGCAGAACAGACGGACCTGACTCACCACGAGACGACCTCTCTGCCCACACAGACACACACAGACACACACAGATACACACACACACACAGACAGACACACACACACAGACAGACACACACACACAGACACACACACACACACACACACACAGACACACACACACAGACACACACACACACACACACACACACACACACACACACACACACACACACACACACACACACACACACACACACACACACACACACACACACACACACACACACACACACACACACACACACACACACACACACACACACACACACACACGCCTCGCTCCGTCTCATCAGTGTGAAACAAACAGACCCTGATTAACAGATGAGTGAGGGTCCTGGTTCTGAAGCAGACCCACATCTACAGCATCAGTTTGGATCTGTGAGCCGGTCTCTCCTGATCCGTCCGTCTGGTCCTCAACTTCATGATACTTTGAGAAGAAGAAGAAGAAGAAGAAGAAGAAGAAGAAGAAGAAGAAGACGCTCCATCACCGCGGCGTTGAGGCCGTGAAGAGAGCGAGACCGATGAGGGTTAGTTTGAGGGTTTACTGGACCAGACCAAACTGTACCAAACCGGTCCACTAGGTGGCACCACTCCATTGGTCTACCCTCAGGGTGACCTAAACCTGGTCTCCCTGAAGCCCAGATTGAAGCCCACAGCAGCTCCAGTCTGGGTGAGGAGGACCACACAGGAGGCAGAGGTCTGAGTGAAACCTCATCACAGCTGGAGACCACATCTGGTTCAGGTTTGGGGGGTGATGTGGGGCTGCTGGTCCCTCCCAGTCTGACTCTGGTCTCTGGTCTCCTGATGGATCTGCAGTTCTTCTGTGTTTAATGAACCACAGGGACTGAAGAGCCGAACATCTGACTGTGGCAGGAGAACTTTGAGGGACCACCCTGTGGGCGGAGCCTGAAGTTCTGCTGGAAGCTGTGGTCCGGTTTTAAAGAACCTCGAGAGGACTCCAGGGTCCCAGATCAACCTCTAAAACTCAGTCTGTTTCAGTCAGAGGGGGTCCTGACTGAACTCAGGGGGCTCCTCTGGTCTTCTGGTCCAAACTGATATCAGGATTTACCAAAGGTCCAATTCAGGTGTGAACAGAGAAAAACTGTCCCTTTAGAGTCCTGGTTCTGGTTCTGGTTTTCCTGGTCCCTTTAAAAAGTCTCTGGAGGCAGAGACTCGGTCCTGTAGACCTGAGTGACTCAGTTCATCAATATCATTATCGATAGTTTCCCTCAATATCAATATAAAACATGATCAATATCCTTTCCAATAGTCGTCATTCTGACATGTTTTGGTCGACTATATGAACAGCCAATGAAAAGGGGAGTGTCTCCGGGTCTGAACCAATCATGTTCTGAATTAGAACCAAGTATCAACCAACTGCAGCGTCGTAGCAGACAGCAGCTCCACCCAACCATAGCACTTTAACAGGTGAAGCCGACAGCACTGTTGGTGAGAAACAAAGAAAATGAGTGCTACCCCCGACAGAAATGACCATGAAGGCTCAACAGATGACCACATCAATGTCAACCACAACACTGGCGTTAGGAAAACAGGCGACCAGGAAACTCGGTTACATTTCATCATTATATCCTGATATTGATCGATATCAGCTGATAATCAAAACAAATATCATGATTAACTTTTTCTAATATCGCTCAGCTCTACATGATCATTTCTGTCTGAACAGTTTTATTTGAACACTGTTCTCCTCCTTCCTCCTCCTCCTCTCTCCTCTCCTCCCCCTCTCTCCTCCTCCTCCCCCTCTCTCTCCTCCTCTCTCCACCTCCTCCCTCTCTCTTCTCTCTCCTCCTCTCTCTCTCCTCCTCTCTCCCCTCTCCTCCCTTCTCTCTCCTCTCCTCTCTCTCTCCTCTCTCTCCTCCTCTCCTCCTCTCTCTCCTCTCCTCTCCTCCTCCTCTCTCTCCCCCTCTCTCTCCTCCTCTCTCTCCTCCTCCTCTCTCCTCCTCCTCCCCCTCTCTCTCCTCCTCCCCCTCTCTCTCCTCCTCTCTCCTCCTCTATCTCTCCTCCTCCCCCTCTCTCTCCTCCTCTCTCCCCCTCTCTCTCCTCTCTCTCCTCTCTCTCCTCCTCCCCCTCCTCCCCCTCTCTCTCCTCCTCCTCTCTCTCCCCCTCTCTCCTCTCTCTCCTCCTCCCCCTCTCTCTCCTCCTCCTCTCTCCTCCTCCTCTCTCCTCCTCTCTCCTCCTCCTCCCCCTCTCTCTCCTCCCCCCTCTCTCCTCTCTCTCTCCTCCTCTCTCCCCCTCTCTCTCCTCCTCCTCCCCCTCTCTCTCTCTCCTCCTCCTCCCCCTCTCTCTCCTCTCTCTCCTCCTCCTCTCTCCTCCTCCTCTCTCCTCCTCTCTCCTCCTCCTCCCCCTCTCTCTCTTCCCCCTCCCTCTCCTCTCCTCTCTCTCCTCCTCTCTCCTCCTCTCTCCTTCTCCTCCTCCTCTATCTACTCTCTCTCCTCCTCTCTCCTCTCTCCCCCTCTCTCTCCTCTCTCTCCTCTCCTCCTCTCTCCTCCTCCTCTCTCCTCCTCTCTCCTCCTCCTCCCCCTCTCTCTCTTCCCCCTCCCTCTCCTCTCCTCTCTCTCCTCCTCTCTCCTCCTCTCTCCTTCTCCTCCTCCTCTCTCTCTCTCTCTCCTCCTCTCTCCTCTCTCCCCTTCTCTCTCCTCTCTCTCTCCTCCTCCTCTCTCTCCTCTCTCCCCTCTCTCTCCTCTCTCTCCTCCCCCTCTCTCTCCTCCTCCTCCTCCCCCTCTCTCTCCTTCTCCTCTCTCCTCCTCCTCTCTCCTCCTCTCTCTCCTCCTCCTCCCCCTCTCTCTCCCCCTCTCTCTCTCTCCTCCCCCTCTCTCTCCTCCTCCTCCTCCCCCTCTCTCTCCTTCTCCTCTCTCCTCCTCCTCTCTCCTCCTCTCTCTCCTCCTCCTCCCCCTCTCTCTCCCCCTCTCTCTCCTCCTCCCCCTCTCTCTCCTCCTCCTCTCTCTCCTCTCTCCCCCTCTCTCTCCTCTCTCTCCTCCCCCTCTCTCTCCTCCTCCTCCTCCCCCTCTCTCTCTCTCTCTCTCTCCTTCTCCTCTCTCTCTCCTCTCTCTCCTCCTCCTCCCCTCTCTCTCCCCCTCTCTCTCCCCCTCTCTCTCTCTCTCTCTCCCCCTCTCTCTCCTCTCCTCTCTCTCCTCTTCCCCCTCTCTCTCCTCCCCCTCTCTCTCCTCCTCCCCCTCTCTCTCCTCTCTCTCTCTCCTCCTCCCCTCTCTCTCCCCCTCTCTCTCCTCCCCTCTCTCTCTCCTCCTCCTCCCTCTCTCTCTCCTCCCCCTCTCTCTCCTCCTCCCCCTCTCTCTCCCCCTCTCTCTCCTCCCCCTCTCTCTCCTTCTCCTCTCTCCCCCTCTCTCTCCTCCCCTCTCTCTCCTCCTCCCCCTCTCTCTCCCCCTCTCTCTCCTCCTCCTCTCTCTCCTCCTCCTCTCTCTCCTCTCCTCTCTCTCTCTCCTCTCTCTCCTCCTCTCTCTCTCTCTCTCTCTCTCTCTCTCTCTCCTCCTCTCTCTCCTCCTCTCTCTCTCCTCTCTCCTCCTCTCTCCTCCCCCTCTCTCTCCTCCTCTCTCTCCTCCTCCCCCTCTCTCTCCCCCTCTCTCTCCTCCCCCTCTCCTCTCTCCTCCTCCTCTCTCCTCCTCCTCTCCTGTCCTCAGTGTTTGTTCACTTGTTCACTCGGCCTGATGAACACATGAACACAAAAGGAGACCCCGCCCCCCTCAGGGACAGGGTTCAGGGTTCAGGTCTGGGGTCTTTCTCACAGACCATCTGCTCTTTAATTCACTTTAATTTAATCGGGTCAGAACCGGAGCCTCTGTCTGTCGGAGCAGCAGGATGTCAGCGCGGCGTGTTTGAGGAGAAGACGGCGTGTTAAAGAGGGGCTAATTTCATCATCCAATCAGAGGAGGGGCCCTCTTCCTCTGTCAGACTGACTCCTTAACACAACCATTATACTGGGCTGGGTCCAGGTCTGCCTGTAGACCGGGGTCCTGCTGTAAACAGACTCTCTAACTCTTAAAGCGCTCGTTTTCACAGACCTCTCCTCCTAGAAAATAAGGAGGAGGCTGATAGAGGAGTTAGCAGCAGGTGACTCCTCAATCCAGAGGAGTGGACCAGGAGGAACACAGCAGATCAGCTGGTCTGAACGTGGAGGGTTTGAGGTGTGAAAACTGAGGAGCGTAGATGTTGATCCTGGAGTCTGTGGACTCAGAGAAGTTCAGAGTCATGAGGAGAGAAGAGGAGACCCTGTGAGGAGATCACAGAGACTTCAGTTCACCTAAACAAACAGCAGAGGCAGCGCTGAGCGACATACAGAGGGTTCATCAGGATATATTGTTTTCCTATCAGCTGATATCGATCAATATCAGGATCTAAAAATCTAACAGTGTTTATTGGTCTCATGTCTTTTCCAACACAATAATCTCCTGCATCTGTGAGGTCTTTGTGTCTCTTTGGCGTTTTGTCGTAAGGCGTCGCTCTAGAGAAAGCCGACTGAATGGTCGTCTGTTTCAGGCGCCACGGGCTCCTCGCTCCTCTCGGGGTTTGTAACCTTTTGCGTTGCGCGTGCTCTGCGGCGTGGCGCTGCTTCAGGTGGTGAAAAAGATTTGAGGTATTCCCCGACTTTGTGAGAACATGTACTCGACATAATTTACAGTCCACATTACTCTGCTTCATGTCCGACCTCCAAAAACCAAAATACCTCCACACCACCGACGTTTTCCTAACGCCAGTGTTGTGGTTGACATTGATGTGGTCATCTGTTGAGCCTTCATGGTCATTTCTGTCGGGGGTAGCACTCATTTTCTTTGTTTCTCACCAACAGTGCTGTCGGCTTCACCTGTTAAAGTGCGACGGTTGGGTGGAGCTGCTGTCTGTTGGTTGATACTTGGTTCTGATTCAGAACATGATTGGTGTAGAAGCCATGATGCTGCTCTGCTGATCGGTTATCCTGTGTTCAATTACCTTTGTCTGGTTGCTATTGGTTCCCTGAGTTTGATAGCGGTTAGTTGTATAAGGGGCGGGGTTACCTGCTCTGTGGTGGAGAGGTGAGTCTCAGTAGCCGTATGTTCTTTAGTTTGATCCCCGTCTCAGAGTGAACATGTGACCTCGGGTGTGAGGGTGCAATCATTGGTCACTTCTGAAGCGTTTTTCTGTTATTAAAGCTCCGATTAAAACTTCGATGAACTGAGTTCTTCTCTGGACTCAGTCACTCAGGTCTACAGGACCGAGTCTCTGCCTCCAGAGACTTTTTAAAGGGACCAGGAAAACCACAAAACCTGGTTCAGCGTGACGCGGACTCCGATCAACTCCCCTTTTTATTGGCTGTTCATATAGTCGACCAAAACATGACAGAATGAGGACTATTGGAAAGGATATTGATCATGTTTTATACTGATATTAAGGGAAATTAATTTTGGATATTTATCGTTATCGATTTATCGCCCAGCCCTAATCAGAGGACTCAGTTACAGACTTTTATCAAACACACCATGACGTGTTTGATCATCACAGTGAGTTCAGACCGTGAAACCTTCGTGGTGTTTGTCTGTGAATACCACAGAAATGGATCTTTGTTTCAGTGAAAATCAGGTTTAGAGAAGAAACCAAAAAACAGCAGGAATGAAGCTGATGCAGAGAAACGCTGAAAACTGCAGATCAGTAACTTAAAACCACATAAACATCCATTTAAAACAGTCCGTCTTTGTATTTTGGTAATTCTGTTATTTGTTAATAATGATCTGATATTAAGAAACCCTAAAAAACTACAAAACTAACAGTCTTCATTTTAAAACACCATTCAGTTGATGTTGTTATATTATTTAAACAGATCTGTCTACATTAAACTATTACAGATAACCGGTTTATTCCTGTGGCTGTGAAAAACAGTATGATTCAGTTTTGGTTGATAAAATAAAAGGTTATGATTAAACTGTTTCCCCTCTTTTAACTCATTTTAATTGACTTCACCTTTTATTTTGTAAGGTGTTGATAAAACATAGCTGGAGTCCTCATTTTAATTCTGAACATAAACTAATATTTTAACATTTAACAGGTAAGTAAAGGTGTCGGACCTCCTTCACCTGAACTCCGGACACTAACCGCCGTTACTCACCGATAAAGAGGATCTTCTCCCCCGGAAAAGTCTCTGAATTTGAGGTGAAATTGAAGCAGAAAGTCCGCAGATGAAGAATTAAATCCGATAACCCGATAACAGTCCGTTTATTCAGTGTAACAGTCACTTTATTCGGTGTTTCCAGCCTCTCCTCTCTCCTCGGTCTGACTCACTCTCTCACACTCACTCACACTTCAACTACAGTCAAGCTAAGAAGCTAACAGGCTAACGTACCCTCAGCTTCCGGTACAGATTTTCAGAATAAAACCAGCCCACGAGCGTCACGTTGAAATTTCGCACTCAAGAATTCAGTTTAGAAGCCCCCCCACCCATCCAGAGCCAGAATGAAACATAAAAGTGAAGCTGTAAGTCGGTTTACTCCTGAAAACGGCCTAAAAGCTCTGAGTTTAAGGAGTTTATGTTTCCTGAAGAACTTTTAAAAGCTGCCAACTCCGACAGTCCACCTCACAGAGCTGTGTTTAATCTTTAATATTTAATCTTAAATATTTAATCTCATTCACATTTTCTATTTAAAGACAGACTTTAAACCCAGAAACACAGCAGGAACAAACGTATCTGTAAATTATTGTTAATCCATTAGACTGAAATCAGTCCTAATGTCCGGAAGTCACATGTTCACAATGACTGTTTATTTTATTAAAATACATTTTTTTTAAAAAGGCCAAAAAAAACTAAAGAGAGGACGGATATTAATGTCAAAATAAAGGCGATAGAAGTAAAAAGCTGCTAAAAAACAAAAAGTTTACTAA
>OY660864.1:40036624-40049124 GCA_962446985.1 Xyrichtys novacula | reverse complement strand
GGAAACTGAGACCGCCGAGCGCCGACGTACAGAGGGAGGAGAGCGTGACCTTTAACCTTTAACACCTTTTAAACAGACTCCTCCTCTTTTAAACTTTTTCAGCATCGCTCTAAAAAACCAAACTGACGGTAAAAATCGATGGAACAAGTGCCTCAGAGAGAATCAGCTAATACTATAGAGAGAGAGCAATGAGCAGTCTTTGACACGGAGGCGAAATCTGTCACCAAATACAGGGTAAAAAAAACAACAACATGATCGGACCATTTCCCTCTTTGTCTGTGTGTGTCTGTGTGTGTGTGTCTGTGTGTGTGTGTGTGTGTGTGTGTGCAGTGCAGCCTCAGTACTTTGGCACTTTAGTGTAATCCTCTGTGTGGATGTTTCTGCAGAGACACAGAGACAGGATCATCCCCAGCAGCTGCAAACACAAACACAAACACGGGTCAGACCTGCAGGACCTCATATGAAGATATTAAATATAATAATATTACATATAAATATTTATTTAGATTCATTCAAACATGTGATGGACACTTCTTCAGATCCCACAGACAGACTGGGTTTCAGTCAGGATTAAATGGCATTTGTGAAATAAGACGAGAGCGCCCCCTGTCATGAGTCCAGAGAAGGTTTTTACTGCCTTTGACATTTGTGTGCAACTCTTCAGATTAACGGACAATTCATGAGTGAGACTCAGAAACTGATATATATATATGTATGTGTATATGTATATATATGTATGTATATATGTATATTTATACACAAGTATTTAAAATATTTTATCCTTAGAAATATTTTTAAATTTTAATTTTTGGAAATATTTCTAATATTCTATATACAGTATTCTAATGTTTTAAGTTTTTCAAGGATGAAATATTTGAAATATTTAATCCTTTGAAATATTTTAAATATTTTAAATACTTCATCCTTGAAAATATTTTGATTGTTTTGAGTAATTTTAAGGATGAATGATTTTTTTTAGACTTCATTGTTGGAAATATTTTAAATATTCTATAAACAGTTTTTTATCCTTCAAAAATATTTATAATGTTTTAAGTATTTCCAAGAATGAAATATTGGAGATAAATAAATTATTGTAATTATTTCATCCTTGGAAATATTTAAAATATTTAAAATACTTAAAATACTTTATGCTCAGAAATATTTTAAATATTTTATCCCTTAAAAACAGACCCAGAGTGTTAATGAGGGAAAATGGAGCAGCACCTCGATGAAAGCGACTCCCAGACAGATCCCGAGGACGACCCCGATGTTTGTGAGGAGCCAGCTCTCCACGCTGTCGGCACAGCCCTAAACACACACACACACACACACACACACACACACACACACAGACAGAGTCAGGTTACCACGGCAGCAGCAGCAGAGTCACAGACAGGTGTAGTGGACGGGATGGTTACCGTGTCGTAAACGGGCCAGTCGGGGGTTTGAGCCTCACAGAAGCCGCTCTCAGAGAAGTTTCCGGAGGACAGCGAGACGTTCTGACAGGAACAAGGAAACAGGAGCTGCGAGCTGTTCGTGATGACCATGTTCCCGCTCCAGTCCATCCGCCCGCTCCACCCGCAGCACTCCATCTACAGGGGGGGAGGGACAGTACTGATGATGATGCTTGGTTGTGACGGTGAATTATCTGATCATTTAGGATCATTCAGTTTGTCTCTCTGAAGAGATCGGAGGCTGTGAGCCGCAGACAGAGACTCGTCCTCCTGGACCTCCTCCTGGACCTTTTTAAACCCACTCCTGTCCTCTAAGACCTGAGCTCAGCGCCGTACTCACGTTCCTCTGGATGAAGTCCCAGGCCTGCTCTGTGGTCGAGTTGTTTCCGGGGTAGTTATCCAGAACTTTGCTGACGATCTTGGACATCTCCTCGTTCACCTGACGGAACAAAAACAAAAACCGTTTCGTGTTAATGGAAAGTCTCACAGAGAGACAAAGACGTGTTTGTTTCTCTTTTTCACACTAACACATTTTCCTGCAGCTCGTTTATATCTCTAAATATCTATATCAATATCTATATCAATATCTATCTCAATCTATCTCTATATCTGCAGAAAAAAGGTGGTAAAGAGAGTGAACGACCACCAGAGGGCGCTGCAGCACCAGACTCTGCACTTCACTGACTGTTACTTTGTGTTTGTGTTATCACAATCCTGCTTGTCTGATGCTCATGCTCGCCGTCATGGCGGCGTGTTGTGACACGTCCTGGGTGTGTCCTGGACCAATCAGAGGACGAGGGTGTGTCATTAACAGGTATGCTGCAGATATTCACAACGTTTCACACCAGAGCAGCAACACCATGAACTCCCATCATGCTCCTGTGCTGCGTGCATGCTGCCAGGACAGGAAAAGGAAGTGACATCACTCACCACATCCTTCTGGAAGTAGATGAGAGCGCCTGCTGCAACCTGAGCGATGAGGATGAGGAGGAGGCAGGTGAAGTACTGAGGAAGGAGACGAGAGAGGAGAGGTCAGCACACCTGAGGAGGTCCTCACAGGAGTCACTTCTTCATAGACTAGAGGATGATTTTATTTATATGTGTTTATATTTTATAACACAATATTATCATATATGACTGTTCTTTAAATGTTTATATGTGATTGATCTACTCTTATGTCTGCAAACACACAGACTGTGCCTCACCAGACCCAGCAGACAGCGGATCTCGTAGATGGCGCCCACACAGCCGAGGAAGCCCATGAGCATGGAGAACGCTCCGACGCCAATCAGGATGTAGCACGCCACCTTCACCGCCATGGAGCTACCTGAGGAGGACCAAAGACCGAATAAAGATCAGCTCTGAGACGTTCACATCAGACCGCTGCTCCATTATTTTTACATTCAATTTTTCTTTTTCAATTTCAATCAAACGGTTTTTACAATAATGCTGCCGAAGAAGGACGGCACTAGAACGACAACAATGACAATAACAATAATGACAATATTAACAATAATGACAATAATGACAATAATAACAACAATAATAATAATAATAATAATAATAATAATGACAATAATAACAATAATAACAATAATAAAAATAACAATAATAATAATAATAATAATAATAATAATAATAAAAACAATAATAATAATAATAACAATAATGACAATAATAATAATAATGATAAAAACAATAATAATAATAATAACAATAATAATAACAATAACAATAACAATAACAATAACAATAATAATAACAATAATAATAAAAATAACAATAACAATAACAATAATGACAATAATAATAATAACAATAATAATAACAATAATAATAATAACAATAATGACAATAATAATAATAATAATAATAATACTAGTGAATAAACAGAGTCAGAATCATCATGTTTACAGTTAAAAACTCTGGAGCAGTTGTTCAGGTTATTTTCAGCAGCTCTTCTTCTTCTTCTCTTTTTTTTGATGCATGTATTCACTTATTTTCATGTCTTCACTTATTTTCATGTCTTCACTTATTTTTGTTATCTGTTTTTAAAGCTCTTTGTTCTCCTTATAGATGTCTCCTTCCGGTCTGTGAGTTGTTGGTGAAATCTGGTGTTATACATCTATATCTGTCTGTACCAGTAAATAACCTGCACCCTCTCTAACGTCCAGCAGGGGGCGTCTTCATTGGTTGAATGAGAAAGTATCAAATCTACTGTGCTCAGTGGCGCCTCCTATTGGGGCTGGGGGGGGGGGGGGGGGCAGCTGTGTGCAGACAGGAACAGCTGTTACAGCTGATGATCAGCTGACATGACACCGAAAAAAAAGAGGCTTCAGCGCTCTGTACACGTCTGGTGGGAGGGGCTAAAAGGTGAGGAAGAGACCCAAGTGAAGGAAGCAAGGATGCAACTCTAGGAAACTTAAATGTACCCTTAGTCTATGAGCCTGTTCCCCCGGTGTGTCAGTGTGTGTGTGCGTGTGTGTGTGTGTGAGTGTGTGTGTGTGTGTGTGTGTGTGTGAGTGTGTGTGTGTGTCCTGAATTGAAAACAGGTCTTCACTCGTGTTCATCCTGCTGTTCCTCCTCTCCTCCTTCTCTCTCCTCTCCTCCTCTCCTTCTCTCTCCTCCTCTCCTTCTCTCTTCTCTCCTCTTCTCTCCTCTCCTCCCCTCCCTCCTCCTCTCCTTCTCCCTCCTTCTCTCTCCTCTCCTTCTCTTCTCTCTCCTCCTCTCCTTCTCTCTCCTCTCCTCCTTCTCCCCTTCTCTCTCCTCTCCTCCCTCCTCCTCTCCCTCTCTCTCCTCTCCTTCTCTTCTCTTCTCTCCTCTCCTTCTCTCTCCTCTCCTCCATCCTCCTCTCCTTCTCTCTCCTTCTCTCTCCGCTCCTTCTCTTCTCTCCTCTCCTTCTCTCTCCTCTCCTCTCCTTCTCTCCTTCTCTCCTTCTCTCTCCTCTCCTCTCCTCTCCTTCTCTCTTGTCTCCTCTCCTTCTCTCCTTCTCTCTCTTCTCCTCTTCTCTCCTCTCCTTCTCTCTCCTCTCCTTCTCTCATTCTCTCTCCTCTCCTCTCCTTCTCTCTTGTCTCCTCTCCTTCTCTCCTTCTCTCTTCTCTCCTCTCCTTCTCTCCTTCTCTCTCTTCTCCTCTTCTCTCCTCTCCTTCTCTCTCCTCTCCTTCTCTCCTTCTCTCTCCTCTCCTCTGCTCTCCTCTCCTTCTCTCCTTCTCTCTCTCTCTTCTCTCCTCCTCTCTTCTCTCCTCTCCTCCTCTCCTCTCCTCTCCTTCTTTCTCCTCTCCTCTGCTCTCCTCTCCTTCTCTCCTTCTCTCCTCCTCTCCTCTCCTCTCCTTCTCTCTTGTCTCCTCTCCTTCTCTCCTTCTCTCCTCTCCTCTCCTTCTCTCCTTCTCTCTCTTCTCCTCTTCTCTCCTCTCCTTCTCTCTCCTCTCCTTCTCTCCTTCTCTCCCTCTCTCTCTCTCTCCTCTCCTCTCCTTCTCTCCTTCTCTCTCCTCTCCTCTCCTTCTCTCTCCTCTCCTTCTCTTCTCTCTCCTCCTCTCCTTCTCTCCTTCTCTCTCCTCTCTTCTCCTCTCCTTCTCTCCTTCTCTCTCCTCTCCTTCTCTCCTTCTCTCCTTCTCTTCTCTCCTCTCCTTCTCTCCTTCTCTCTCCTCTCCTCTCCTCTCCTTCTCTCCTTCTCTCCTTCTCTTCTCTCCTCTCCTTCTCTCCTCTCTCCTCCTGCAGAACTTCCTGGAGGCTGCAGACTCGAGTCTGGACCGGAACCATCTGAACTCCATAAACTCTAGGAAAGTGAAACCAGACTCAGTAGACCTGCAGAGACCAGGAGCAAGCTTTGGTCTGCAGGGTCAGTCTGATCCGGTCTGTGAGTGATCCGGGTCCAACAGATCCCGTTAACCCGGGTCAGAGCCCGTCTGAGGAGGGACTGGGATCAGGTTTCATCTGACTGCAGAACTGAACCACGTCAGTCGATCCAAGTCTGCTAACGCTCTGCACCACCGACCCGCTTTCCTCACACAGGCCTCGCCGCCCCAAGGCATCATGGGAAACCCTCAGGGGAGCAGTAAACCAAACCAGGACAACCAGATCCAAACAAAAACCCAGAAAACTGGGAGAGAGGAAAAACCTGGACCTGGGTCAGTCCATCGCTTTAAAACGTGTGTGTGTGTGTGTGTGTATAGACATACATATGAATACACACACACACACACACACATATATATATGAAGTAGGGCTGGGTGATAAGGTTAAAAGTTTATCAGGATATATTATTGTTTTCCTATCAGCTGATATGGATCAATATCAGGATCTAAAAATCTAACAGTGTTTCTTGGTCTCATGTCTTTTCAATAATCTCCTGCATCTGTGAGGTCTTTGTGTCTCTTTGGCGTTTTGTCGTAAGGCGTCGCTCTACAGAAAGACGACTGAATGGTCGTCTGTTTCGGGCGCCATGGGCTCCTCGCTCCTCTCGGGGTTTGTAACCTTTGGCGTTGCGCGTGCTCTGCGGCGTGGCGCTGCTTCAGGTGGTGAAAAAGATTTGAGGTATTCCCCGACTTTGTGAGAACATGTACTCGACATAATTTACAGTCCACATTACTCTGCTTCATGTCCGACCTCCAAAAACCAAAATACCTCCACACCACCGACGTTTTCCTAACGCCAGTGTTGTGGTTGACATTGATGTGGTCATCTGTTGAGCCTTCATGGTCATTTCTGTCGGGGGTAGCACTCATTTTCTTTGTTTCTCACCAACAGTGCTGTCGGCTTCACCTGTTAAAGTGCTATGGTTGGGTGGAGCTGCTGTCTGCTACGACGCTGCAGTTGGTTGATACTTGGTTCTAATTCAGAACATGATTGGTTCAGACCCGGAGACACTCCCCTTTTCATTGGCTGTTCGTATAGTCGACCAAAACATGTCAGAATGACGACTATTGAAAAGCATATTGATCATGTTTTATATTGATATTGAGGGAAATTAATTTTGTATTTAAATCGTTACGGTTTTATCGCCCAGCCCTAATATGTTTTTATAAACAGGTAAATCTACATAATAAAGATAAAGAGCTCCAGTTCAAGTGTCCTTCACAGATCAGGTCTTCTTCTGAATCTCTGATCTAACCCTGGAGCAGACAGGAGCTGCTCTCTGACTCAGTACAGTCCAGATACAGCAGCTGATTTCACCCCTCACACACACACACACACACACACACACACACACACACACACACACACACACACACACTCTCCCCGTCTGGATCATGGTCACGCAGCATCAATACGTCTCCTTTATGGACAGACACAAAGATAATCTGTCCGACGTTAGCTTAACCCGCCACAGAGCGCCGTTACTGCTGTATGACGCACCCCTGACATCCGAGAGAGAGAGAGAGAGAGAGAGAGAGAGAGAGAGAGAGAGAGAGAGAGTGTGTGTGGTTGTGAGTAAGGCAGTGAGCGCACTGGGCTGATGTGACGCATGTTGATCTGGACGGAGCAGAAAGAGCTCAGTGTGTGAGAGAGAGGACACCTGCAGGGAGGGACAAACAACAACGACGACGTCCTCACTGAGACACACACACACACACACACACACACACACACACACACACACACACACACACACACACACACACACTGAGCTGCTGTAATCAGACACAGTCAGAGAGTGTGTCACTCGTCTCTCTTTATCCTCGCCTCATAAACTCGGACTGTCACTGATTCAGAGAGAAAACTTCAGTCCTGATCCTCAACAACACACTGATGTCACCAGAGTCCTGGTTCTGATTCTAGTCCAGGTTCTCAGCAGGACTCTTCTCCTCCAGAACCATGATGTTGTCAGAATGAGGATGAAGCATCTATGATTTCCACTTCTTTGTGGAAAGGACAGCTGGACTTCGTTGAGGCGTTTCGGTGAAACATGCGTAGATTCCAACTCCAGAGTCCTGTTTGTTTTTAACACCCTGACCATCCAGTCCTGGTTCTGGTCTTTTGCCCCCTTTAGTCCAGAGGTTTCTCCAGATCCACTAAATCTTTAATGATTTGATGTTCAGTAGACGATGAAATCCACTTTATTCTGAAACTGTTGAGCTGTTCGCTCACACAGTCTCTCACAGAGTCCTGAACCTCTTCTGGGTTCATGTGGACTCTCCTCAGGACCACAGCCCGTCTGAAAGTCCTCCTCCTCCTCTTCTTCAGGTCAGTGATCCAGGACTCGACAGTGTGACCGTTTCACATTCACCACTTAAAACAGACGTGTGTGAACTGTCAAATAAATTTAGGGTCACATGACAGACCCAGGTTGGATATATTTTCCTGTAAATACGGCGGTGAAGTTAGTTTCAGGTTGGATATATTTCCCTGTAAATACGGCGGTGAAGTTAGTTTGAGGTTGGATATATTTTCCTGTAAATACGGCGGTGAAGTTAGTTTCAGGTTGGATATATTTTCCTGTAAATACGGCGGTGAAGTTAGTTTCAGGTTGGATATATTTTCCTGTAAATACGGCGGTGAAGTTAGTTTCAGGTTGGATATATTTTCCTGTAAATACGGCGGTGAAGTTAGTTTTAGGTTGGATATATTTTCCTGTAAATACGGCGGTGAAGTTAGTTTCAGGTTGGATATATTTTCCTGTAAATACGGCGGTGAAGTTAGTTTTAGGTTGGATATATTTTCCTGTAAATACGGCGGTGAAGTTAGTTTCAGGTTGGATATATTTTCCTGTAAATACGGCGGTGAAGTTAGTTTCAGGTTGGATATATTTTCCTGTAAATACGGCGGTGAAGTTAGTTTCAGGTTGGATATATTTTCCTGTAAATACGGCGGTGAAGTTAGTTTTAGGTTGGATATCTGTCGGACATTCTCTGAGGATCTACCGGTGTCTTCTCACTCTCCATAACCGGGAATAACAACAGCAGCGCGGTTAAATCTACTCGACACCCTCACTGTCAACGTCAGTGTTGAATAAGGGACCGTCAATAAATTACCGGTTGATGTTCTCAGAAAAGGCTGTTTTCCTTCAATAGCTTCACTGTCATGTGACCAAAAGACCTCAAATTGATTTCTAATAATAGTACTAAGGTCGATCAATAAGACAAACATTATTGATCAGTTTTCATTGATCCCCTAAAGTTCTTTGTGCTCCTAACTTTTTTAACTCAGGAGAACATGTGAACAAAGTTAGAGTCTGACCCTGAGACAGTAAACAGAGAGCAGGAAGTCTGTAAACGGAAACTGAGCAGACTAAAACTGACAGGAAGTACAGACGGTAACCCCGTATTTAAAGCAGCAGCTGTCGCCATGGTGACGGGATAAAGATAGAGCGTCTAACCCGAACTGTACAAACTGATAAAAACCCGTTTACTCTGCATGAAGTCAGATCCTGGAGGAGACCAGGTCCATCCGTGGACATCATCATCATCTTCATCATCATCAGCAGCAGCAGGTCCAGGTGTTCCTGTCGCCTCTGATAGAAGAGCTTCACAACATCATGACTCAGAGTCTGACCCCCGACCTCCACCTTCATCCTGATCGTCTCCTAAAAGGTCGTATCCTCCGATCGTAGCTGATCGTAACCATTCAAGTTAACGTGTCAATTTACACCGACTTCTTTCCGTTCCTCTGCGGATCGCCGGACTCCTCAGCTGATCACAAGAGTTCTATTTTTTCTGGACGCCGGAGCATGGCGGATAAATTCAGCACAGATTAACCCGTGCTGGAAAGGAAGTCGGGCACAGACTTCAAAATAAAACATCCGGCTTCTTTTCAAAATAAAACACTCCGTGTTTCAGGAGGATCGTATTTCACACCATGCAAACGGGCGGAGACTAACAAGTGAAAGGTTTTTAGACGTCATTTCACCCCGATGACACCATGGATGAGGAGATGCTGATTCTAGAAGTCTAGAAGTAGATTTCCTCCTCTGGAAGGACACAATCTACTGCTTATATGTCTATGTGTCTGTCTTTAGAGAGACAACTCGTTATCGTGTGATTGACGTGAATCTGCAGGTTCTTGTGAGTTCTCGTGATTCTACTGTCCAAAATCCGCCATGAAACTCGCCTCACAAACAGATCTGGTAGGAATTGGCGGACGGCGAAAATCGCCGGCAGAACAAACAGGCGTCTGCTCCTCCTTTGCTCTGATTGGCTGTCTCAGTGAAGGAGGAGCAGATCTTCTTCTGTGAAGACCTTACATCACCCCTGAAGACCGCCGAGTCCACGAGCTCCAACAAATCAGACCCAGCAGGACCGAGTGGCCGACACATGGTCGAGGAAAACAAAAACCTCGTTAAAGAAGAAAAAACATGTCCGACCTCAAAACCTGGAACATCTGGAGATGTTCAGTGTGGCACCGTCAGCTGATCTTCACACACACAAACCTGGAGACCTGGTTTCAGTCTCATCTGTCAGAGAAGAAGCTTTTCTTTGACCCCTAAACACCTGGAGGAACCTCTGCACCCCCCCTCCCCCATAAGAAAGAACCGGGTCCGAAAGGAAAGACCATGAAACCCCGAGACCCCGAGACCCCGAGACCCCGAGGTCTGATGAGGAGAAGGACTTACTCAGGACCACGATGAAGCTCTGATTGTCCAGGAGGAGCCAGAGTCCAAAGCCCATGATGAGACCCCCGCACAGCTGGAAGAGAGAGACACACACACACACACACACACACACACGCACACACACACGCACACACACACACACACAGGTTAGACACTGTAAAGGTGTGTGTTTAAAGTCCAGTGAAGACCTGCAGAACCTCCTGTGTCCACCAGGGGCTGCCCCCCAAAGTGAGCGTACTCTCATAGAGTTTCATGTTAACAAAGAAGTGAGTCAGAGTCCGATCTTCAGGATCAGGTTCTCCTCCAGACCAGTCCATCTAGGATCTTCATGACTTCACTGTCAGGTTAACAAACGCGTCACATCGACCCTCACAGACCTGGACTCTGATAAAACGGACCTCATGCTGTCTCTGCAAGCATCTCTAGGGACTAGGGAGCGAGTGAAGGTCACGAGTGGAGGATACAAGTGTGAAACTTCAGGCCCTGAACTCCACCTCTGGGTGGTGTTGGTGGTTTTGGTGGACCCTGAACAGGTCTGAGAGTCTGTGACTAAACTTAGAAATGAGGTTTCATCTGTGTGTGTGTGTGTGTGTGTGTGTGTGTGCGCGTGTGTGTGTGTGTGTGTGGTTTCCTCTTCACTCAGTTCATCATCATTTCTACAAACATGAGAGACCATCTTCACTTCTACAGTTTTCAAACTTTTTCTTAGTTTTTAAAATCTTTGTGTTTTTTTTTTTTTAACTTTTTTCAGTTTTACTTTTTTTTGTCTTTTTAATTTTTTTCTGATTAATTTTTTTTTCAGTTTTTAATTTTTCCTAATTTATATTATTTTCTGTTTTTAATTTCTTCTGGCTTTTTAATTTTTTTCCGTCTTTTTTAAGAAAATTCTCTTACATTTTTTTTTGTGTTTTTCATTTTTTGTGTTTTTAATTTTTTTCTGTTTAATTTTTTTCTGATTCTTTTCCATAAATATTCTCATCGCCTTGATTTTAAAAGTTCATGAGCCAAAAAAAGAAAAAATACTCCAGTTTTCCTCGAGGGGTGGTGGTGTCGGGTGGGGGTGGGGGTGTCGGGTGGGGGTGGTGGTGTTGTGTCGTACCACCATGTTGAGGAGGTCACTCCAACTCTTCATCTGTAATTTAGACTCACAGAAGGACTGAGGGTCTTAATGGAGGGTTAGAAATCAGGGATTAGACTAAGACCTGCTGTCAGCTCTGATCCTGCTCTGATCCTGCTCTATCAGCAGAGATCTGTCTCACACACACACACACACACACACACACACACACACACACATTAGCCTTTAACCTGCTATCATGAACCTCGTTTTAATCTCATTTACAGGATTGGAGTTTTGATCGGTCAGCTGGAGAGGAAAGAGATTTTAAACCAATTAACGGGAATATTAATGATGATGTCATTGTTTTAAAGTCTGAAAATAAAAAGATGGGATGTTTGATTTCTTCAGTTTCTGGACTGAGGCCTCCATCCTTCACAATAAAAGCCCTGAGCTCATAAACGGACATGTGTCAGTGGAGCGGTGAAAGGGTGAATGTGCGTGTGTGAAGGTTTATACTCACAAAGAAGATGAGGTTGAAGAGGAACAGGAAGTACTTGGTGGCGGTCAGGCAGCCTTTCCCCATGATGCCGATCTGTGAACGTCAAACAGACTGGTGTTAATATTCAGGAGCAGGTCCACGGACTCTTCCTGGACCAGGACTCTGAGCGCTGACCGATGCTGCAGACCTCAGAGGATAAGCCGGTCTGCTGGATCATGATCCGAGCCGAGGAGGGGGTTCAAATCCTGGGAGATTAGACCACAGACCACAGAAGACCACAGACTCCATCAGTGAGCACAGACCGTCCTGCTCAGATCATGTGACTCTAATAACGACCCAGAACCCCCGTCAGACCGTGAGTCCATGAGTCCGCTACTGACCCCAAAGCTCCTGTGAGGAACTGCTGATCTGGGTTGATTCTGGCGCCCCCTCTGGAGAAAGCAGTCTCCTGGAGAGACGATCATTTCCTGATGTCTCCGTCACGCTCGGACGAGGTCGACAAGTTCAGGGAACTTTTCAAAGTTAGAAACTTTTCATGAGAATTAATGTGAATAAATCTGAACAAAGCTGAAGGTCGGTCCTCCACAGGAACCCCCTACATGACCTGGTCGTTCCTCCATCACGTGCACAGATGATCTCTCGAACCCTGGAGGTCACACTGAGTCCACCGACTACAGAGAGTCAAGTTCTGATCATATTCTGGGGTCAATAGATTTGATCTAAAATAGTTTTAATATTTAAATAAAAATCGGTGTTAAATATTAATTTTCATCTCATCGACTGTTTAAGGGTGGAGTTTATCATGGCGGTGGTCGTTTCCTCAGATGTGATCCTGTTTCTCCTGACAGACGGTTTTCTGTAACTAAAACAATCATTAAGACGTTAATTATCAAATATTTTAAAAACGTTCAGCTGTTTATCGACTATATTTCTGTTCAT
>OY660864.1:40021624-40026624 GCA_962446985.1 Xyrichtys novacula | reverse complement strand
CGACCTGCTGTTGTTGTTGACGGTTGGATGGGGTCGGAAACAGCGCCGCTGAAAAGACCCATATCGCCCCCTAGTGTTGGGGAGGAGGACACGTTCACGTCGATAATTCAGTTTTCTCAGCTGCATGTAAACGAGGACGAGGAGAGAAGTCTGATTCAGAGAAGAAGACGAGTTATGATCTTAGTCTGATTAAACTGTGACTGTAAACAAACTGAGTGATACCCCCCCCCCCCCACACTGACAGAACCGGCCCATGACTTAGCCCAACACCTGCGAGAGCTGCTGAGCTCCTTATTGGTCCATCAGGTCATGTGACACAGACGTAAGAAGACGTGACGGACAGAGAGCGTGGAGAAACGGCGTCTGTGAGCGACGCGGAGACTGGAGGATGACAGTGAAGGTTTTCAGTCTATGAACTCCGTGACCTCCTCTGTCTCCACACTGACCATCAGTCCTAACCAGGAGATTATCGACCAATCAGAGGCTCGCACAGCAGCCCTCTGTTTCTAAAATCACAATTCTTCAAATTTAAAGACGGTCAGTTTTAAAACAGAAACACAGAGGAAGTTTCCTGAAAAGTGTTTTTCTGTTTGTGAAACTCTGGAAGACTTTTAAAAGAACAAATTTAAAACTACAGAGAAGAATTCAAAGATTCATATAATAAACCAACAAAAATAAACCTGATTGAATACAATAACACTGATTATTATTATAATATGCAAATAATCAAGATAAATAACCGATGAAGCGTTGAGCAGATATCTGTGTGTTTAATATCGAGGTTTCTTCACAGATCTTTGTTATTGATGATTATTGATTTTTTATCTCTAAATTGTGAGGAAGGGTCCGGACTAGATAAACTCTTTACTTCATTCTGTTTATTTTACAAACATGTTTGTGTAAATTTATCTTTGACATTTTCTAGTTTTGTTTTTTTTGTTCTTAAAGTTTCAGATAAATAAAGAAGAGGAGGAGGAGGAGGAGGAGGAGGAGGAGGAGTTCACAGAGCTCTCAGTCCTGATTCTGAGTTTGACTTTAAAAACAGAAACTCTGATTTAAAGTTTTTAACTTTCTGTTCGTTGGACAGCAGAGCCGAGAAGTTCTGGATCTCTGCTCCTCAGGTTTCTCTAAAGTTTCTGTTTTCGAACCAAAGACCGGGTTCGGGTTTCTGAGGGTTCAGGTTTCCGAGGGTTCAGATTGAAGGGTCACAAACAGGCCTTGAAGAACCGGTTTGAGTCCTCCTGGGAAACCTCCGATCCTCAGA
This sequence comes from Xyrichtys novacula, assembly GCA_962446985.1. Classification (NCBI taxonomy): domain Eukaryota; kingdom Metazoa; phylum Chordata; class Actinopteri; order Labriformes; family Labridae; genus Xyrichtys; species Xyrichtys novacula. The sequence continues at coordinate 40,025,360 of OY660864.1, read as the reverse complement.
CAGATCTGTTCAAGTCAGAGGAAGAAAAACCTGTTTTGACTCGGGTCTGACATGTTCACTCAGGGTCTGGTTCTGCTCAGGCTGAAGGTCCAAAGTCCAGGTTTCTGCAGCTTCGGTTTCAGTTTTGGACCAAAGTCCACAGATCTCAGTCCGGATCAGAAGTCGAACTTTGACGGTTTTAGTCTTTAAACTTTCGGAGAGTCGATGTTCGACCAGGAGGTCTGAGTCGGTCTCACTTGGACTCAGAAACCCTCCAAAGACGCCACATCATCACCCGGGTCCTCCAGAACTCGACCCCGGAACCACGAGAGTCCACTTTCGACGAGTTTAAACCCCAAACAAACGATCGATCGATTAACCGATCAGCCCGATCAGTGAGCACGCACTCACGCCTCGTGTTCAGAGTCAGAAAAGACGAGTTCGAGCAGAGACAGCAGGGCAGGGGGGCAGGCTGGGGGGTCTTACCTGATTTCAGGCGCGGAGCTGCGTGTCGAGGGTCCGTGCGGGTCCTGGAGGTCCTGTCTGTGCGGTGAGAAGATGCGGGACTGAGGTCGGACTGAGAGACCAGAGACAAAGCAGCAGCAGCAGAAAGAGATCCGAGTCCAGACTGAGTCCTCTCTGTCCCCCCATGTGGCAGATATGAGAATTAACCTCCTTTAACCCTTCAATCCCCGCAGCGCACGCAAACCAGCGCGGGATTAACTGTGCGTGTGTGCGTGTGTGTGTGTGTGTGTGTGTGGGGGGGTCTGATCTGATGAAGTCTGGAGGAAACAACTGATATTAACAACAATGATAATAATAATAATAATAATAATAATAATAATAATAATAATAATATTTATAATAATAATAATAATAATAATAATAATAATATCAACAAAGTACAGATTTAGTGATTCTGTCACAGGGAAGACCCAGTTCTCTTTCATTTTCTTTCTCTTCCTTCCTTCCTTCCTTCCTTCCAGCCAAGCCTCACTTTGACTCTATCATGTCACTTTAGAACTTTTCTTATCCATCAGTCTGAAGGGAGCAGAGACCTCTTCTATTAGCTGACCCCTCACTCAAAGTCTTTTTGTTCTAATAATCGATCAATGAACAACATTAACACAACTAAACTAAACAAACAAAAACAACAACAACAAAACAAAACAAACAAAAACAACTAAACTAAACAAACAAAAACAACAACAACTAAACAAACAACAACAAAACTAAACAAACAAAAACAACAAAACAAACAGAACAGAGTTTCGGTTTGACTGATCGGTCACTGATCGATACTCTCGTCCTTCGATGAACTAAAACATAATAAGTACAAATCAAAGACAACATTTCTACAGAATCATTCGTTCCTTTTGTCCTCATTTATATTTTACTTTGTTCAGTTTTAATTCATGACTTTGACAGTTTCATCGTTGAACTACAGAGACACACGTCTGCATAAACAGATGTTTCATATGAAACTTCGTCATCTGCTCTGATATCAAACAGCTGTTGTTGTTAATATGATATATATTTTTTATATGTTACAGTCAGTCTTTAAATTTCAGTATTCCTGCTTTAATGAACTCTCTGTTCGTTTGTTCTCGGTGTCGACATTAGGAATAAAACATCATCAGAATCTTCTCCTGGTGAAGTTTGTTCGGGTTTAAAGGTGGACCTGATGTTTGATGGGACTATTCTCAGGGTCCTAATCCAAAAATAGGGGAGACCGGGGTGGGTTGTAAGTGGGCCTCAGTGTTATGTTTTATTCATGTTCCTGGGTTCAGGGTGGAGCTGCCCTCAGAGAAGTTCTGCTAAATTTAAAAAAAGTTTTGTTTTTCTTTAATAAACAAGTTAAAAATGATTTTAAATCCTGTCTTTTAAATAAATAAAAACATGACTTTGATTTTCTTCACACGGGGATTTGAGAAGTTAAACTGAGCTGATGTGCGGCGCTGAGGGAGGGGGACTCTCTCAGGGTTTTTTTCACTGACTAGAGCGACGGCGAGGAAGAGAAGAGCAGGTCACATGACTGAAGACGGAGGATGAGACGCTGTTAAGTAAAGAAGACGATAAGACGACTTCAGATCAGGTTTTTCTCCCTCAGGTCCGTGTGGAGCGAGTTTCTGACGTTTGATTAGCGTGACTTCACGTGTCCGACTTCTGTTTCTGTCGTTTTGAAGTCAAGTTTGTTTTCTACATGTGATGTTTCCTTTTATTTTTGGACTGGACTTTTAACAAACTCAGATTTTTAGTTCTCCCGGCGCGCTCGAACCCGAGGAGCTGAAATAAACGCCGTATCCATGGAAACGCCTTGTGTCTGTTTTCAGCTGGAGGGGCGTCCCAGCGGGGCCTCCTGGAGTCAGTCTGATAAAGGAGGAGTGTGACTTTGGCTGATAATGTCTTTAATCAGGTTTTATTGTGTTTTACTGAAAGTCAAAGTTGATTTATAAAGTCAAACAAAGTGCTGTACATGAGATCAATAAAAGAAGTCAATAAATAATCAAATTAAAAATCAAACACAGACGCTCAAAGACTAAAGTCGACAGTTCCTCTGATTGAATCTTTAAAGATGATTTTAAAAACTCAAATATGTTCAACTGCTCCAGAGTCTGAAAGAGCCGGCTCATCTCTGGACCTGAGTCTGGTTTTTAGGGACGCTCAACAGTAACTGGTCAGAGGACCTTCAGGCTCTGACGGGTCAGGAGGAGCGAGACCAGCGAGGGTGAAGGGTCGCTCTGTGGTCGCTCTTTTTCTTTGTTTGAACCATGAAACCGTTTCTTTACGGGGTTCAGTCCTCCAAAGACTGAAGCCTCTGAGGACCTGAACCCTAACAGTGAAGCTGAGACCTGCTGATCGGCCCCTGGATTTGAAGGTGATGGTTGTTGACTTTATAATTAATAATGAATGAATGAATGAAGAGATGGTGACTCTGTGAACAACAGCGATCAGTTTCAACTCTGCGGTGAAGACGCTCCTTCACAGTTTGGTCAGTTTGTCTCTGAGGTTGAAGATAAGAGAGTGAAGGTTTCTGTCCTGCTTCACAGACTCCAGCCCTGACAGAGAGGAGGAGGAGGAGGAGGAGGAGGAGGAGGAGGGAGGTGGTGAAGTCAGAGTCAGTCTGAGGAGGACAATGCTCCTCCACACTCGCCCGGCGTGTGAGCCTGTAAATGGAGTTATTCTGCAGCTCGTACAGGCGTGATCACACACGAGAGGAGGGCGAGAAGAGCGTGACGCTGCAGCCTGAAGGAGGCGGCGAGGGCGGCGGCGGTGGGGGGGGAGCTGAAGGAGGTCTCTCTGTGGACTCATGAGAGCTGAGAGACGCTCCGGATTAATGAGAGAGTGAGCGGAGGTCTGAGCTCACCATCTCTGCCACCATGACTTATGTGTGTGTGAGTGTGTGTGTGTGTGTGAGTGAGTGAGTGTGTGTGTGTGTGTGTGTGTGTGTGTGTGTGTGTGAGAGTGTGTGTGTGAGTGAGTGTGTGTGGGGGGGGCTCTCAGCAGTGACCTCATGACTTCAGTCCTGCTCCACAGAGAGACGTCACGGGTCAGAACTGGGTCAGAGTGGAGCTCAGATCCTTCACTGGACTGATGTCAGACAGAGCGAGGATGATGATGATGATGAAGGAGACGTGTTTAAGACAGAGAACAGAAGTGTTTAGATCTGTGTCTGCTCAGTTTAACTCGCTTTATTTAAACCATTTTAACTTTTTTAACTCATTAACTTATTTTTTTCCTTTTAACTCATAACTTA
>OY660864.1:39954124-40014124 GCA_962446985.1 Xyrichtys novacula | reverse complement strand
AAGGAAAGTCAGTTATCTGGAATTATTTCGGTTCAAAGAAGGATGATGTCGACCAAAACACGTCTTCTGTGTTCATCTGTTTCCACAATAACGTCCCAGCACAATAAAAGCTAAAAATATCTCTGAGACAGACAGAAGCCGTTCTACTAACATTCACAAAAAGAGGTAAGATCAGAGCAGATTAACTGTCCTCAAGATTTCAGCAGTGCAGCATAACATTAAATGCTATTCAGGTCATCTGGTGAAAATACCTGTGTTTTTAATATCGCAATATATATCGCAGGGTTGAAAAAATCGCAATATTATTTTTTTCCAATATCGTGCAGCCTTAATGTGGATGATACTGTTGTTTATGCCTCGGCCCTCACACAGAACTTAAACACTGAACAAGAAAATCTGAGGGACCTGAAGTCAGTTTGGGATCCTGAAAAAACAAACCTGATGATGTTCATGAACAAAAACAGAGTCACAGGTCCTGCTGTTCCAGCTCAGGCTGATGTGATCGAGTTTGTACCTTCTTATAAATATCTTTGGTTTGTGATCGATGACTCTCTGTCCGTTAAGCTTCATATTGATCAGTTTGTAAAGAAGTTTAGATTATAGCTGTTCTTTTACTAATGTCATGTCTCTGATAGATTATGGTCATGTTTTATACATGCATCTTCAATCTTTGGAAACTGTTTATCACGGAGCTCTAAGGTCCATAACAAACCTCAAATCTTTAACTCATCATTGTACTCAGTATGAACAGAGTACAGGTGGCCCTCTCTGACCATGAGCAGACTGAACCATTGGCACATCCTGATTGATAAGGCTATACTCGGCCTGTTTCCACCAAACCTGTGTCATTGTATTCATGTTAAAAGTTCTGAAGCTACAGCCTTCATTCTGCAACTCAGACACTAAATCTACTTTTGTTATCTGTCCCCAAAGTTCGTCTTCAAACGGACAAAAGAAGTTTTCGATCTGCTGCTCCTGCAGAAACTGGAATCTGATACAAGAGAAAACACTGTGTCTGTTTGTGAGCTGGACTCTAAATCTGTGTGAATGTAGATTAAAGGTCTTAGAGGAAGATGAAGCAGACTGATGAAGTGACTGAAGATGTTCCGCTCTTAGCTGGTTTTTATGTCTGTAAATGTCTGTAACTGTTTATGTCTGTAACTTTGTAAATGTACTACTGTCTGTCTTGTAAATTAGATTTTTAAATGCTGCAGGAGTCCTCCTCTTTAGGTCGGTGTCCACAGACTCAGACTCAGGTCTCCATGTAAAGTAATGACGTCCAGGTGTAACGGATGAATGTGTTACCTTCGTGTTTGTGATCTCTCCCAGAGCGGCTCTCCTCGGACCTGCTGCTACTGTCGGGTTTTTAGACATCTTTACCGGGTTTTCTGAGGCCAAAACCTGCTGGGATACAAGGACACACGTCTCAAGAACTAAAACATCTCCTGACATTAAATAAAAAAGAAAGAAGCAGAGTCGACCAGAGCTAACATCGATGCTAACACCGACGCTAACATCGATGCTAACCTGCCAGGCTAACCGCAGTTTTCTGAAGTAAAGTCACTTTAACTCACCGCAGCTCGGACTTCCACAGATGTCATGTTCTCCGGAGGAACTACGAGGACAAACTCTTAAATTTATCACCAACAGAAAAACCTCAGAGCCGTGAACACAGAAAACTGTAACCGAGAGACAGAGAGAGAGCAGAATTCAAATAGCGCTCCGTCAAATCTGATTGGCTGTCGCTCTGGTAGGACGCTTCTGATTGGATAATGACCTGTGGGCAAAGGTGGACGTCTATAAATAGATTTTTGACTAAATAATAAAAATACAGGTGAATATAATTATAGTGAATATAAAAACAGATATTTATATTAACGAATTAAACATCAATGATTCTGACATAAACGTGCAAAAGACCAAAACTGAAGTCAGCTTCAAATCAAGTCATTTGATTAGATTATTAAAAATGTCCCTTTGATTGACCTCACTGCATAACTGATCAATATTGATTAACAAGAATGGACTGTGTCTTCTTCACACAAGATCGACAACCAGAATCCAAGAGAATTTGATGGTTTTTAGATTCATTAAAGTTCAGACTTAAAAAAAGAGTGAAAGTCTGGAGGATCTTCAGAGTCCAGCTCATCTGTGAAGACTCCATTAATGCTGAATTAGATCTACAGGTTTAGGAGCAACAGGACTCTGGAGTTGGAGTCACCGCACAGACTTAATATCACTCCTCTGTGAACTGTCCAGAGGTCTGATGGATCAAAATCTAAAACTCTTTTGGAAAGGACAACTGGACTAACTTGAGACATTTCACCTTAGGCAAAATGCTGCATCCTCAGTTTTAAACTATATTTGTAGGTTTAGGAGGAACATCTGTGTCCATCCAGACAAAGACTTTTTCAGAGAAGACCTTCATATGATCCCAAACCACATTCTGACTCCAGAACCTGGTCTGCTGGGTCCACTAAGGTCTTCAGAGGGTTGGTGTAAGTAGAGTTGAGGACACAGGATGAGGAACTTAAACCTGGAACCACTTCTGACAAAAGTTAAAATGACCTTTTTTCCCAGTTTTAACATCAGATTCACTTTTTGCACCTTTTCTGATGAAAGAACAAAATCCAGCGGTGTGCAAACGATCAACATCAGTCGATCATCTTCAACATCTGACTCCATTTCTCAGCTCTAATCAAAAATAAGATCAGGACAGTATTATAGAGGAAAAGTCCAAGAAGGTGAAACTGTCATATCTGTGAAAGTTCAGGGTCCCAGTTGGTGGACAGAAGGTCTGCATTTTAAAATAAAAAGTCAAAACTGCTTTTCTTTTTGAAGTATTTATCTGTGATGTTTTATCATCATACGATTTAAATTCTTATCTCTTTTATTATCATCTACAGAAGGGTCAGAGCCGCCTCTTTTGCCTGAGATGACTCCGATCATAGACGTCTGTAGTTAGATGCTGCAGATGTTTGATCAGTCTGTGGTGTAGATCTACAGTGTTCTGTTCTACGCTGCATCAAGCACAAAGATGGAGACGTCTGAACAAACTGGTGAAAAAGGCTGGCTCTGTGGTCGGACTCTGTGGAGGATGTGGTGGAGAGATCTACACTGAGGAAGGTGGAGACTATTCTAAAGAACATGGATCACCCACTTCACAACATCCTGATGGACCAAAGGGCCGACGGTGGTGGACGGCTCCTCTCTCTTCACTGCTGGACAGAAAGATTCAGAAGATCTTTGGACCAACAGACTTTATAACTCTGCTGTAAATAACAGAAAACTTTTAGAGATTTATCATGTGAGACAACAGACAGTTGAATTTCCCTTCGAGGATTAAAAAAGTTCTTATTTTCAGATTTCAGCGACTTGTCTACATTTGTATTTCTCTTTACGTACAGAAGTTCATTAAACTTTTCTTATTACTTTTTATTTCTCAACGTCTTTTATATTTAAAGATCTACAAAAGCTGAATTCCAGCACTTTTTATTTTTGCTCTAGAATTCGTTATTTAAGCCCAGTAACAGGAATATCCAGCAGTAGACAGGGTGATGAGGTGAAGGGGGTGTTTGTGATTCATGTTTCCCTTCAAGAACTGTACTGTATGAATCTGTTTTCAACTAATCAAAAAACAAGTCAAAACTGGGTCTTCAGAGATAAAAAGTTCTTATTAAAGTTCCTTTTAAAATCTGAAGTGAGAACAGGTGGAAGTTCTTGGACCTAAATTAAAAACATGTTGTGTTGTTGTTTCTGTGTTCTCAGTCACTTCAAACCTGAACCCGTTTCTTCTCCAAACACGCACGCACACACGCACGCACACACACACACATACTCATCATAAATGGAAATAATGAGGACAGACAGGTCAGGGACTAAGAACAGGCTCAGGAAACAAGAGTCACAAAGAAACTTTATATAGTCTTCAAGTATTCAAAACTGTTAAATAAGTACAAGATGTGTTCAAATGATTTACATATGGGACAATATACGCACTGCCCATTTGAATTCTCTTTACATGTTTCCCACGACCCCACGCCACACGCTAAAACGTCCCAAACTATTCACATTTCTTTGCTTTTTATTGTGTTTTTTTGAACTTGAGTTTTTGAATCAATCAGGAATCGTGACAGCTGTCTATTGGACAAAAAGCACAGAGACGTTACACCTGAACAAATTACAGTGTAGGATGGAGACGTCCGACGAGGAGACGGGGCGAGAGGGAGGGAGGGAGGGACCGAGCCGGGTTCAGAACGGCGGTTAGCTGCTGGTGATATGAACAGTACAGATTAACACAGGAGAGGAAAGGGTTAACATTCAGTCTGAGTCGATCCCTCGATTCTTCTCTACCTCCAAAATCAGAAATCAAATAATATACAGAAGGACTGACGGCGGCGGCGGCGCGTGTGTCTGTGATTTCAGAGGGTTCGAGTTTTGAAGAATTTGGTCTAAATGTGTGAGAGAGCTCTTTTTTTATTAAGGCACCTAATGCTGTGACATACAGAGAGAGAGAGAGAGTGAGAGAGAGAGAGAGAGAGAGAGAGAGAGAGAGAGAGAGAGAGAGAGAGAGAGAGAGAGAGAGAGAGAGAGAGAGAGAGAGAGAGAGAGAGAGAGAGAGAGAGTGAGAGAGAGAGAGAGAGAGAGTGAGAGGGAGAGAGAGAGTGAGAGGGAGAGAGAGAGAGAGAGAGAGAGAGAGAGACAGAGAGAGAGACAGAGAGAGAGAGAGAGTGAGAGGGAGAGAGAGAGTGAGAGGGAGAGAGAGAGAGAGAGAGAGAGAGAGAGAGACAGAGAGAGAGACAGAGAGAGAGAGAGAGAGAGTGAGAGGGAGAGAGAGGGAGAGAGAGAGAGAGAGAGAGAGACAGAGAGAGAGACAGAGAGAGAGAGAGAGGGAGAGTGTGTGTGTGTGAGCACCTGTGAAGAGAATACACATGCAAACTTCTGCTACAGCTCCGATCATGTCTGTGTGTGTGTGTGTGTGTGTGTGTGTCTGTGTCTGTGTGTGTCGGGCTTGTGTGTTGTAGTTAATGCTGCCACCTTCTCCTCCCTTCCTTCCTTCAGATTTCAGAATAATAACGATGTAAATTAGCACCAAACAGAAACGAAGAGAAAGAAGAAGACATGATCTGAACGTGTGAGACTCTAGTGTTAGACTGTCCTTCTATAATTCAGAGACATGAAACAGAAGGACGTGTGTGACGTCATGACGACAGGAGGGCGGGGCATGAGCCAGTCTTTCTGTACATTACTTTGATACTAAAACGCAGACAGGGATCTGTCTGTCCTGACTGGGTTTGAACCAGCAGGTGTGCCATGTTTCCATTAGACAGACAGACAGACACACAGACACACACACACAGACAGACAGACAGACAGACAGACAGACAGACAGACAGACAGACACACACACAGAACAAGCGCTGGTCCATTTCTGAGTGGGATTAGAAAACTGTGTGCTTTTCCTGCAGCGGGGATTATTTACAGTGCTGTGAGGAAACCACCGTGAGCTGGACTGTAAGAACGCTGCAAACACACACAGACACAAACACACACAGACACACAGACAGACAGACAGACAGACGGACAGACAGACAGACGGACAGACAGACAGACGGACAGACAGACATCGACCCTCGCTCTGCATGCAAACACTCCCCTCTTCCTCAGACTGAAGGCGAGCACACAGGCTGACCTCAGCAGACTGAAGCCCATGATGATGATGATGATGATGAAGGTCCACAGAGAAGGTTTGGGAGTGAAGCTGCTGTGATAATGGGAACATGGCACTGACTGACTGACTGACTGACTGACTGACTGACTGACTGACTGACTGACTGACTGACTGACTGACCCGGGTTCGACTGCCTCTGGACCAACCACACCACCACACCGTGCTCAGCATGGTTCATCAGGCTAAAATGACAAACTATGAGACAAAAAGAACAAAATCAAGAGTTGAATAAAAACCTGCCTATGAGACAGAGGGGATAGTCACCATACTGTACACTTTCTACAACATCCATGTCCACCATGAAGAGAACAAGTGCATTCACTGACAGAAGACCTTAACCTGAAACTGAGAGGAACCCTCTCTCTCACACATGATTCGTCTGAACCTGATTCACCTTAAAGATCGGAGCTCCGCCTCCGCCGCCGCCGCTCTGAGCTCCAGGTTTCAGAAAGTTGGTTTTGACGGGAGGTGAGAGGGAGGTTCAGTTTCAGGTTAAGAGCACCTTCTAAAAACGATGATGTTTCAGGTTTTCTTTGTCTTTTTTTGTGGTTTTAAATTACTGTACTTCTTTTACATCAACAGAGCGTTGATCAGAGTCATGGGTATTTACAGCCGGACCTGGAGTGATGAGCTCCACAGCTTATGCATTGAGCCTCAGAGACTGATCCTCTCTCCTCCTGGAGGAGATATCGATGTCTATGGAGTCTTTGCCCACGATGAGCCGCAGACGCTTCGCTGGAGGAAGTGGAATGAAATCGTCTTCAAACTCATTGTCAAAGTAGTCGTCATCCTCCTCCTCCTCCTCCTCCTCCTCCTCTTCCTCCTCCTCCTCCTCCCCTTCCTCATCATCGTCATCCTCAGACGAGGGCTCGGGCAGGACCTTCTGGCTCCGATGTCCCCCGTTCCTGCCCTCCAGACTCTGACTCACGTCCCCGTTGGTCTGGGATAACCTCCGCGCGTCGTCCTCCCTCTTCAGCTGGATCTTCAGCTTGGTGGAGTTGCCGTGCACGCCGGGAGCGAAGCCGTTATTCAGCTTGGCGATGTAGGAGCTGCCTTTGTCCTTGTCGTGGTCCTTGCTGAACTTGATGCTGATTTTGCTGGAAGAGGCGGAGTTGACGGAGGAGGCGGAGAGGTTGGAGGAGCCGATGGGATCGCCCACGTCGTTGGTCTTGCTGCTGCTGCTGTCCCTCCGCCGGCGGAGCGTCAGTTTGGGGATCCCCGTGTTGTTTTCCAGGATCAGCTGAGCGTCGTATCTGGTGATGCGGCGCTTCTTCTTCCCCTTGTCCTGCGACCTGCAGCTGCTCTTACCTTTGTCCCTGCGGAGGGACTTGCTACCGTTGGAGACCCCGTTGTAGTCCCTGTGTCTGTCTGCGAAGCTCAGCAGCATGTTCCCGCCCTCTGAGAAGTTCGCCGTGTGACCGGCGGCCATCGGAGCGAACGGCTCGCCGTAAGAGTCCTCGCATTTAATCGTCCTGTCAGAGCCGAGCCGCGGCAGGCGTTTCCGCCTGCACGAGCCTCTCCGGGCGTAACCCGAGTCTAACGCCGGCGTCTCCAGTGAGACTCCGTGATGGAGATACTCCTCCATGTCAGCCGGCTCCGTTTTTATCACCACTCCACCAGGGACCGGACTCAGGCCGTCCATGGCGCTGGGCTCCAGTTTGACGCCCCCTGCTGTTTCCTGCGCCTTTATGAGGGTCCTGGTGGACCTCCGAGTTCTGTAGGTGGGGCACCTTCCGCCCTCGCGGCTCTGCAAATGCGAGAGATTTCCGTTTTCCTTGGCGGCGTGCCGGGTGAGACAGCCGCGCTGCACCAGCTCCTGTCCGTCCCTCTCCTTCTTCACCGTGACGCCTTTACACAGCGACACCTTCGAGTCCCTGAGACCCAGCTGGAGAGTCTCTCCTCTGGCCGCCGCCCTGGGCTCCGCCCCCCGCCTGCGACTCCGCAGCTGAACTTTACTTAGTGAAGGCTTGGATTGGGATTTGAGTCTCTTTGGTACCCTGTTATTGTGGACTCGGCCTTGTTTGGAACATGAGGTAGTTAGGGCTCTGGACAAAGTCTGTCTGGATTGAGTCCGGTTCTTATATTTCAGGCCAGAAGACGAGGATGAGGAGGATGATGAAGGTCTTTTTCTGGCAGCTGCTGGAACAGAGGAAGGAGAGGCAGCAGGTTACAGATCGATCATGAAAACAGGAGGACCAAGTAGAACCTGTTCTAGGACTAAAGTGATCCTCTATTTCTGAGAATCAGGGTTTTTAATCTGGTCAACAATCAGAAACATAATCCTCTTTAGAGGAGGGGGGGGGGGGGGCACCTTTACAGTCCTGAGACCATGAGGTGCTGAAGGGTCCTGTGATGGTCCAGGTTCCTGGTCTTTATAGGAGGACTTTATCTCTCTGTCTCTGCCTCAGAAAAACCTTCTCCTGTTTCCTCTTTACTTACTCCGAGTGTTTTCAGAGTTAGAATAACGGCTGTTTTTGAGTCTTTAAAAGAAGAAGAAGAAGAAGAAGAAGAAGAAGAAGGAGAAGAAGAAGAAGAAGAAGAAGAAGAAGAAGAGGAAGAAGAAGAAGAGGAAGAAGAAGAAGAGGAAGAAGAAGAAGAAGAAGAAGAAGAGGAAGAGGAAGAAGAAGAAGAAGAAGAAGAAGAAGAAGAAGAAGAAGAAGAAGAAGAAGAAGAAGAATCCTAAATGTTCTCCTCAGATCAGTTTGGGTTTGTTTTGTCTGTTCGATCAGGAGCTAAAATCAGGAGCTTCAACGTCTGAACTTCACGTCTCGTTTCTGATGAATCGGCTCTCGGGTCATTAAATTTAAACTCACTAACCTGCTTCACTTTCAAAACTGCACAAATCATGTTCACGGCAATAAACACGGACAACAAGGAACAGGGACACGAAGAAACCGAGAAGTTTCTCTCCTGAAAAAGAGCCGCACTCTTTCAGAGTTACAGACTTTCCTCTTTGTTGTCGTGTTTCTGTTCGTGGACGAAGATTGTGGGACAGATCAGCTGTGGAGCTCAAGTTCTGTCCAAGAATGACCCAATTTAGAAAGTGGAACAAGAACATGGTTCTCATCAGGTCCAGGGAGGAAGAAGGACTTTAACTATCGGCTGTTTTCATGAATGATTTCTGAATTTATTTACTCCATTCATGTTCTATTATAGACTGACTGTTTACTGAGTAGGTTTATAAAAGCAGAATTCTTCACTATTATTAGTATGTTTTTAACTGCTCGGATTATTATTGTTGTTGTTGTTGTTTTGGATATTCTCACTAGTTTTGTCTGTTTTCAGTTTATTTTCTTTTGTTGCAGCACGTTTGAAAAAAATGAAGAAATGAGTGTTTTCACAGAATCAGCTGACTTTGGTTGTTCAGACCGTATGAAGTCAGAGAATTCAGCTCTGATCATCAGGATGATCCGAACTGTGACGGTTTTTAGGACCGCCTCATGAATCGGACCTTTCTGGACCTTTATGACAGTGATGTGATCTACGTTATCACCGTCACCCTGGTGTGAGAGTCTGGATTGTGGAGGGACTCTTACACTGATGTGTTTTTGGCATTTCCTGAGAGTCGACGTCTGTGTGGGAGCCGACAGAGTGACTGTCCGAGCTCGGGTTTCCCTCTCCAAGCTTCTTCAGCCGGTTGAGACGTTTGTCCGTCTCTCGTAACCCGTACTTGCTGTTGATCACCGGAACCTCCACCGGCAGACCAGCTTTGGATTTGAAAGCCCCGGTGCCCCGCCTGCACGACCACAACAAGACAGTTGACACAGATCACGTGACCAAAAAGATGAGCTGGGAGTGACTGCACAACAGCTCTGATTGGTCAAACTCACCGTTCACATGTGTAGCATTCACAAAACTCGTTATTCTCCCCAAAGAAACCGTCTCCGTAGTAACAGGAGATTTCCTCCCCTGGTTCGATGTCCCTCAAGACCTTCACACAGGCCGTGTCCCGCCCTGTCGACACAAACTACACACCAGAAAACCGTGGTTATCAGGGCGTCCAGCACTGACCTGAACTCTGAGGTTTTGATTTGAGCAGGAACTCACCTTGCAGTTCGGCCGACAGTCTGAAATGTGAGAAAATAAAGACCTGAGGTTAGTTTCTTTACCGACTAGACTTCCACTGATCGAACACAAACGCACCGACACAGATCTCACCATGATTGATGAACGCGGCTGGTCCCAGCCACAGCTGAGCGCAGTTCTTGCGTGTCGAGTACATGACGCTGAAATCGTTCTCGCCGTGCCGCAGCAGCATGTTCTCCTCGCTCTCGGAGAGCTCAGCGATGCAGCCGACCAGGTACTCGATCTTATCGTTTCTTTTCCTGTCAAACAAAGCAGCGCTCTCGGTGAGGTGATGGCGAGCACAGCTGGCCGTATAATCAGAATCAAAGATGGCCGTCTGTCCTCACCACTCTTTCGTCGCCACAATCTTGGCTCCGTTTTGCTCGGATGAATAGCGATTACAGGGGAGGATCTCGAAGCCGCTGTCCGTGGCGAACATCCGCAGATACACAAACACCTGAGGAGCAGAAATCAGAGTCAGTCAGAGGTCAAAGTTTGACTCTGGAGTCTCTCAGGTGGAGTTAGGAGGACGTTTCTCACGTGCTGTTTGAAGAGCTTCTCTTGAGCTTTGGTCTTGTGGAGAAAAAGGTTCCGGGACCAGTCTCCTGACGTCAGCGCTCTGAAAGCTTTTTCAAGGTTGTCGTGTTTCTTGAAGTGCTCGATGACCTCCTTCAGCTCCTCCTGCCGTCCCTTCACCGGTCTGAACCTGGAGGGGAAGCAGGTCAAACACAAAAACTGGACATGAGAGACTCAATCAAACTGAAGCTCATCAGCTCCATCAGCTCCTCTGAGGTGACTCCTCTGCTGACCTGGTGTTCATCTTGTGGGTCTGAAAGCCCAGGTATGGATCCAGGATCAGACTGGTGGTCAGGTCATCGTTCTCACACAGCTCCTTGGCGGTCATTCCTGAGGAGGGCACATAGCGCCTCTCTGCTTCCAGACTGGCGGCATTGAACCCTGCAGAACCCGAGCACACACACACACACACACACCCTGATGAGAAGGTCTGTCTCTTCAGCTGAATCTCTGCTTAGTAACCGTAACCATGTCATTCACTCACTGCGGCTACATCTTCGGTTTCTGTTTCGGTTGTGGCGCAGAGACGCTCGCTGTTGATGCTGAGAGCGGGTCTGGCTCTGGCTCACGGGCTGCTCGCTGGTCAACTTGTTTCCGTGTCGTCTGCCATTTAATACCATGTTCTTGGATTCGCCCAGCCACTTCATGCCCACAAGCCCCCTGGTCCAGTTGCATTTAGTCTCTGAGATGAAGGAACACTCTCGGGTGTGGAAGACTGGGGTCGAGAGTTTGTGACCTGAGGGCAGAAAATGATTCAGTCAGTTCTGAGGAGGTTCTGAGGAAACAAACTGGGACTGGAACAGGAGGATGGATGTGCTGACAGACAACTAATCAGGAGCACACTCAGACATCTACGCTTCATTCACAAACGGAGATGAAGGTCCACCTAAGAGCAGCAGCAGCAGCAGCAGCAGGTCTGTCTCTGTTACAGCAGAAAAGACTCCCTGCTGTGAGCTGCAGCTGGAGTCTGCAGTTCTTTACATGATGGAGGAAGAACAACGACAGTGTTGTTAGTCTGTCTGCACGTTAACAATGACCCTCACACTGATGACCCACCACTTCATCATCTACAGAACAGCTCCAAGGATGAAATGGGCTTATGCTGTGTGTGTGTGTGTGTGTGTGTGTGTGTGTGTGTGTGTGTGTGTGTGTGTGTGTGTCTCATGTTTTTCCACATTCACAACAAAAACTGCAAAGTTACAGAGTCGGGGGTCGAGTTACAAATCAGGAGGTAAATGTTTGTCGTCAAAATCGGAGAAAAAACATCTGAGCTAAAGTACAGCTGAACGGCCTGACTCCAACAGTGTGTGTGAGGGGACACCCATAGTGTGTGTGTGTGTGTGTGTGTGTGTGTGTGTGTGTGTTCAGTTTTAGAGTCATAAATATAATACTGTGATAAAACCTACTTCAATTAAATAATTACTACATTAAATCTGATTCATTAAAGGGTTTCTGCAGGTCTTAACGAGTCAAATTAAAGACTTTTTAAAGAAAATAAGGAAAACAGTTTAAGATCCAAACAAACCAAAAAGGAACAAAAGACATGAGGGGAAATCTGACCATTTAAACTTTAAATCAATCTTTACTTGTGAGTAACATCAACACATTTTTAAGACATTTCTAAATTATATTACAGATATTTTATGAGGTTTTAAGAGAATTTTAGATATTTTAAAAGACCTTAAATTCAAATTATTAGACTTTAGATGTTATAAGATGTTTTCAGACCCTGCAGATACCCTGTCCATTAAACTGTGATTATTTGACATGTCTCTGAGTTTCCACAGGGATCAGTCAAGTGTAGTGTAAATGTTCCTGTTGAAGTTTTCAGAGGCTCGCTCCTTCACAGTCGGGTTTTTAAGCTACACAGTTTTTAATTTTAGTAAATATGAACAAAGACAGAATTCATTACACTGTCTGACCAAACATCCACAACAAACAGCAGGAACTGAAGCAGGTGTAAAAGGATCCTGCAGCGCCCCTCAGTGGTGAGTTCACATATTGCACTGATTCTCTGTCCATCACCAATAAATCAGATATTGATCATTTAAAGGGCCATGAAAACCTCAGAAAAAGTCCTGTTCGTGAGCTGATGACCAAACTGTCCTGTTTTGTGTTATTCTGGGATATTTAAGATGTTAAACTGTTTTCAAACACGTCCTTAAATCCACCCTCTCATCAGAAATCTGTGTATAAGACACTTTAGCAGTTAGCGCTCAGGCCAAACAAGGAGGAGCTGAAACCAGGAAGGACACAAACAAAGGCCGAGATCACACCTGAGTTACCTGAGTTACCCAGAAAGCACCGCAGCACCCCTGTGTTTGCTAACTGTCGGCTCGTTAGCATGAAGCTAACAGGGAGGATGCTACACCGGTTTACATGGACAGGTTTACTTTACAGAGAAACACACAAACAGAACAACTGTAACCACTAAAACCACAGAAATCACTAAAACAGGATTATAATATAATCTGAGAGGTGACATGTAAGAAAAAAAACAGGATTATAGTGAAAACATCCACTCTTCAGCTCGACCTGCTTTAAAGTTTTATATCGTTTAAATATTAAATTCACTTTTTAGAAGCAGCTTTTATTTTGAAAATCTGTGTTTTATAAGAAGAAAATGTCTGTAAAGTTTAGTGTCGTTAAAGAAAATCTGAGTCGGTCCTTTAATCTGAGGACACTGAAGTTGGTTTGTCATTCGTCGTTTAGGATTGGGCTGTTTATGGGGGAGACCAGGACCTGATAATCCAGGACCACAACAACACCCAGACTCATCAGAGACTAGACCATCTAAGAGTCTGTAGACCTGTTCTAATTATTATTATTATTATTATTATTATTATTATTATGATGAGGGTCTGAAAACGTCACACTGTTTATGAAAACGAAAAAAAAAAAAAATCTGATTTATGCTGACGATGTTACTATTAGTGTTGTATAAAGTGTAAATACTTGCATATTATCTCTTTATTTGTGCTTATTTTATCCATTATTTATCTCCTCTTTTTCTTGTATTTGGACTGGGGTCAATGTGACAAAAGCTATTTCCCCCTGCAGATAATCAAAGTGTTTCTGGTTCTGATTTCATCATTTTTTCAGATCAAGTCCTGATCGAAAACCAAAACACTCAGGTTTATGAGATCCGGTCTAAATGATCAGAGGTCGCAGATTCTTTTAAAAACAGATCAGATCAGCTAAATATCACATTGGAAAAATGTAAAAGGGGTGGGCTCTGCCTTTCTGTTTTCAACCTGGACCATATGACCGTTCCTACTCCAGAACCACAGCACTCTGACTTTTCAGATCATTTCACACATAGACAGGTTATTCCGTTTTTCTCAAACTGCTTTCACTAAAGTCAACAGCCTCTCTGTGGTACTGAAGGTCAGAGGTCACAAATCTGGGCGCTAGGATTCTGGATCAGGGTCTGGTTTTCCTACCCCCTAATAGTCATTTTTTGTTAGTGAATGCCTAACTTCAGTTATTTTGTTGCATCCATATATGGTCCCCTCATGGCACTTTTTCCTTCCTTTGGACATTAAACAGCTAAAAATAAACTTTAATTTGTCAGGTATTGTCATATGTTGATTTTGTTTTTCTTCGGAAGATTATTTCAGGTAAAAATCACCTGGTGATACTGATGGTGTTACTATTTTTAGAGATAGTGTTGTAGGGTTAAACTTTATTTATCGTGGTTTTCGTCTTCTTTCTCATCTTAACTTTTAAATACTAATTTTAATGTTGAATACTGTGATGATGTGAGCGAACTGTGTTTTTATAGAAATTTACCATTTTAACGGTTTAGTTTTTAAAGTCCCTGGAAATAGATGTATGTTGACTAATTGTAAACTGTTAGTCTAAAGCCTCCTTTTAAAATAAATTATGTTTTTTAGTAATAATTCAGAGTATTTGTGCAGCAGGTTTAAAGAGCAGAGGAGCTGTCGAACATCAAACTAACTTCAGGTGGAAGCTATCTGAGCTCGGCTAGCACCACCAACACCGCAACAAGCGTCAAAAAGCAGCGATGTTACCATCATCTTCTGTTTAAACGACCCGATTAAAACATTCATACATCAGTTTTTGTCCCATAAAAGCACGGAGAGGCTACACTCACAGCCCTGAGATAACTTTAATGTTTCCTACCTGCAAACCGCTGGAGCACAGCAGCTAGCTCAGGCTAACGGCTCCTGCGTTAGCTTAGCTGCTCGATGTGGAAGCCATTAGCGAGCTTAACAGGCTAAATATACCAAATGTAAGTGAATTAGAGGCTCGTTGTCCTGTCGCCGCCTTCATATGTAATCTCGGTGTGTTTAATTATGTTTAATAAACGGTATAAAGCTGCTCTTATTTCACCGGACAGAGCGGTGACGTTAAGCTGGAGCGGCTCACGCGCTGCAAACGTTAAATGTCCCGATTCGAGCGGAGAGACGAACAAACACCGAGTACTCACGATGTTGGTCTGCTTAACAGCAACGAAATAAAACACCACTCCTTCAAATTCATCCGGATTAGGAACCAAAGCCTGGGCGAAAATTTCACAGGAAACACATTTTTTTAAAGAAATTAACATTAAAATTCAAGATGGCGGCCTAGCACAGCGAGAGGGAGAGAAAGGCGAAGCACCGCCGTCCGAGAGAAAATAGATCCAATAAATACGCAGCCCTGTTTATCCGCGAGAACAAAAATGAGTAACAGAACTCCATATAAACGTCCAAAACTTAAAAATGAACCACAAAATCCACATTTGATCGCTTTTGATGTAGGGTGTTGATATTTGTTATCTTAGTTTGTGTCAGTAATTGTCGGATGTACACAAAAGTAGTGCTGCATAAACAAACCTCTTTACGCTTCCTAAAGATTCCAGCGGTAGTGGGCAGACGCTGTGGGTTCTGTTGGTTCTGCCCTCAACAGAACCTCAACGAACCAGGCAGAACAAGTGAACTACATCCCCATCACTTCTATTATTTACATACTGATGCCCTAACCCTTTACCTGCCTCCACTTAATTGGATGAACAGGTAACTCTGACAGGAGTATCATTGACTTAGATTAATGGTAACACAACAAGGCCACCGACCTTAATAATGTGGTAATTCAGAGCTGTTTTTGTGTGTGACATTTGGAAAATAACCAACCTATTACATTTGTATTTGTGTTTATTTATGTAGCGCAGATTAAAAACAGTGCAAGAAGGGAACGAAGCCGATAGGCTTATACAGAGTTCCACTCCTGTCAGGGCAGAGAAAGCAGAAGGTGCAGAGGACAAAGTAACTAGGACATAGTAGTGTTGTAGTCCAGACCGCACCAACCAAGACCACAACATTACCAAGACCAGAGAGGACCAAGACCGAGACAAGACTGAGTGAAAATGCCTTCGATTCCGAGACGACACCAAGACCCTCAAAAAATGGTCTCGAGACCAAGACCGATCTCGAGTACTACAACACAAGGACATAGACAGGTTACAAATATACAATGATTAGAGAAAGGTCAAACAGATACAAACTGTCATAAATGGAACACAGACTAATCATCAAACAGTGATAACGACAATATAAGTATTCATAGAAAGGACAGAAACATGATCATAACAGATAATGACGTATTTAAGACATGATCACATGATATTTGAATGATATTTTAAAGGAGTTGAGGGATAATATTAATTTTAGAGATCCATCCAGATTATTCCACTGTTTCGGACCTCTAAAAGTGATGTTAGACAGATGACCAGAAGTTTGACAGGAAGGTAACTGAAGATGGTCGTTTTGTCGTGTTGAGTACGGGTGAAGGTCGGAAGAAAAGGTAAAAAAGTTTCGGAAAGTTTCAGGAAGGTTTGGTTTGTTATTGATGAACTTGTAGACAAACAAACGAGAGTGAAAGACACTGAGTTTGTCAATCGGTAAGAAGGAGTATTTAGAAGAGAGGAGCAGAAGGTTCATGTCTGCTGGATCGAGATATTATTCTGAAGAATCTTTTCTGGATTATTCATATTTTCTTGAGGTATGTTGGATACGTTGCACACCATACAATATTACAATAGTTCATGTACGGAAATAGAAAGCTATAATACAAAGACAAATGAGCAGAGGGATTGATCAGAGGACAGACCTTATCGATTATACAGAGGCTCTTCATTGACCTTTTGCAAACTCGACCGATATGAATGTTCCACTTCACACCCTCATCAAGGACAACACCCAAAAAAGTGGTGTGGGGTACTTGAGAGATTTCAGTACCATTAATTGATATTTTGGCTTCTTCTTTTGGATAAGATTTGTTAGTTTATTATTGAACCCAGCAGACTGAGTTCTGGAGTCTGACAGTCAAATGTTGTCCCAGTCTGTCCTGATAGAGGATCTCAGCTGCTCTTGGTCCTGTTTTGGAGGTCATGATGCTCCAAATGTTTCCAAGTCAGGACCCCATCAGTCCAGGACTCTTCTCCTACAGAGCCATGCTGTTGTCAGATTGTGGTTTGGGATCATCTGAAGGTCTTCCCTGAAAAAGTCCTGGTCTAGATGGACGCAGATGTTGCCCCTTAACCTGGAGATATTGTTTAAAACTGCGGATACGGCGTCTATGATTTCTGGTTCTTTAGAAACTCCAGTTGTCCTTTCTAAAAGAGTTTTAGATTTTGATTCATCAGACCTCAGGACAGTTCACGGACGAGTGATATTAAGTGCATGCGGTGACTCCGACTGCAGAGTCCTGTTGCTCCTAAACTTGGAGATATAGTTCAGCATTAATGGAGCCTTCACAGATGACTTGGACCTTGATGATCCCCATACCATAATATTTTTAGGGATGAACTTTAAGCAGACGATGACAATGTGATTCAGACTGTTCGTGTCTTTCAGAGAAAACCCATTAAACCAACAGATAAAGAAACTGTCAATAGAAAAATAATAAAAATCTACATAAAATGTTCTTAGAGACACTAAAAGAATTCAGCTTCTGCACAGTCGATGGTTTTTAAAGTGATTCTGAGCCCATGCAGTGATTTCCACTCCAGAGTCTTGATTGTTTTTTAGTGTAGTGCTGCCTGAGGGCCTGAGGATCAGGACCATCCAGTCTTGGCTTTGGACCCTTCAGTACAGAGATTTCTCCAGATTCTCTTTAAATGATATGATGTACTGTAGATGATGAAATCCACTCATTCTTTGACTCTCACCTGGAGCATGATATCAGAGAAGGACGGCCGCTGTGTGAAGAAAGAACACACTTCTTTATTTACTTTTATCTGAGTATGATTTTCATCTTGTCTTGTTTATTTCCTGTAAGTTATTGTCTTTTTTTTTTTTACCTCTGTAGTGACCTGTAGCCCTGTCAGGTGTGCTCAGTGAAGGTGTGTTGCTGCAGTGATTCTTTCAAACACACACTGATGTTAATCTAAGTAAACTTTGACATCCTGGAGCGCTGCCCACAAACACGCACAGACGCTTGAACTTCGTGGGCGTAAAACACGCCTTTCATTTCATATTCCTGCACAGAGCGCTTTATGACATGTGGGCAGCATGTGTGAGAAAACATGCTGCCATGGAAACCACCTAACACCCCCCCCCACACACACACACACACACAAAGACCCTGACCCTCTCCTCCTTCTCCCTGTGAGTATAGAGAGTGTGAGGGGAGTTGGAGGTCTGCCCAGTTTTTAATTTTGACCTTTACAACACAAATAATATCTGAGCGGTAGTTTTGTAACTTCCTTGTTTCTATGTCATGGATGAGACAGGTTATCTCTGTCACTGTAAAAAGTCAAACACACTCACCTGAGTCGCTCTCATCTTCACAGAGGTACCGCTCACTTTAGGGATAAGAGGAAAAAGGTGCTCCTCTTTCTCTGAGATTGTCTTTATGGAGCTTACATCCATTATATTTTGTATTTTCATGTCTTCTTTGACTTGATGTCTTATTTTCATCAACTTTGTTATATTTCTTCTGAAAAGTGCCTCCTGAAGAAACTTGCCTCGTCTGTAGGAAATCAATAGATTTGGCTCATTTGTAATGTATAATATGGTTTTAGGGTGGAACTCGTTGTTGTTGGCCACTCTATTTCAACTCTATTTCCACCCAAAAAAAATAAGTCAGGGCACTGGATGGTCCTGATAGTAAGACCCTTTTAGGCAGCCCTGCATTAAAACAGACTGGACTCTGGAGTGGAAATCACTGCATGAAATCAGAATCACTTCAAAAACACAGTTCATCACTGCATCCACTAATGGTTCATACAGAAACACAGAAGGAGGAGACCAGATAGAACCAGGATCCAGAACCACCAGAGACTTCACTGAACCTGAGTCCATTCAAGATGGACTGAGGGGACGGGGTAAACTGTCCTATGGACTTATCATTGACTGTATATAAAATAGACAGAACCCCTCATATATAAGTGTGTTGGGATGTGAAGCCAACAGTCGCCTTCAGTAACAGCTTTTTTACTCCTTGGCTTTGAACACATGGTAGTGTTATTTTGTTTGTTATCATCTTCGCACTTGCCGTGAGCCTGCTTATTTATTTATTTTTGCATTTATGTATTCTTGTTCACTTTTTCTTGTTCTTTGCTTGTTTTATTTGTTTTTATGTCTCAATGTACAGCACTTTGGCTCTTTTCAATGTGCTACAGAAATAAAGTTGATTGATTGATTGATTGATTGATTGATGGGCGCTGACATATTACTGTGACTGGTGTATTGTCCCTTCTGCCAACACATTCAGTATTTAATTATTATTATTATTTTTTAAACTCCTGACTTTTGCAGATTTTTGCGATACGACAGAGTATTAGGGCCACACTAAGAGAAAAAAATTAAGACTTTGGGATTAAAGTCATTAACTAACGAGAACAAAGTCGTAATGAAGTAATCACTTATGAGAATAAAGTCCTTCTATTCTAACCTGCTGTTTAAAATGACAGTTGTTGAAATAAGAGCCATGGAGCATTTTGTGAAAATGTACTTCAATATAAGCTTCTCAAACAAGGAGATACTTCATCTTTTGGCACATTAGCACCACATTATCATATGTAATGTAGTAGTAGTTGGTTAAGAATTCATTCTCGTTAATAATGACTTATTCTCATAAATTGTTTGGAGGTAAAAGGACTAACACTGAGGTAAAACTGAATTTAAATGATGTTGACATTGAAAGAGTTTATGAAAAGTTTTTGGGAGTAATAATAGATGATAAAGTTTGTTGGAAGCCACGCATAAAATATGTAAAACAGAAATTATCCAAGTCTATTATCGCTATTCTTTATAAAACAAAAGATTTACTGAATAAGAACTGCCTTCTTCCCATCTGCTGTACTTTTCACTTGTGATGCCTTATATATGACATACTGTGTTGAAATCTGGGGAAATGCATGTAAAACGAATTTAGATCCAATAATTAAACTGCAGAAAAAAGAGCTATTAGGAGAATAAATGAAGTTGGATATCGTGACAATAAAATAAAAATTACATAACAATAAAAATTCTGGACATTGTATATTTAAAAACATTAGAAATTATGTTTGGAGTGATAAATAAGACAATTCCTGTTTGTATTTAAAAAATGTTTACGCTAAGGCAGAGGATTAATAACTGAAGGGGGCGCTAATCTTTGAAACGTACAAAGTTAGAACTAATCCAAGTACAGATGTGTGTCAGTTTGGACTAAACCATAAAATAAAGAAGAAATAAAGATTTTTCAGTTTCTGTCTGATTGGTTCTTTTGTAAAAATATGATTTTATTTTGTGTCTGTAAACCGAGATAAAAGCATTTGTTCATAAATTAATGACTTGAATCTCGAAGTCTTTTTTTTCTTCTTCTTACTGTGTTTCTAATCCTCGGTCGTATTTGACCAAACATCATTTAAACACAGTAAAGTTATCTTTGTTTGTTTGTTTCTGCCGTAAAGCAGTTTTTCTCTGTACAGTTTCAATACGTCTTACGTCTTACGCAGCACGCCGGGTACGTCACGCCTGCGTCAGGGGTCGAAGTTGAGAGGAGACGTAGGACGGCTCGTGCTTGGACGGTTCGCGGGAAACGTCCCAAAACAAACCTGCTGAGGCGGTGAGCACGCGACCACACTTCAGACGGAGGATCGGTTAATCGATTAGTGCGAGTGATCGATGTGATTTAGAGTGACGTCTCTTTCAAACCCGAGCTGTTACTGAAGGTTTTACTCCGAGGGTTTAGCGGGAAACTGAGCAGCTAGCTCCGTTTGTTAGCTTCGGCTAACCCGTTAGCATCTGTAAATATCAGGAGAAACATGGCGGAGAGGCCCGAGGACCTGAACCTGCCCAACGCCGTCATCACCCGGATCATCAAGGAGGCGGTGAGTGAACTGAGGCCGGGTTTACAGAACCTGGGTTTACAGAACCTGGGTTCGGAACCGGCAGGTGGGTTCATGTTGGTGTCTGAGTGTAGGATGGAAGGGTAAGGTCCCGCCTCCTCCGCCTCTGATTGGCTGTGAAACGTCATCATACGCTCAAACCGAGCGCGCGCTGTTGGTTCTGTACATCCAACAGAACATTATAGAACATTATCGGGATTCTGGATATCCGAACCTTCACCCGAACCCGACAGACGGTGGCGTTTCACAGACATAAGGAATAACCAATCGGAGCCCAGCACTTCTAGCCAATCAGAGGCGAAGGAGGGCGGGCCCTTCCCCTACCATCGTACGAAAATAAATCCTTCGTCTGGATGGACAAAGAGACTGATCTGAACAGGAGGAGGAGGAGCAGGGGCGAGTCTAAGGGGGAGGCCGGGGCGGGGGGACTCTTAAGGTCATGATATTTTTGACACAGACGCTCGTCCAGAACTTTGAGTTTAGTATTTTGGATCATTTCTCTGCTCGGCTGTGATTCATTTTAAAAGGTTAATCAAGAGTTTGTAAACGAGTCAAACTCATGAATGACACGGGAGTTTGTCAGGAAGGTAGATCAGATCAGAGACAGTCAGTGATTCATGTGTGTGTGAGCGTGTGAGGAGTGCGCACACACACACACACACACACACACACACACACACACACAGATACTTGTATCAGTCTCAGATATAAACTTCCTGTCAGTTCACTGAGCGGTTCTGTCTGTGGTTCTGGACTGGATCACAGGCTCTCGTTGATGACTGAGGAGACGCTCGTTTGGATGAGCGTGTCTTGTTCTGTTTCTTCTGAAGAATTCCTCTCAGATTCATTTGGTCACTCGATTTAGTTTGTGAACGACGGAAACAAAGAAAAAAACAAACCAAATGTTTTAAAATCTTCATGTTGTGCAGCTAAAAGAGACTGACTGAATGATAACCTCCATCATCCCCTCACCCCGCCTGTTTCCTGATGAAACGTGTCTTCACTCCTCCACACCGTTTGTTTTCCTCACAGCTCCCAGACGGGGTGAACGTGTCCAAAGAAGCTCGCAGAGCCATTTCACAAGCCGCCAGCGTGTTCGTGTTGTACGCCACGTCCTGGTGAGACCAAAAACCCGCATTTAAAGTCTGACAAACTCTGAATTTATTCATAAAAATCTTTATAAAAACAGAGTTCTTCGTCTTCCGTTTCAGCGCCAACAACTTCGCCATGAAAGCGAAGAGGAAAACTCTGAACGCAGGAGACGTCCTGGCTGCCATGGAGGAGATGGAGTTTGAGCAGTTCCTGGAGCCGCTCAGAGAAGCTCTGGAGGGTCAGTACGTCAGAGGAGCTTCTAGAAAATATCAAAATAAACACACGAGTTACTGAAGGGTGAAGGTGACCGAGTCTGCAGAAACACTCTGAAGGTTTCCTTTTAAATGATCATGTTTAAAATAAAAACCTGATGTCTTCTATGGAAGAGAGTTTGGATCATAATTTAAATAAAAATGAACAGAAATGTGTTTTCAGATAAAAATAAATAAATAAAATTAAAAATAAATAATCTGAACTTTTTCAAAACTGATCATTCAAATGTAAAAAAAAACTCCATTTGAGATTTAATTTTTTAAAATATGCCCCAGAAAATATGAACCAAAAAACTCCATTTGAAATGTTAAATCTGAAAATAAGAAAATGAAAATGCAGTTTGTTTTAATTATTCTTTATTTCTGATTTAAATTATTCAGTTTTGACTTTGGAACAGAAAAGCCGAACTTTGAATATTGAATATTTCATATTTTCTGGGGCATATTTAAAAAAATTAAATCTCAAATGGAGGTTTTTTTTACATTTGAATGACCAGTTTTGAAAAAGTTTGAATTTTTTTATTTTTATTTATGAGTCAAGAAGTGCAGGTACATTCTGAAAACACATTTCTCTTCGTCTATTTTAAATGATGACACTAATTTTCTTCCATAGTCTTGATCTCTGTGCGCTGTAACAGTCAGACTGGGCTGATGCTTCTGCTGAATGATCCTGTATTAGTATTAATCCTTTAATAACTGCGGTGGGAGGGAGGGAGGGGGTCCCATGTTGGTATTCTTTAGGGAGGAGCAGGAGTCCCTTCAGAGTAACACGTTCGCTCAGGACTCGCGTTTGTGTTTTACAGTTTACAAGAAAGGCCAGAAAGGAAAGAGAGAAGTTTCTGAGCAGAAGAGAAAAGACAAGGAGAAGAAGAACGACTCCGAGAACGACAAGAGCCGAGAGGAGGACGAGGAGGAGGAGGAGGAACGCATGGAGGAGGAGCCTGAGGCTGAGAACGAAGTGGAGGAGGAGGAGGAGGAGGTGGAGAACTGATGAAGCTCTGATGAACTCTGAACTTCTCACAGACAGGATGTGATGCGTTTAAGTGCTGCTGGGTCATCAAAGAGCCGCCATGACAGTGATCACAGGTAACCGAGTTCAGGGGACTCTTATTTTGGCGGGGCGGCAGCTGTCTTCCAATGAGAAACAAAAGCACCAAGTCCATCAGCACTTCCTCCTTTTTTTAAAAAATATTTCTGCTTCTTCTTCTCCTCATCCAAACAACAAACATCAGTTTTAGAAAAATGCTTTTCCACCAGTCGACCACAAGAGGGCGTGAGAACCCCATCAGGTTAAAGACTGCAGAGTCTGAGAAATGTGAACATGCTCCAAACTTTGGTCAGAAAACGTTTTTGGGTTGAGATGGAGGAGTGTTTCCTCAGACACACAGATCTAGAGTGTGGACAGCCTGAGGGGTAAATCTAGGATGTTTGTTGTCTGGAGCGGCTTTAGTGTTTCAGAGCGTCACAGTCAAATGTTAGGAGCTGTCGGCCTTTTCTAGATCTGAACTGTTTGTACTTTTGTAGATTTGTTTTTGATGGTCCAGATTGTTAATAAAATATTTTGTATGAAAGTTAAACTGCATGAATGATGGATGAGTTCAAAGGTCACACAGATCACAGCTGATGGAGGAGGATGAAATAACCGCCGTCATTAAACCTCCTCTACGGACGCCGAGAACCGCCACTGCTGCAAGTAAAAAAAGAGCCACAACGAAGTCAGTAACGCAAAAAAAAAAAAAAAAGTTACTCAGCGAAAATAAAAGGAAGCAAATAGAAAAAAGCCACGATGGAAGTGGATGGTGGATCAGAGCGTCAGCCGTGATGCGGACGCTTAACAGATCAGTGGTGGTGAAGAAAGAGCTGAGCCGTAAGGAGAGACTCGATTTACCGGCCGATCCTCACCTATGGTCATTAACTTTGGGTAATGATTGTAAATTAGTGCAGATTTAATTAGATATGACCTCATTTACAAACAGAACATTTGACTGAACCTGTAATAAAAAAAAGATTTGTCTTAATGTAAGTTATAAACTCTGGAAGTTTCATGCTGATATCTGTTAAAATTTTTACCGTTTACCGAGGGGGTCTCCCCGGGCTTCCTACCATCATGGACGCCATCTTGAAAATGACGCCTTTCTAGTGGTCAAACTTTGGTAAACTTTGAGTTTGTTATTAAGGACGTCTAATACTATAAAAAACAGCTGAGGAACCTTTGGTCGAACTTTTTTAGGGTCATATTTGCACCCTCACAGCCTTCAGTCAAACTGGACCGGAGTTTGAGTCGCGGTACCATCAGTGAAGCGGGTCAAAAACGGGTCAGACACAGAGCTCAGCGTTTGTTAACATTTTATTCTTATTTGGTCCAGTTACTCAGAGGGACACTCAATTTTGCCGCTGTTGATGTCATCGATGATGTCATGAGGAGGACGACCATCAACGGAGCAGCCGACAGACTGAGCGGTTCCCAGGATCTCCTTGATGGTTCCTGAACAGAAGAAACGCAGATGGTTAGAAGAAACTCGCCGTGAAATTCAACTCTGAAGACTGGTTTTTATGGTGAAATGTTCCAGACTTTTCGGCACAGAGCGGTCCACCATCAGTGAGAACAGCTCTGTTTCCTAAAGTTGGGTCACTCTGAGCCTCCACTGGATTATACTCAGTCACGGGGACAGACAGGCATAGTGGCGGGAGGCTGACAGAAGCAGCTGGACTCTGAAGAGGATCCTCCAGCAGAGGAACCAGCTGGTTTCAAGTCTCACCTGAGAGCTCTCTGGCGATGGAGCGAGGCCTCATGACGCGGGCGACGCCCACGATCTCATCGAAGGTCACACTCCCGCTGTGTTTGACTGAAAGGCGAATTAAAAAACAGTTTAAATTTAATTTTTATTTCACTTTAAAAAAGAAAAGAAAGCCCGGACGGTCACTTACTGTTCTTGACCTTCTTCCTGTCACGAGGAGGCTCCTTCAGAGCTTTGATGATCAGGGCGGACGCAGAGGGGACCACCTCGATCTGGAGGACAGAAGACAGACATCAGACCGGCCTCCACAGGGTCATGTGACCAACGAGTGTGATGTCAGCGTACTCACCGCGGCCTGTCTGTTCTGGATGGTCAGCTTCACCGTGATCCTCAGACCCTTCCAGTCCCCGGTGGCCTTGGCGATGTCGTCACCGACTTTCTTGGGAGACTGAAGAAAAAACAAGATCGAAAATTTATGAAAAACCGAAAATTCACAAACGTCTGGAGTTACAAATTCAGAAGGTTTAAGATCCACTCTGATGAAGATCTGGACTTTGTTGTCAGAGTGTTCAGAACATTTTTCTGATAAAGAAAACGAAGAACAAAGTTTCATTTCTGAGGATTTCTTCTCTCAAATCTCTGAACCTCTGACCGACTCAAACGGCAGGTTCAGACACAGCGAGATTTCCTACATCACTAATCCAAGCTCCGCCCCCGACGCCCCGCTTTGCAGACCGGACTGAGAAACAGAGGACAATCGCAGAACAAGAGTGTGCTTTACAAAACTAGTTATGACATAAACTTTCGTCTCCAAAGACGTGAAGAATAAATTAAATTATCAGAATGAGGTCATCCAGGGCCCGACAGTGTGACTGTTTCACTGCGACTAAAAATAGATAGATAGACTATAAAAATGTATTTAGGGTCACGTGCGCAATTAAAAAAAAATCAAACTTTTTTTTCCTGTAAATACGGCGGTGAAGTTAGTTTCAGGTTGGATATATTTTCCTGTAAATACGGCGGTGAAGTTAGTTTCAGGTTGGATATATTTTCCTGTAAATACGGCGGTGAAGTTAGTTTCAGGTTGGATATCTGACGGACATTCTCTGAGGATCTACCGGTGTCTTCTCACTCTCCATAACCAGGAATAACAACAGCAGCGCGGTTAAATCTACTCGACACCCTCACTGTCAACGTCGGTGTTGAATAAGGGACCGTCAATAAATTACCGGTTGATGTTCTCAGAAAAGGCTGTTTTCCTTCAATAGCTTCACTGTCATGTGACCAAAAGACCTAAAATTGATTTCTAATAATAGTACTGAGGTCGATCAATAAGACAAACATTATTTGATAAAGTCTCAGCAGTAGAGAAAAACACCAGGTTGGAACTCGAGCCTCAGAGTCTCTGTGTCCCAGGAGCTGAAGACCATCAGCGCCTCAGGGACCTGTGAGGGTCTAACATGAGGGTCAGGTTTGGTTTCGGCCTCTCCTTCGCTCTTCACCGGGTTTGTTTGTTCCAGACTTTTCGGCACAGAGCGGTCCACCATCAGTGAGAACAGCTCTGTTTCCTAAAGCCGGGTCACTCTGAGCCTCCACTGGATTATACTCAGTCACGGGGACAGACAGGCATAGTGGCGGGAGGCTGACTTTGGTTTCTATGGAGACAGACATCAACACTCACCAAACCCAGAGGTCCGATTTTGGGGGCCAGGGCGGAGGTGGCGCCCACTTCTCCTCCTGTGCACCTCATGTACACTGAGAACGAGAGACAGAGGGAGGGAGGGGAGGAGAGGAGCAAATTAATCATACATTTTATTTATAACGCGCTTTTAAAAGGAGCTCACAGATGCTTTACAAAAAAATGATTTAAAATACAGAAAATTCAGAGTAATAAGACCAACAATGTAAAAGGTTAAAAAAGACAATAAAGAGAAGAGTTCACAGGTTAGAAGTTGTTTTAAAAAGGTGTTTTTAGGAGTGATTTAAAAGTATAACGGTCTGTATAGATTGAAAACACTGACGTCATTCCCCATTAAACATTCAGATCTGATACACACACTCTCTTCACACTTCTAACTTCACCAACACCCACTGACAGCTGATCTTCAGACACAGATCTGACATCCCAAACTTCAGCGGTTCTGAATCGGGTCCTGAACGTCCATTTGACTTCATTTTAATTAAACCATTATCTGGGTCTAAACTGTTCTGCAGAACCGGACATGATCAGGGTGCTGTCCACCGTCCCTGAAAGACCCATCAAAACATAAGGATGATAAATCAATAATTATTACTGAACTTTAATGAACCCTGAACTGCTGCTGGTTTTAGAAATGTAGATCCTCTGGTCCGGGTCTGAAACTGGACCCTGATCTGGTTTCAAGTTTTGATCTTTTTAATGAAGACCTCCAGATATCCATGATTAAAATAAAGTAACCCTTTAACGCCTGAAGACGCAAATCAAGGCCAGATAATTCAATTTTTTTTAGCTTAAATGTTTATTTCATTTATTACTGAAAACCAAAACAATCGAAGTGTCCTGAAAATGTAACTAATGTGTTTCTTGATCCGGTTTGATAAATCAGATGTTTTTGGAAACTGATAAACCAAAAGGACACTTTTCCTCATTTATCGACTGTATTCAGGCGTTTTATTTAGTGATTTGTTGATCTGATTGATTCGACAAAAGTAAAACTTTATATCAGATATGATGCAAAGGCATTAAAGGGTTAACAATGATTCAGACCTGTTTCTGTAACTCAGTCATCCTTTCACACGACTCTAAGAACTAAGATTTAATTTAGACATGATCCTGTTTAAAGGGGTTTACAAAAAGACCACCTGAGACCTGAGACCGTCTGCCAAATGTAGTTGAATTAAACATGATCTGTCTGAAAGTGAACGGCTGCTCTAACAGTCAGAAACAGGCGGTACCTGAACAGAACAATCTGACCCGTTTGGGTTTTTCCAGTTATTTCTGATTAAACTGTCAACTCCTGAATTTAAGACAGAAAACAGAAAATAAAGAGCCAACAGTTCTACCCTTTAGTTTTCTGGACACATTATTGAACTTGTAACTCCCAGATAAATCATTAACGGTATTTCAGCTCCTGATATTTAGTAAGGATTTTAATTAAATGTTTAAATGACATTAACTGATGAAATCTCACTGCAGGAACGGTGCATAAAGCCTTTGCCGTTTTGTTTCTTCGGCATGTGTAATTTGAAGGAGTAAGCTCAAAGACAAACGTACAGATTTGTCACAAACTGAAGTCGATAATTTTAGTGAAATCAAATCTGATTTATGTTCTTTGACTGCAGGTTAGTTCACAGGATTGTGGACCTTCATGGAGGACTTCTGACATGTGAAGATGAAAAAAACATGTCATATTATTGTAATATAGTATTGCTGTACATTAAATTTAATACTACTGTAGTGTCAATGAAGTATTACTGTAGTTTTAATACAGAAGTTTAAAGTCTTCCTGTGGTTATATTATAGTATTACTGTAGTTTTAATATACATTACTGTAATTTAAATACAGTAGTTTTGATATAATATCACTGTAGTTTTACTGAAGTAGTAGTATAGTTTGAATACAGGATTTTTAATAAAGTATTACTGTAGTTTTATCGTATATATTCTGACTGGAAACTTTTTACTGTGAAAATATTCTGGGTGCAAATAGCAAAAACTATTTCAGGTATAAATGCTGTTATATATGTGTCTTCAGATTTAGCAGAACACAGGTCAGTAATAATATCAAATCTGAGATCATATTAATCTATAATCTTTACATATTTCTGTTAACTTAAACGGATCATTTAAAACACCACTGAAACTATACATGAACAAAGGTTTGACCTAATAAATAAATCTCAATATTTTCAGTTGAACTCCATCCTAAGACACAAATATTCTCCTTTATAAACTTTTTTAACCGGATATTTTAACATTAACCAACGTTAGCCATGTTAGCATTAGCATCGAGCTAGCCTCTTCTCCCACGTGGGATCGACCACAGACCGAGACCAGAACCAGAACCAGATCATTAAACCTTTAAACTTTGAACACAGCCCTCCTAATAAACATATTAAACATGCAGGGATCATTTTCAGACATGTTTAGAGTTTTTATCGTCGAGTTTCGTGTCCCGTCTTTACCGTGTTCCCGCCTCCATCTTAGCTTCTGCGGTTTTAAGCGCCACTTTTCAGAGAAAACGTACCAACTTTAATCTCGTTGGGGTCGAATTTAGGAGGCATGGTGCTGCTGGGGTGGAGGTTGAGCTCAGTTCAGCTTGGGTGGTGAGGGTGTCGGATGAACCCGCAGTCGGGACGACCGATTACTGTTGCACCTTCACCGCTACAGGGAGAAAGAAAGGCCGAGGACGGCGGGCCGAGGCTTTTTATACCTCTGTGAAGTATCGCGAGAGGATATGTGACCGCTCACTCACGTGATCATCTCTGTACTGTTGTTGTGGTTTAGTAAATAAAGGAGCCTGTTAACCAGCGGCCTGAGAAGAAGCTGAAATTAATGAAGTTTAAGACTCAAAACACAGAAAAACATATAGACGAGCCATTATACGGAGGCTGAGAAACGACACTGCTGCCAAAAAAAAAGAATGTAAGAAAAAAAAAGAGCTCACAATAGAGGTTACCGATGCAAAAAAAAAAGAAAGAAACTGAAGCCTGCTGCAAATAAAAAAGAAAAAAAAAACGCAATAGAAGGTCACGCCTCAAAAAAAAGTTGCAATGCAATGAAAAAAGAATGCAAAAAAAAAGCTCACAATTGAGTTACTTACTGCGAAAATAAAAGGATGCAAATAAAAACAGTCACAATGGAAGTTACTGATGCAAAAACAAAAAGTAGAAGGAAGGAAACTGAAGCCCGCTGCAAATTTAAAAATAAAAAGTGCAGATAATAAAATTTTAAAATAAAAAAATTGCAAAGGAAGTTCACGCCTCAAAAAAAAGGGGCAATGCAAAAAAGAAAAATTTCCTTACTGCAAAAATAAAAGGATGCAAATAAAAAACATTCACAATGGAAGTTACTGATGCAAAAAAAAAAAAGAATATTAAGTCCACTGCAATTAAAAAAAGAAACATACAGGTAAAAATATATATATATATGGAGGATGCCGGTGTAGTGTTAGCTTTAGTTAGCTTTTATTAGCTTGTATTTTTCGCAGAAAGTAATTTTTTTTCTTGCATCGCCACTTTTTTGCGTCGTAAACTTCTGTTATGGCTTTTTTTTTATCAGCACTGTTTCTTTCTTCACTGTTTATTTGCAGCAGGCTTCATTTTCTTTTTTTTTTTTACTTTGCATTGGTAAGTTCCATTGTAACTTCTCTTTTTTTATTTGCAGCAGTGGTGGTTCTCGGCCACCGTAGCATTCGTGGAGAAATGAGAAAACTTGGTGCCTTCAGTCAAAGTGTAAATGTAGAGGTTACTCTATTACAAGAGAAGGTTTCTGAGTTTAAACACTGGACTTAAAAAAATATATGTACCTCAGATCATCGTTTTATTTTCACATGATTGTTTTGTAGCTTCTTTTTTCTCTCTCTAACACTCATGTAGGTCACCAACAGGCTGATAAGCACCACAGTGTCAGGTGTGCCCCAACATGTAATACGCCCCACAATGAAAACTCACCGTTGAGAGAGCTTCACAACATACAAATATGAATATTTAAACAAACAGCCAACAAAAACACAGATAAAAAAACTAAATACAACAACAGAAAACTTTCTGTGCTTAACAACCAAAAACTAAGGCGCTGCTCTCACACTGAACGCTGGTTTCAGCCTCCTTCATTTTTCTTTTGTCTACATTTTGCTCTTTATTGTATTGTATCTTGGCTATTGTGTTATTTTTTATTTATTGTATTTTGATTCTTGGCTTGGAAACAGACCTGGGTACTAATTTCGTTCCACAGACTGTCAAAGGTGTGGGTTTGACAAATACAGTTCCTTGAATCCTTGAATCCTTGAATCCTCGAACCCTCGCAGTCAGAGTCTGAGGAGAGAAACTGTAAATCTCTTCCTCTCAGTTTTTACTGAAGGTCAGTTCTGTTGAAAATACCTCAGTAATTCACAGGAACAGAGTCTGAGTGAAAACAGAAGCAGCTGAAAGCTTCCTGCAGCAGAGCTCCTGTTTCTGTAAATGCAGCAGATTTTTGGTGCTTCAGCCTGTTTGATCATGTAATTCATGATCATCGCGGCTGTTTGGGGGGAGTTTCTGTTAGTTTGATGTTTGAGTTTGGAGGCTGAAGTTATTTTCTGAACGGTTCATGAACTCAGAGGAGGCCAGAGTGCTGCATGTGGGTGCTAAGTGGATGAACATCCTCCATGCAGGATAATGGGCCTGAAGCTGGCTGAGTGGCTGCTGCAGGAATATAACGGTATTATGTCAGTGTTTGTTTGGAGAGCGCTCCTGCAGGTGTTTGCACGGCCGCTGCTGTATCATCATCACCAGGCTGTTGAGTCGGTCTGAGTTCAGTGTAAAAACCGACGTTTCCTCTTTGATTCCTGCAGGACTTTTGACTCAGAGCTGCAGGACGGGAATAGAAACAGAACACAAGAGGGAGTAAGTGGGAGAGATCGGCTCTGTTCTGCTGTTTAATATGCATCATGAAAATCTGTGAGCAGAGTCACAAATTCACAGCTCATATGATCAAAAGAGAAACTTATCTGTTCTTTCAGAAAGTCCACAACAGTCTGAGGGAAAATGTCACGTCTGAATAATCTCCTGAAGGAACCTTCAGAGCTCTGAGGCTGCTCTCTGAGCTTTGGTGTTGAAGAACGATAAGAAATGTTTGATTCTCTCTCCTCTGCTGCTGAAACACTCTGTGTTTTTTCTCAGTTTTCCTCTTCCATACAACTTCAGCGACGTCACTTCAGCGACGTCACTTCAGCGTGTGTGTCTGACTGGGAGGACAGAGGAGAGGAGAAGTCTCGTTGTTTCCTTACTAACTGAAGTGTAATGAAGAAGAAAAGCTGATCATTCAGATTTCTCACAGTCTGAATTAATCACATCTCCTCCTCATGACTGTCAATTCATCTGTGAGCTCGTCTTCAGTCTTTGTTTCTGACCCGCAGGATCAGAACCGCCAACAGGAGACACCGACAGGAGACACCGAAGGGTCCAGAGAGAGGGACACCTGTGTGTGTGTGTGTGTGTGTGTGTGTGTGTGTGTGTGTGTGTGTGTGTGCCGAGAACCGCCACAGCTGCAAATAAAAAAAGAATGAAAAAAAAAAGAAGCCACAATGGAAGTTAACGACGCAAAAAGAAAATGTTACTTACTGTGAAAATAAAAGGATGCAAATAAAAAAAAAGCCTCAACAGAAGTTGAACAGAAGTTAACTCGACACCGACATCCTCCAGTTTAACTCCATATGGACTCAGGCTCTACACGGTCGAACCACAGGACAAATAAAAAGTTTACAAAGTCAAATTAATCAATAACCTTTACACCTATTTCTTTGCTCGTCTTCTCGCCGTCGTCTCCTGTGCCTAGATCATAAAACACCGGTGTAACATCATTATTGGTCCCCGACAGCTCACTTCTGTTGTGGCTTTTTTTTTTTTTTAATCTGCATGGTTTCTTTTTTTTATTTGCAGCGGGCTGCGGTTTCTGTCTTATTTTGCATCGGTAAATTCTCTTCTGGCTTCTTTTTTTCTGCAGCAGTGGCGGTTCTGGGCCACCGTAGAATGCCCCTCCCTGAGTGAAAACGAACACTGATCACACTTTTATTTGAAGAGTACTGTCAGACAATAAGACAGGAATGAGGAGCAGAAGGTCAACAAAAGCAAATGGACCAAAAATCACAAAGTTGTAATGAAATAAGTGATAAAACGTGAATTTATCAGAGGAGGAGATTTCCTATGAAGGCTTGTCTGGAGTGTTTGTGTGAAATTCGGGGCGGACTCTCTGATCTCCTCTGACAGGTTCTCCTGAAGTCTGAGCGCCATGACAGCACCTTCAGTTTGGACTTTGGAACCGCCAGCAGAGCAGGAGTGAGACGACCCCGGACAGCTGAAACTCAGTGTTTGTATTGATCTAAATTATAAAGTGATTTTTTTTTTCCAGAGTTGAAAACTTACAGAAGAAAGTTTCATACGAGCTTTCTCCGTCCTAAAGATGAAAACTTAAAAAACATCTTTAAAACATTAAAACATCTTCATATTCGACCAAATTGAAGTCATGATGAAGTCGAATCTAATCCAGTCGACACAGAGGAAGCTGCTGCAGTTGTTATGAGCAGAGATATTTATCATGGGGCTCTATGGGGACTGACTGACTTTGGGGCCTCTGGTGGACACTGAAGGTATTGCAGATTTTTTTCAAACTGCAGGTTCCTGTTGGATTAACTCTGATTTCTTTTTAGTGATTGACAGATCAAAAATGTTGCCAATCCAAAAAAACAAAAAACAAACACCTTTTCATAAAGAGTGATGGATCTTCACAGCGTGTTCACGCCCACGTTCACACGGTCCAAGAAGAAAACAAACCCTGTTACCCTGAGAGGATCCCAGAGAGACTCTCATCTGTCTCCACTAACATGCAGATGAGAAATATTTGAATCTCCTTTTCTGATCCCTCCTTTCATCTCCATCTTCACAGGAGTGCAGACTGTGTTGCTTTATCGTGTGCTAACTGAAGTGAAGATTGAAGTTTCCTCCTCGGAGCCGTCAGCGGGCGTGTTTACAGATCGACACGGTTGAAAGACAGAAATCTAAAGACAATTTCTTCCCCTCTTTTAAATTCAGTTAAAGGAGACAGGCAGCAGCGTGTTTAGTCTCCAGTCCCTCCTGAATATAACAGACTTGAGGAAAAATCAATAGAGGAAATTGTACAGCAGAGAGAGAGAGGGGCGAGAGAGAAGAGCTGCTGATTACAAAAGAGAAGGAAAAGGTCAAGAAGGACGAAGAGACGAGGAGACGAGAGAACTGCTGAAATCGAATCATTCCCCCGAGTTTAACAAATGAGCCGAGTGTGTGTGTGTGTGTGTGTGTGTGTGTGTGTGTGTGTGTGTGTGTGTGTGTGTGCGTTAACATTGGCTCTGTGCTCTTGCTCCAGGCTCTCCGTTTGTTTATGCAGAGATAACAGCTGGCTCTCACCCTTTACCCTCCGCTGAGTCTCTGTGTTTTGGTATCCTTCTGAGGACCCTCACTAACATCACGCACTAAGAAAAACCCGCATCATTGAATGTCGAACACTTTAAACAAATCAAGATTAACAAAATGGAGCAGATGCAAAAGCTGCAGTACCTTTAGTGTCCACTAGAGGTCGTGTCCTGCAGTGAGTCAGCCCCCATAGAGCTCAGTGTTAAAACTTTACAGCAGAAATAAACAGGTTTACAGTCTGGAACAGGAACAGTTCGGACCTTAGCCCCGCCTCCACTGATTCTGGATCAGCAGGACGTCAGATGTAGTCACCCCCCCCCCGACCTCCACCTTCATCCTGATCGTCTCCTAAAAGGTCGTATCCTCCGATCGTAGCTGATCGTAACCATTCTAGTTAACGTGTCAATTTACACCGACTTCTTTCCGTTCCTCTGTGGATCGCCGGACTCCTCAGCTGATCACAAGAGTTCTATTTTTTCTGGACGCCGGAGCATGGCGGATAAATTCAGCACAGATTAACCCGTGCTGGAAAGGAAGTCGGGCACAGACACAAAATAAAACATCCGGCTTCTTTTCAAAATAAAACACTCCGTGTTTCAGGAGGATCGTATTTCACACCATGCAAACGGGCGGAGACGAACAAGTGAAAGGTTTTTAGACGTCATTTCACCCCGATGACACCATGGATGAGGAGATGCTGATTCTAGAAGTCTAGAAGTAGATTTCCTCCTCTGGAAGGACACAATCTACTGCTTATATGTCTATGTGTCTGTCTTTATAGAGACAACTCGTTATCGTGCGTTTGAACGTGAATCTGCAGGTTCTTGTGAGTTCTCGAGATTACCGCTGTCCTTAATCTGCCATGATTTTCACCTCACAAACGGATCCAGTAGAAATTGGTGGACAGTGAAAACTGGGAGTATTTCTGATTGTGGCGATGGAAGGCGGCTCGTTCCTCAGAAGTTCAGATGAAAGTTTAAATCTGAAGGTTGGACAAACTCAGAGTTAGTCAGGGTTTAGTGGTTCCAGGCGGTGAGTCTGAACGATGACGATCTGCCCACAGGTGACTGACAGGACGGTTAAAGTAAAAACTTTTGTTTGAAAGCGTCTGTGACTGCAGAGACAGAAGACGGGACACCTCCACCAGAACTGGACGACACATCTGAGACAGCAGACCGTGTGTCTGAACCGTGGACCCGGTCCAACAGCAGACCGTGTGTCTTTGTTTACAGCAGGACGCTCTCTCTTTAACACTCTGTCCTTCCAGGATCTGTCAGCGTGTAAACCGAGTCAGGCTGATCATCAGTAACTGTAAGGAGACACCTGGCCCACGTAATCCGATTCCTCACCCAGGGTCTCCTCCTCCTCCTCCTCCTCCTCCTCGTGTGGACTTCCTCTCTTTCTTCATCCCATTATGAGAAACAGGAGACGGACAGGAGCGGCACCAACAGACAGGAGCTCGCATGTTAAATGAAGCTCACGTCAACATGTCGCCTTAATGAGAAACAGCGAGTCGGCTCCTGGAGACCGGAGGAGGACGGGGTGGAGGGGAGGAGGACGGGAGGAGGGGAGGAGGGGAGGAGGGGAGGAGGGGAGGAGGTTAATGAAGGAGTGTTTGTGTGGAATCAGGACAGAGTTATCAGGAAACACGTCCTCATGAGACTTAGGACAAAATGAGACAGAGCCGAGGGGTGTCCTCAGGAGAGCAGGAGACTCCACTGAACCGTGGTAACCTCATAACCAGGAGACAGAGGAGACAGAGAGGGCTGAGAGACAAGAGACAGAAGAGACAGAGGAGACAGAGAGACAAGAGACAGAAGAGACAGAGGAGACAGAGAGGGCTGAGAGACAAGAGACAGAGAGGGCTGAGAGACAAGAGACAGAGGAGGCTGAGAGACAAGAGACAGATGAGACAGAGGAGGCTGAGAGACAAGAGACAAGAGACAGAGGAGGCTGAGAGACAAGAGATAGAGAGGGCTGAGAGACAAGAGACAGAGGAGACAGAGGAGGCTGAGAGACAAGAGACAAGAGACAGAGAGGGCTGAGAGACATGAGACAGAGGAGACAGAGAGGGCTGAGAGACAAGAGACAGAGGAGGCTGAGAGACAAGAGACAAGAGACAGAGAGGGCTGAGAGACAAGAGACAAGAGACAGAGGAGGCTGAGAGACAAGAGACAGAGAGGGCTGAGAGACAAGAGACAGAGGAGACAGAGGAGGCTGAGAGACAAGAGACAAGAGACAGAGAGGGCTGAGAGACAAGAGACAGAGGAGACAGAGAGGGCTGAGAGACAAGAGACAGAGAGGGCTGAGAGACAAGAGACAGAGGAGGCTGAGAGACATGAGACAGAGAGGGCTGAGAGACATGAGACAGAGGAGGCTGAGAGGGCTGAGAGACAAGAGA
Source organism: Xyrichtys novacula (assembly GCA_962446985.1). Taxonomy (NCBI): domain Eukaryota; kingdom Metazoa; phylum Chordata; class Actinopteri; order Labriformes; family Labridae; genus Xyrichtys; species Xyrichtys novacula. Next base: position 39,977,781 of record OY660864.1, on the reverse strand, counting down.
CAGAGGAGGCTGAGAGACAAGAGACAGAGGAGGCTGAGAGACATGAGACAGAGGAGGCTGAGAGGGCTGAGAGACAAGAGACAGAGAGGGCTGAGAGACATGAGACAGAGGAGGCTGAGAGACATGAGACAGAGGAGACAGAGAGACATGAGACAGAGGAGGCTGAGAGACAAGAGACAGAGGAGGCTGAGAGACAAGAGACAATGAAAGGCTGCGAGCCTCTGAGAGACCTGAAGGTGGGGGTCCTGTGGTCTGCCCTCAGACCTGCCCGCTGAGGTCTTGGACTCTCATGGTCTCTGTTTTTGTCTCTGTTTTGAAAACCGCAGACTGCTCCTTTAATTCTCTCATTAACTGTCATAGTGTCGTCTAGTTCACTTGTCTGTCAGAGTGTGGGAATCTACAGCTCTGATCCACTCAGCGAGGACGCTCACGGTCCTCAGGTCGTATCCCAGCATGCTCTCTGGTTTCTCCGGATTACCGTCTAATCCCTGATATTCATCAGCCATGGGGTCAAAGGTCATTTTATTACTAATGCGGTGTGATCTGGATGGCGCTGCTCTGAGCTCAGACTTAAATCAACACCAGCATGATGACTGTGATCATTTCCTCCTCTAATCCCTGACCTTTGACCTCAGGATGTCATTTTCACACCTGACTGTGAGCTGACAGGTGTGTGCGGGGCGTAAAACACCGATAAATGGGTGTTTTCAGTGAACGCATCACAGACTGACTTTAAACAGCGTCACATCAGTCAGTGAACGCACCACCGTTAAAACCCGTCTCTGGGCTGCAGGGGGATTGTGCTCGGCTCTGTCCAGGGTTCGAGTCCCTCTGCTGCATGTTCCTCCTGACACGCTGCACCATGTGGGTCAGTGAGTGAATGCAGCAGTGTTCACCAGTAGGGGAGAGCGGGGTAAGATGATCCATGTTTCCGGGTCAGTCCATCCTAGTTCTGTCTCTAACTCGAGTCTCTGCAGATATTTCAGGAAGTTCTTCATCAGAATGAGAGTAAACAGAACTGTCATCTTCAGAGGAGAGCAGGACAACAACAGGGTCTCCTGTGGTCAACTTACCCCGGGTATGGGGGGGGGGTAAGTTGAAAGATTCAGTATTTTTTTATCAGGACTGATCTTGATGAAGAGATCAGAGAAAAAAAAGTAAAAAAATATCCTTGTGATTTTTTTTACAGCAGCTAAAGTTAGAGGACAAAAACAGCCGGAAGAGAAGTGACTGAGAACATCCACAGATCTGTATTCATGAAACAGTTTCAACAGTCTGAAGGTAAACTCTGATCCTCTCCTCAGACTCCTTTACTGTCTCTGTTCTCATAGATGGAGCTCATAGAGACCACAATAGATGAATAAACAGATTTAAAATGATCTTTACTTCTAATCAAACTGATGACTAAAGACTAAACTCACTTTACAGACTGAAGAAAAATGTTTTTTATTAAATAAATGTCTAACCTCTTCTTCACCCATGAGCTTCTAACCTTCACAGACTCCATGAATTGATGACCATCTCCTAAATATTTGGTCACATGATCAATTTCTTTAACCATTTACAAGAAACAGAGGTTGGCTCAACCGACCCCAGTCTCCCCTACCCCAGTGTGTGTACGTCAGTGTGTAGACATGTCTCTGATCAAATGACTGAGGAGCTCCATGTAGGAAAATGAGTGTGAACTGATCTCTGTGGAAGAGGACGTCCTGATCTACATCTGTGTGATAAAGAAGGTCCGAGCAGGTGGTGGTCATGTGATCATGAAATCATCAACATTTGAGAAGCAAAGACTTCATGCAAAATACTGACAGGCTGACCCTAAACACTATTAGTCAAATCACACACACACACACACACACACACACACACACCTGCATCTGTTCAGCACAGACGCAAATCAGTGATGACATAATGCTGTGTGTGTGTGTGTGTGTGTGTGTGTGTGTATGTGTGTGTGTTTTAATAATCCTCTCTATATTTGGACAAACTCCGTCGATCATGTTTTCATTCCTTTTAGTACAGCAGCTCCATCTACACTGTAAAAAACACACTTTTCAGTCACTGAACTTTATTTAAAGGGATATTCTGTCTTAAAACTAATTTAGGGTCAAACCCACCATAACACCGAGTTAGACCCCCCCTCCAGAGATGAATGTTGTCGACCGCTTCCTTCTCTAGTTATACCAACTTTAGTAACGACCGCAGGATAGTAATACAGGGAGCCACGCCCTCAACCAAAACGCCACTCTATAGCCACAAATAATGCTCAGAACAGCACCTAACTTCATCAACAGGACATATAGGGTCACAGACATAGTACTAGACACCAAACATCTTTTTAACTTTGACTCATTTCTTTAACAAAGAGACTAAACACAACTCACCTACTCTCTTCCAGTCCATTACAGACTACAGCGGGGTGCCGCAGCTCAAGGAAGAACATTTATGATCATTTTCAATAATCATAAATGTTCTTCCTTGAGCTGTGTCACCCCGCTGTAGTCTGTAATGGACTGGCCTGAGTTCTCCCTACAAACAAGTGTCTGCTGGCAGAGAGTAGGTGAGTTGGGTCTAACTTGGTGTTACGTGTGTTTGACCCTAACTTAATTTTACTCTGGAATATCCCTTTAATATCAGCTCTCAGATTTTATTCTCGTTAACGTTTCTCTCTCTCTGTGTTTTAATCTTGGAGGATTTCTGTTTCGCTGCTTCGATGTGATTTTTTACAGTGTAGAAAAGTGAAGAGCTGTAAATGGGAGGGAGGAGGGTGTAAAGAGGAGGAGGAGGAGGAGGAGGGTCCTGCTGTCAGACACAGAGGAGGAGACAGCGGCGGAGCTCCTCCGTTCAGTCCTCATCTTCTCTCCTCTTCGGTCCGTCGAGCTGAAACCTCCAACATCTCCTCAAAGTCCGGAGCTTCTCCCCGGGATGCTGCAAACTTCAGAGCGGATCTGTGAGCTGTAAAACCCGCTGTCTGTGCGCGCGGGGCTGGTCAGTGAGAGCCAATGAGATCAATTAACACTGATGAGGATCGATGAATGAGGAAGAGCAACAGATGAGAAGAAGACGAGAGAGCTGACGGAGCTGAGGCAGTCCGCATGCGCCCTCTGAGGTCAGTGTTGGAGCCAACTGTCCCTGAAAAACCAGAACCTGAACATTTAAGAAGAACCGGGTTTATTTAGGGTCTGTTTCTGTCAGTTAGAGAGTCTGAGTTTGGACCTCCTGCTCTACAGAACCACCTCTGTTTCCGGTGTCAGGAGAACTTCTCAGTCTCATCTCATAGTTTGACTCTCTGTCAGGATCAGACCTTCAGGTTCAGGATCAGACCTTCAGGTTCAGGTTCTTCACAGACCGACCACCATCCGGAGGTTTCTCATGTGTTCAACTCGTTTTACGAACAACATCAAAAATATTCATGTGAGAGAAAAACGATTTTAGTAAAACAAGAAGAAAGAGTTAAAACCGGAATTTAGGCTGTGAGATATTTTAACAGGGGAAGTGATGGAGGGAATATTTGATAATAATAAAATAATAATCATAATAACAACAATAATAATAATTATTATTATTTCTATTAGTTTTCTTATTTTATTACGATTATTGTTGATTTTATTATTATTATTAGTATTATTAGAATTATTTCTACTAGTTTATTATTATTATTGTTGTTGTTGTTTTTATTATTACTATTATTTCTACTATTATAATTATTTATTTATTTTATTATTATTATTTCTACTAGTATTATTATTATTATTATTATTATTATAAGTGGTAGTATCAGCATTAATATTGTTATGAATATTATTATTATCATTATTATCATTTATTGTCAATATTATCATTGATTATCATTATTATTTATATCTATACATATTACCGTGATCCAGTGCCCTTTTAAACAGAGCTGACCGTGTCTACTGTTTCCATTAAAACTTCTTTTTAAAAATTTATTTATTATTATTTTTATATAAAAGCACCATCAGCTGATCAATAATAACTGTGTCAGAGTAAGATCAGAGTTATTGATCCCCCAGAGATGCTCATCAGGAAATATCATCATTACAATCATGAAGCTTCACTCCACTTCATTAATGTCAAACTTCTGTTAAATGAATTATCAAATATAATTATTCTTTGATCCCAGGGGAGAACTGTGCGTGCCACCACTCAGAGAAGGAAATCATGATCTCTATATTTACATAATCCAGATTAAAGTTCACGATAACTGAATAGAACTACATTCATATATATGAGCTCATTAAAAAGACTCTGTGTGAGTTTTCTGAGAGGGGAACCAACCGGCCCAGCACCTCATTAAATGATTAAATTAAATGTTAATTAAAGGATCTTTATCAGTTAAAACACTGGAACTAAAACCCACCTCACATGAGGAACAGAGCTGAGTTTACCGCCCACATCGGCTTTATTTACTCTGTGTTTGTTAGCATGTCGGGTCAGAATCAAATACTGCAGAGGTCCGAGTTCGTCCCGGGGTCAGTTTAACGAGAAGAAAGCGAAGAGCAGGATGAAAACAGCGTTCGATGATTCCTCTTGTTTTTGGGTCAGTGGATCAAAAGCTGCTCTGTCGGCTGGTTTTCCACCCCTGAGAGCTCGGTGTAAATTTAACACCCTAACACCAACACTGGGTCAGAGCGTCCCACTGATACCAGAGAAACCTGACCCAGAAGAACATCGGCGCTGTTTGTGAGTCTCAGATAAACACGAGGAGCGGAGGAACCGAGAACAGGAAACACTCAAGATCTCAGAGTCGGTCACTCAGTATTCAACATTTCAGTACAAGATAATGAACAAGTGAAACTACAGCCTGATATAAAACAACATTATATAATACTTTACTGAATAATAATATACAGAATAATAAGAACAAATAAAACTAAAATATAATATAAAATAACATTATATAATACTTTACTGAATAATAATAAACAGAATAATAAGAACAAATAAAACTAAAATATAATATAAAACAACATTATATAATACTTTACTAAATAATAATATACAGTATAATAATACTTTACCAGATCGTAATCGTAAGCCCATGTGAAGCGGTTCAGGTCTTATTTTGACCTGTAGTCCTTTGAAATAAGGAGCTTCTGTTCAGAACAATAATCTTTATTTTTAATAGAAAAAGTCAGAATTATTCAGTGTTGTGTTTTTTTTTCTTAATCCAGATTATATAATCTGTATTTCTGACTTCATCTTTCATCGTCAGTAGAAACTGCAGATTCGTTTGAATTATTTCCTTTTTTTAGAGGATTGTTCTTCGGTAGTTTGCAGGTACATGGTGTTGTTGTTGTTGTTGTTGTTGGTACTTAAAGCATTGAAACTTACATAATGTCTGATCTTTAATCCTCGGCCTCCAGACTGAAGCGCACACACTGATTTCATGGTCAGAAATCTGCTGAGATGACATTTTAAACCCGCGTTAGAGAGTCCAAAACCAGGTCCAGGAGGACTCTGAGGTCACGGGTTTCAAGGTCAGAGACACGGCTGCTGAAAGTGTAAAATCTGAGACAGGGGTTCGATGATGATGATGATGATGGTGATGATGATGATGATCAGTCCTCCAAACTCAGATCTCCTCAAACCGAACTCCTGTCTGATATCTTGCGTTTGGAGGAGTCGTCCTCAGGAGTCATTAGCAGTCAGAGCAGCTCCTCCGAGTCGTCTGACATTTTAACTTCTCTGCGGCTCACAGCGTGAAGGTTTTTAAGGTCACCCTGTGTTTCCACTGACACATGAATCCAGGCGTGAATTGGTGTGAAGCCACTTCAGGAAGGTGTGGGCTCTAAAAGCAGAGGCGCCAACGTTCGCTCCTCCTCCTGTGAATCCACCGTTTTGATTGATTAGTCAACAATTAAGCAGCTGATTGGATCAAGTGTGGTTTTATCAATCAGACAATTATCAAGAAAGAAACTGAGCGCTTCTTTTCCACACTGTGGCTCCGCCTCAGCTCCTCTTTAGCAGGACGTCTGGATGAACCGGGGTCTCATGGATCTGTCCCTGGAGCTGGTCTGGTCTGTAGTCCAGAAGGTCTTGATGCCCCTGAGGTCGAGGATTCCTGTTTCTTTTTACTGTCACTCTGAAATGTAATAAAAGATTAAACGGCTAAAGAAGGACAGTGTGCTCTCTTTGACACAGATAAGGGAGGATGCTGACGTAGTGAAGCTAACCCGGGATTTCCACCGCATCCTGAACGGCTCCGATCCTTAACGGCAGCGATTTTCGCTGTACGCCAATTCCTACTGGATCTGTTTCTGAGCCAAATTTCCTTTCCAGCACGGGTTAATCTGAGCTGAATTTATCCGCCAAATAGAACTCTTGAGATCAGCTGAGGAGTCCGGCGATCCGCAGAGGAACGGAAAGAAGTCGGTGTAAATCGACACGTTAACTTGAATGGTTACGATCAGCTACGATCGGAGGATACGACCTTTTAGGAGACGATCAGGATGAAGGTGGAGGTTGTTGGTTAGTATTTCTGATTGTGGCGATCGACGGCGGCTCATTCCTCAGGAGTTTGGATGAAAGTTAAAATTTTCAACAGATGTGAAGGTTAGACAAACTCGGAGGTAGTCATGGTTACGTGGTTGGCCTTTTTTGTAGCCGTTCAGGATGTGGTGGAAATCGGGGGTAACTGTTCCTCTTCTGCATCATAAACTTCTGAATGTTCCTCGAACTTCAGCTGATGAACAGTCAGGCTCGTTAAGTCACTCGTTAGAGTTAAATCCAGGATTCTCACAGGTCAAAACGGCGTGGATCTCCTCGCTTCATTTGATTCTGTTTACATGAGGAGAGACTTTGAGATCTTTAAATGTTGGTCTTCAGATCACTGATGTGTCTCTTTGTTTCCAGAGCTTCTCGGTGGACTCTCCTCCTGACACAGCTGGACATTCAGAGACCTCTTTGGTCTCGTCACACGTCCTGCAGCCAGCATGCCGATCATCAGCAACGCCAACCACGACTTCAGCGCCTACTCCATCAGCAGCGATGACAGCAGCCTCGATCGCTTCTTCACAGAGATCCCAGAGACCGAGACCATCAAGGGCGTTTACTTCAAACGCGCTCAGCTGCTTCGGGACCCCAAGGCTTCATACGTGGTCGACCACACCCTGCAGGTTCTCATCAATGTTGGAGGAAACCGCTACACCTTTCCATGGAGCACCTTGGAGCAGTTTCCCCAGAGTCGTCTGGGGCGTCTGCGGTTCTGCTCCACCCCTGAGGAGATCGCACGGCTCTGCGACGACTACGATGAGACTCGCCAGGAATACTTCTTTGACCGAAACCCGACAGCTTTCAGGGTCATCCTCAACTTCCTGGCGGCAGGGAAGCTCCGCCTGCTGCGGGAACTGTGCGCCGTGTCCCTGCACGATGAGCTGGATTACTGGGGGGTGGACCCCGGACATATGGAGCGCTGCTGCCGTCGCCGAATGATCACCAGGGTGGAAGAGGTGACCGACCGAGAGCGCAAAGAGGAGGAGTGGAGGCAGAAGAGGATGACGCTGAAGAAAAACACCCGTCCCAATGAAAAAGGGTACCGCCGACTGACCGGGGCGCTGAGGGAGGTGGTGGAAAACCCTCAGTCCGGGTTGGCGGGAAAGACGTTTGCCTGTCTGTCTGTGGTCATGGTGCTGGTTACCGTCATCAGTCTCTGCATCAGCACCATGCCAGACCTCCGAGATGAAGAGAACAAGGTGAGTACGAGACGGACAGACACATGCTGACCAAACAGGTTCATTACAGAAGGTTTCCAAGACCCGACAGACCAGAGTCATCAAACCAGAGTCACCCCCGACCTCCACCTTCATCCTGATCGTCTCCTAAAAGGTCGTATCCTCCGATCGTAGCTGATCGTAACCATTCAAGTTAACGTGTCGATTTACACCGACTTCTTTCCGTTCCTCTGCGGATCGCCGGACTCCTCAGCTGATCACAAGAGTTCTATTTTTTCTGGACGCCGGAGCATGGCGGATAAATTCAGCACAGATTAACCCGTGCTGGAAAGGAAGTCGGGCACAGACACAAAATAAAACATCCGGCTTCTTTTCAAAATAAAACACTCCGTGTTTCAGGAGGATCGTATTTCACACCATGCAAACGGGCGGAGACGAACAAGTGAAAGGTTTTTAGACGTCATTTCACCCCGATGACACCATGGATGAGGAGATGCTGATTCTAGAAGTCTAGAAGTAGATTTCCTCCTCTGGAAGGACACAATCTACTGCTTATATGTCTATGTGTCTGTCTTTAGAGAGACGACTCGTTATCGAGCGATTGAACGTGAATCCGCGGGTTCTTGTGAGTTCTCAGATTACAGCTGTCCGTAATCCACCATGAAATTCGGCTCATGGAACGAAATGGTGGATGGCGAAAACCTCCACCGTTGCGGATCAGAGCGGTTCTGGATTTGGTGAAAATTGGGGGTTAGGTCTAGGCGCTGGTTGTCTACTCAGTAGCTCAGGAGGTAGAGCGGTCGTCCAATAACCAGCAGGTTGGCGGTTCAATTCCCCCCTATCCTGAGTCTGTCCGTCGTGTCCTTGGGCGAGACACTTAACCCACCGTACTCCCAGTGTGTGTCCTCCACTGGTGTGTGATTGTGAGTGTTGTGTGGTGGTGGTCAGAGAGACCGTAGACGTAAACTGGCAGCCATGTTTCTGTCAGTCTGCCCCAGGTCAGCTGTGACTACTAAGGTAGTTTACCACCGCCAAGGTGTGACTGTGTGAGCGAATGAATGATGGATCCAATGTAAAGCACTTTGAGGGTCTCTGATAAAGCGCTATATGAAATCTGATGCGTTATTATTATTATTATTATAAAGGTAGAACAGAAAAACGTCAGCGCTCGTTCAGAGAACAAACCGTTTCTCTTCGGTCAGAATCAGGATGTAATTTTAGACTTTTCCTGAAACAAAGCAGGACGACAAATGAAGCTCAGATAGGAAATCTATGTGAACATCTAGACTCCTGCGTTGAACTCGGCTCTCTGTGACGAGGTTCTTCATGGTCAGCGGAGATGAAACGAATAAAAACAAGTTGAGTTTAGTGACGCTTGTCGAGGGTCAGCCCGGTTTAAATCATGATCTCTGAAGAGGTTACTGAAGGTCAGGTCTGTGTGTGTGTGTGTGTGTGTGTGTGTGTGTGTGTGTGTGTGTGTGTGTGTGTGTGGTCTCCCTGACTCTAAAACAGGTTGAGATCTTAAAGGCGTCCAGCCGCCTGCCTGAGGCGTCTGCAGGATTGATTGTATAATAGTGATCAGTGTGAACAGGCTGAACGCTGTGAGACTGCTGTGGGATTGTGGGATTGTGTTTTGGAAGCCTGAATAATCAGTGGATTGATTTCTCCCTGATGTACCTGCGGTCAATCACACTCATCAGGACGCCAAGAAAATGAGGCATCGATGTTCTCAGAGGCTGAAACACAAAGTCGTGTGTCTGATGGTTCGAAATTCCTCTGAACAAACGCTCAGAGCTGCCAAACCTCCTGTCATTATTCTTCTGTTTTACTACAGAAACTTGTTCCTGAAACTGTTTTTGTTTACAGCTCTGCAAACAGAGAAATCAGTTTGAGCGGCTGAGGAAGCATCAACAACGAGACCGAAACAGACGTCCAACATGACCACGTCTGTTTCTGACAGATTATACAGAATAATTATAAAGACCTGCTGTAGATTCAGTTTTTTCTGCATTTGTGGTCTGAACATTAAAGATCAGGACTCAGCAGGATTTGGTGTCTGCAGACCGATGACCAGGAAACCAGAGAGACTATTTACAGAGAAACTGAGACCTCCTGTGATGCCTCTGTGTAACTTCACAATGAAGCAAACCGCCGACCTCCACCTTCATCCTGATGGTCTCCTAAAAGGTCGTATCCTCGGATCGTAGCTGATCGTAACCATTCAAGTTAACGTGTCAATTTACACCGACTTCTTTCCGTTCCTCTGCGGATCGCCGGACTCCTCAGCTGATCACAAGAGTTCGACATTACACATTTCAACTGTGGTCAGAATCTGGTTTTGGATCATCTGAAGAATCATCTGAAGGTCTTCCCTGAAAATTCTTTGTCTGGATGGACGCAGATGTTGCTCTTAAACCTGGAGATCTTGTTTAAAACTGAGGATGCAGCATCTATGATTTCCAGTTCTTTGTTGAAAGGACAGTTGGACCTACTTGGGACGTCCCAGGTAGGTCCAACTGTCCTTTCCAAAAGAGTGTTACCCCCAATCTCCACCTTCATCCTGAACGTCCACCATGCAAACGGGCGGAGACGAACAAGTGAAAGGTTTTTAGACGTCATTTCACCCCGATGACACCATGGATGAGGAGATGCTGATTCTAGAAGTCTAGAAGTAGATTTCCTCCTCTGGAAGGACACAATCTACTGCTTATATGTCTATGCCACAAAATTCACCTCCCAAACGGATCCGGTAGGAATTGGCAGATGGCGAACGTCACTGTCGTTCCGGATCAGAGCGGTTCCGGATGTGGTGAGCAGGTTCATGTCTCTAAATAAAACCTTTTAACAGTCAAACTGAGACTCACCTGATCCCCGACAGCGGTGCGGTGCGGTGCGGTGCGGCTCACGTCGATGATGCTGAAGGATCAGAATTGAATCTAAAACTGTGATTATTAAATGTCAAACAAATTCATGACAGGTTCCCTCTCTGCTCCTGGAGAAACGGACTTCAAATGTTCAGTTTGGGGTTTATTTGTGCCGTTCAAACCAAAGTATTGACCTGTAGCTCTGAATGAAAGCGGCGCTCTGTCAGTAAACACGAGCTGCTCGTTAAAAAGCCTGCGCCTCCATCCCAAGGTTGTAATTTAAGCTTTTTATGTAGTCGCTCGGTGTCGGTGAAAAGCATTCCTCCTCTTCTTTCATTCAGGCGGCTTTTAAAGACTCTGAAATGGAAATGGATTTTTTTTCCTGAGAACCCAAAGAAAGAGAGTTCAGACGGAGAGCTGTGCAAACATGCATCACTGAAAAGATGTTGTGAAAATCAGTGACAGCAAACCCAACATTTCTCCATATTTGGCAGAAGGTCTTTTGTCAGAGACTGGAGGGTTTGAGTTTATTTGAACTGTTGGACAAAAATACTGTGGAAGATAAAACATGAGCCTAAAAAGCCTTAAATGGACCTGAAGGACAATCTGTACCGAGAAATCAACAATCTGAGCGAGAGAGAGCAGCAGGACCACCGGAGGAACCACGAGAGGAAGAGGAAGACAGCCCTCAGTTCAGGTCAGGAGGTCGTCCTGAAGGGACCAGGGCGGGAGCAGCAGGTGACGAGCTGTTCTGATTGGATATTACTCCCCGTCTATTCAGTGGTGGGTCAGAGGACCCAGGGTTCACGGGCCCCTCCTCGGCTCGGGTCGTGGAAGCAGCTTGAGTGGATCTGACCCCAGTTTTCACCGCAGCTCCGATCCGGAACAGCGGCGATTTTCGCCGTCCGCCAATTCCTACTGGATCCGTTTGTGAGGCGGATTTAATGTTGGATCACAGAGAGCAGGAATCATGAGAACTCCAGAGTCGTCTCTCTAAAGACAGACACATAGACATATAAGCAGTAGATTGTGTCCTTCCAGAGGAGGAAATCTACTTCTAGACTTCTAGAATCAGCATCTCCTCATCCATGGTGTCATCGGGGTGAAATGACGTCTAAAAACCTTTCACTTGTTCGTCTCCGCCCGTTTGCATGGTGTGAAATACGATCCTCCTGAAACACAGAGTGTTTTATTTTGAAAAGAAGCCGGATGTTTTATTTTGTGTCTGTGCCCGACTTCCTTTCCAGCACGGGTTAATCTGTGCTGAATTTATCCGCCATGCTCCGGCGTCCAGAAAAAATAGAACTCTTGTGATCAGCTGAGGAGTCCGGCGATCCGCAGAGGAACGGAAAGAAGTCGGTGTAAATTGACACGTTAACTTGAATGGTTACGATCAGCTACGATCGGAGGATACGACCTTTTAGGAGACGATCAGGATGAAGGTGGAGGTCGGCGGTGAGAGTTTCTCTGATCCGCAGACGTGGACCTGTGTGAGGATCAGTCCTGGTTTAAAAACTTCACTAAACTGAGATACTGAAGAGTGAACTGATTGATTGATTGATTGATTGATTGATTGATTGATTGATTGATGATTGATACCTCTAACCTGACCTGACTGTAGAACAGCGGACTGTCCCTTTAAAGCGGCGGCTCTGTGTGTCTCGGCAGGGCGAGTGCTCTCAGAAGTGTCGCAGCATGTTCGTGGTGGAGTCGATCTGCGTCGCCTGGTTCACCCTGGAGTTCGTGCTCAGATTCGTCAACGCTCAAAGCAAACTGGCGTTCGCCCGCGGCCCCCTCAACATCATTGACGCCATTGCCATCCTGCCGTACTACGTGTCCCTGGTATTTGACATCAGGGAGGAGTCTGAGGAGGACGTCATCATGGGGGCCGGGAGAGGATACCTGGACAAGCTGAGTCTGATCCTGCGTCTGCTGCGGGCGCTGAGGATCCTGTACGTCATGCGTCTGGCTCGCCACTCTCTGGGCCTGCAGACGCTCGGACTCACCATGCAGCGGAGCATCCGCGAGTTCGGCCTGCTGCTGCTCTTCGTCTGCGTCGCCGTCACCCTCTTCTCGCCACTTGTGCACCTCGCCGAGAGTGAGCTGGCGCCGTTCGCAGCCACACACCCCCAACACAGCTTCAGCAGCATTCCCGCCTCCTATTGGTGGGCCATCATCTCCATGACGACAGTTGGATATGGCGACATGGTGCCGTGGAGCATCCCTGGACAGATCGTCGCCCTCACCAGCATTCTGAGCGGCATCCTCATCATGGCGTTTCCCGCCACCTCCATCTTCCACACCTTCTCCCGCTCGTACCAGGAGCTGAAGCAGGAGTACGAGCGTCTGTGGAAGGAGGAGCGAGGGGAGGAGATCGCCGCCGAGTCCGAGGGGAGCTGGTCAAAGGCAGATCTGTCGCCCGATGAGCTCATGTCCATGGAAAATGACGTTCTGATGTCAGACAGGGGTCACCAGTCGACTCTCCCGTCTACGGCGTTCTGAGCGAGCGTCAGCCTCTCAGGCGGTAATTACAGGATAAATGTGGAGACTGCACTGAGCGCGCTCAGACAGTGAAGGACCGTGACTGAGAGGATCATGATCTACGTCAGAAGACTCCAAACTCATCAGGTGACTAAAGATCTGCTCCTCCTGCAGCGCCCCCCACAGGACATTTCTGTCAATCATGGAAACATGTCTGACCTTTAAAGGATGACCTCATATATAAAACACACCTGAACACACACCTGGACACACACCTGGACACACACCTGGACACACACCTGGATACACACCTGAACACACACCTGAACACACACCTGAACACACACCTGGATACACACCTGAACACACCTCAACACACCTGAACACACCTGGACACACCTGAACACACACCTGAACACACACCTGAACACACACCTGAACACACCTGAACACGCCTGGACACACCTGAACACACCTGGACACACCTGAACACACCTGAACACGCCTGGACACACCTGAACACACACCTGGACACACACCTGGATACACACCTGAACACACACCTGGATACACACCTGAACACACACCTGGACACACACCTGAACACACCTGAACACACCTGGACACACACCTGAACACACACCTGAACACACCTGAACACACACCTGGATACACCTGAACACACACCTGGACACACACCTGGATACACCTGAACACACACCTGGACACACACCTGAACACACCTGAACACACACCTGAACACACCTGAACACACCTGGACACACCTGAACACACACCTGGACACACACCTGGACACACCTGAACACACCTGGACACACACCTGAACACACCTGGACACACACCTGGACACACCTGAACACACACCTGGACACACCTGAACACACACCTGAACACACCACACACCTGGACACACACCTGAACACACACCTGGACACACACCTGAACACACCTGGACACACCTGGACACACACCTTAACACACCTGTGTTTACCTTCACTGTTAACGCTGTTCAGTCTCCACGAGCTTCACTTAGCATTAGCATTTAGCAGACGACTGTAACACACCGCTATCCCAGTCCGGTTTTTGGTCTCCATGAAATAGAAGATTGTGAACCGTATGCACCGACATTAATGCACCAACTTTAACACACCAACATTAACACACCAACATTAACGCACCGACATTAATGCACCAACATTAACACACTTACATAAAGGCACATAAATGTACCCACATACATTAACATGTCAACATTAATGCTCCAACATTAATGCACTTACATTAACGCACTAACTTTAGGTACCAATGTCAGCAGGCTAAGATGAATATTAATCCCCAACATTCACAGACATGTTAGCTAGCTGGCTCTAGCGCCCGCGTTCATGAGTTGTGCTGCAGTGACGAAAAACTAACGTTATCGTAAAATATAACCTCGGCACTGAGTTAGTGATTTCAGATCACATGGTAACAGATTTAAAGGGGTATCATGTTTTTTCAGACTCTATAGTTCCTCTCTGATTCCTCTTTAACATCTTTACATGATTTTAAACTGACACTGACATTAACGCACCAACATTATTGCACCAACATTAACACACCAACATTAACACACCAACATTAACGCACCAACATTAACACACCAACATTGACACACTAACATTTATGCACCAATATTAACGCACCAACATTTATGCACCAACATTAACGCACCAACATTTACGCACCAACATTAACGCACCAACATTAACGCACCAACATTAACACACTAACATTAACACACCAACATTAACACAGCAACATTAACGCACCAACATTAACATACCAACATTAACGCACCAACATTTACGCTCCAACATTAACACACCAACATTAACGCACCAACATTAACGCACCAACATTAACACACTAACATTGACACACTAACATTTATGCACCAACATTAATGCACCAACATTAACGCACCAACATTAACACACTAACATTGACACACTAACATTTATGCACCAACATTA
Organism: Xyrichtys novacula; assembly: GCA_962446985.1. Lineage (NCBI taxonomy): Eukaryota > Metazoa > Chordata > Actinopteri > Labriformes > Labridae > Xyrichtys > Xyrichtys novacula. Next base: position 39,962,706 of record OY660864.1, on the reverse strand, counting down.
ATGCACCAACATTAACGCACCAACATTAACACACCAACATTAACACACCAACATTAATGCACCAACATTAACACACCAACATTATTGCACCAACATTAACGCACCAACATTAATGCACCAACATTAACGCACCAACATTAACACACCAACATTAACACACCAACATTAACGCACCAACATTAATGCACCAACATTAACGCACCATTATTAACACACCAACATTAACGCACCAACATTAATGCACCAACATTAACGCACCAACATTAACACACCAACATTAACGCACCAACATTAACGCACCAACATTAATGCACCAACATTAACGCACCAACATTAACACACCAACATTAACGCACCAACATTAACGCACCAACATTTATGCACCAACATTAATGCACCAACATTAACGCACCAACATTAACACACCAACATTAACACACCAACATTAACGCACCAACATTAATGCACCAACATTAACGCACCATTATTAACACACCAACATTAATGCACCAACATTAATGCACCAACATTAACGCACCAACATTAACGCACCAACATTAACGCACCAACATTAACACACCAACATTAATGCACCAACATTTACGCACCAACATTAACGCACCAACATTAACACACCAACATTAACGCACCAACATTAACACACCAACATTAACGCACCAACATTAACGCACCAACATTAACGCACCAACATTAACACAGCAACATTAACGCACCAACATTAATGCACCAACATTAACACAGCAACATTAACGCACCAACATTAACGCACCAACATTAATGCACCAACATTAACGCACCAACATTAACACACTAACATTGACATACTAACATTTATGCACCAACATTAATGCACCAACATTAACGCACCAACATTAACACACCAACATTAACACACCAACATTAATGCACCAACATTAACACACCAACATTATTGCACCAACATTAACGCACCAACATTAATGCACCAACATTAACGCACCAACATTAACACACCAACATTAACACACCAACATATACGCAACAACATTAATGCACCAACATTAACGCACCAACATTAACACACCAACATTAACACACCAACATTAACGCACCAACATTAATGCACCAACATTAACGCACCAACATTAACACACCAACATTAACGCACCAACATTAACGCACCAACATTAATGCACCAACATTAACGCACCAACATTAACGCACCAACATTAACACACCAACATTAACGCACCAACATTAACGCACCAACATTAACGCACCAACATTAACGCACCAACATTATTGCACCAACATTAATGCACCAACATTTACGCACCAACATTAATGCACCAACAATAAAACACCAACATTAACGCACCAACATTAACACACCAACATTAATGCACCAACATTAAAGCACCAACATTAACGCACCAACATTAACGCACCAACATTAATGCACCAACATTAATGCACCAACAATAAAACACCAACATTAACGCACCAACATTAACACACCAACATTAATGCACCAACATTAAAGCACCAACATTAATGCACCAACATTTACGCACCAACATTAATGCACCAACAATAAAACACCAACATTAACGCACCAACATTAACACACCAACATTAATGCACCAACATTAACGCACCAACATTAACACACCAACATTAACGCACCAACATTAACGCACCAACATTAATGCACCAACATTAACGCACCAACATTAACGCACCAACATTAACACACCAACATTAACGCACCAACATTAACGCACCAACATTAACGCACCAACATTAACGCACCAACATTATTGCACCAACATTAATGCACCAACATTTACGCACCAACATTAATGCACCAACAATAAAACACCAACATTAACGCACCAACATTAACACACTAACATTGACACACTAACATTTATGCACCAACATTAATGCACCAACATTAACGCACCAACATTAACACACCAACATTAACACACCAACATTAATGCACCAACATTAACGCACCAACATTATTGCACCAACATTAACGCACCAACATTAATGCACCAACATTAACGCACCAACATTAACACACCAACATTAACACACCAACATTAACGCACCAACATTAATGCACCAACATTAACGCACCAACATTAACACACCAACATTAACACACCAACATTAACGCACCAACATTAATGCACCAACATTAACGCACCAACATTAACACACCAACATTAACGCACCAACATTAACGCACCAACATTAATGCACCAACATTGACGCACCAACATTAACGCACCAACATTAACACACCAACATTAACGCACCAACATTAACGCACCAACATTAACGCACCAACATTAACGCACCAATATTATTGCACCAACATTAATGCACCAACATTTACGCACCAACATTAATGCACCAACAATAAAACACCAACATTAACGCACCAACATTAACACACCAACATTAATGCACCAACATTAAAGCACCAACATTAACGCACCAACATTAACGCACCAACATTAACGCACCAACATTAACACACCAACATTTCCTCTTGAACATCTTTACATGATGATTAAATCAAAAACAGACTCCTGTTTCTGGCGTTTTAATAATCAGAATTTCAGCCGTCGTCTAAAAGGAGGAGCTTTGTGGAGAGTTTTCCACGAGTCGACCGAGGGCGGAGCTTGATGTCTGTGCTGAAGCTCAGATGACTGAAACACCGACACAGGAAGTTAGTGAGGGTGGAGTTTTCACACAGGATCCTGTTTTGATCAGTTTACATCTATTCTGCAGGATTATGATGACGTACAGTTGACATTTATGTCATGATTGAAAACCTTTCAGACATGTAGTACAGACACCAAACTTTGTAGATTTGTAGTTTTTTTTTTTATGAATGTAGAAAAGCAGCAAACCTCCCCTTTAAAACATGCAGCTAAAGCTGAATGAGAAATGTTTTATTCTTGAAAACTAAAAACTCTGGATGTATCTGGATGAATCTGACATGTTTGAGAATAAAACATGAAGAAATGTGAATGTCGTTTTTCAGAAAAAGAGTGAACTTCTCCTTTTTTCTGTCTGTTACTCCGTCTTTCTCTCACTGTGTGTTTTTGCTTTTCTAGTGTCTTAAACGGTTCGATTGTTGGAGTGTTTTTACCTGAAACACAGACAGCAGCAGCAGAGAGAGAGAGAGAGAGAGAGAGAGAGAGAGAGAGAGAGAGAGAGAGAGAGAGAGAGAGAGAGAGAGAGAGAGAGAGAGAGAGAGAGGGAGAGGGAGAGAGAGAGAGAGAGGGAGAGAGAGAGAGAGACAGACAGAGAGAGAGAGAGACAGAGAGAGAGAGAGAGAGAGAGAGAGAGAGAGTGTTTTTATGGTTTTGACATTTTAAAGGGGATCTGTTCTCACAGTTAAACTAAGAAAAGGACAAAAAACTGAGATTCAAAATGATCTTTTAAAAAGAACTAAATACAGACGGAGCAGGACAGACGACGAACCAACAAAGAAACAGGAGGAGACGGGGACCATGAATGAGGGAGGGATCAACTCCTACAAAATAAAACAGCAAATAAACAAGGAATCAACTATTTCAAATTAAAACAGGAAACACATGGAATAAACTCCTACAAATTAAAAGAGGAAACACTGATCTGAAGAATCAAATACAGAGAAGAGGAGGGAAACTCACAGGACTGGACTACAGGGACAAAAGGGGAAATAAAACCAGGAGAAAACTGAACTTCTAGAACATTTCCTGACGTTTGTTTGACTCATTTCGACTTTTGATTCAGTCTGAGAAACTTCAACAGCAGCTTTGAAGGATTTCAGCTCTAAAAGTTTCTTCTTTCTCTCATCCTGGCGTCTGTTTGGACCCTCGTTTCGGCTCTTTTCACTCTTGACTGTTCGGCTTCGTTTTCGCTGCTTTCGTACTGAACTGAGGCGTGGTGTTGGTGGTGTTGTTCTTACACAGACAGGAAGTCAGGCACAGTGTGTGGACGTTCACAGGAACACACCTGAGGTTAGCTGTTAGCGTCCAGCTAACGACAGGGCGTCGCTTCAGGCTCAGACCAGTTTGGGTCTCCATGAAAGCTCTGCATGTCTGGTTGATGACTTACTTAGACTTAGTTCCTATTGGACCGTTGGGCGACGAGTCCCCTCCATTTGCTCCGGTCCCTAGCGACCCTTCTTGCTCCACGCCAGCTGACTCCCGTCTCGCCCAGGTCTTCCTCGGCTGTTTGTCTCCTGTCTCCTTGGCCTCCCTCTGTTGCCACACTCGCCCGTCTCTCTCTTGATGTGGTCTCTCCATGAGATCTTCAGGATGGATCTGAGGCACCATCGATGGAGGACATCCAACTTGTAGGTGATGCTGGCTGTCTTCGTCCACGTCTCACAGGCGTAGGTCGCTGTGGGGATGTCCACTGACATATAGAGTCGTAGCTTTGTTGCCGTGGTGATGGATTTCGACGACCAGATGTTCCAGAGTCATTGGAGGACCCCTGCAGCTTTGCCAGTTCTGGTCTGTGAGTCTTTCTCCAGTATTTGAGATGTTGTTTCTGAGGTCAGTGAAGTTCTCCACGTTCTCCATGTCCTGTTCGTCTGTGGTGAGCGGTGGAAGGTGTTGATGTTGTACGGCGGTCATGGCCCTGGTCTTTTCTCGGCTTATTCGTAGACCGACTTTTGCTCATGCAGGTTGTTTGTCAATTCTTGGAGTGTGACGTGGGCGTGGCTAATGAGCGCCAAATCATCTGCAAAGTCTAGATGGTCCAGTCCGCCCCCTCCCCTCTTGATGCCGTGGTTTGCCCCGATGACAAAGTTAATGACGGTAATAAAGAGTAAGGGTGACAGGATGCGACCCGGTCTTACCCCGGTCACCGTGTCAGAGTCATCGGTTGTGCCGTTGGTGGTTTTTACTCGGCGAGTGGAGACGTGATATCAGGCCCTGAAGACTTGGACACACTTGGCTGGTTGATGACAGGATGAGGAGTGAGGAGGAGACAGATGGACAGGACGGAGAGTCTCCAAACTCTGCTGCTGGCACCGATCCTCCACTCCGAGGGGAACAATGGAGACATTCAGAAGTCCAACACCTCCTCATTTCCTCCAACCTTCACCTCCTGCTATCCTCACACACACCGTCGTTGTTCTCCTCCTATCAGGACAGACCTGCAGAGGAGTTCCTCATCAGAAGTAAAATTAGAACAATAATAATAAGATTTATTAACAATCCTAGTTTCCTTTTTTTACTCTGATCACAAAATAAAACAGAGCAAACGTTTGTGTTCTTAGTCTGAAGTTCATGTTAATGTAAAGAGTAAATGAAGGTGGTTAATGTGTTTTTTAAATGTCTCCTCTTAATTATGTCCGCTAATGACCTTCAAAATAAAGCTCAGACGACAGTGAATAGAAAAATAATGCTTTTATTTTGAAAGGTGAGTCAAACGTTTTCCTGAGATCACAGCTGAATAGAAACAGAGCTGCATACATTAAAGTTTAATTATAATATTAATGATTTATTATTATTCAGACCGTCCCTCTGCTCTTCACTGATGTCTTTAAAGGACATTTTCTTCTTTATTTCACAGTTTCACATGATCGAAATACTTTTCTGCTGAATGATCGATAAATAAAGAACTAATCAAAGATAATTTCAGGGTCGAGCAGTCGTCTGGTTCCTGCTGACGCCCCCTTGTGGGAGTTCGGTGGTGTGACAGGCAGATTTGGGCTTCTGGCTGTGAGTTGGCCACAGTTTTTCCAGCCTCTTGGCGTAATCGCTCCTCGGATCGATGCAGATCTGTCTGTCACAGACGGTGGTGACTCTGTGGAGAAAAGGGTCAAAGATGAGTGACAGACACTGACGTGAGAACAGAAGAAAAAGATCCGAACAGAGACCGAGTTCATGTCAGAGGAGTTTATCAAAGTTCATTTAAAACTGCAGCAAAGAGGACATGAAGAGGGAAACAACCGGAACATTCAAAACTCAGTCAGACCTGCAGGTCTATGAGGAAAACCAGTGAACGGCTCCCCCTAGTGGAGTGTTTTCAAACTGTCTCAGATTCAGACAGTGTAACAGGACTGTCTGCAGAGACGCTTTCAGAGTTTGAAGAAGATTTAAAGATCGTTTGACCCTCCAGACACTGAAATATCCGCTTTGACTGCGGGCTGAAGTTCACGTCCATAAAGAAGATCCAACATCTCTCATGTCCTCGTGGGTTAAAGTTCTCACATGTGATTCTTTTAAAATCAGTTATTTGGCAGGAAAGTCAGAAACGATGGAACCAAAGTCTGTCGGTTTACGATTTTAAGAATCTAAAGTTTTAGTAAAAATACTTTAACGAGAGTAAAAACCAACAAGATCTGAGCGGAGAGAGTTTATGAAAAACCACAGAAGTGAAGAGAAGAGAAGACAAGATCTCAGCAGCAGCTGCTCAGGATCCCTGCAGATGAAGGTCCTGTGGAGGACTTACATGATGGCGTGGAGGCTGCAGTCTTTGGGGGTCTCCTCCACCGTCTTCAGCAGTTTGACAGGAACCTTCACGTCCTTCAAGTGTCCGCAGCAGGACTTCTCATTGGTCAGTTTAACTCCAGTCGGGACTGAAAACACACAAACACATGAACACATGAACACATGAAACACACAAACACATGAACACACAAACACATGAACACATGAACACATGAAACACATGAACACATGAACACATGAACACATGAACACAAACACATGAAACACATGAACACATGAACACACAAACACACAAACACATGAACACACAAACATATGAACACATGAACACATGAACACACAAACACACAAACACACAAACACATGAAACACATGAACACATGAACACATGAACACACGAAACACACAAACACATGAACACATGAACACACAAACACACAAACACACAAACACATGAACACATGAACACATGAAACACATGAACACATGAACACACAAACACATGAACACACAAACACACGAACACATGAAACACATGAAACACACAAACACACAAACATATGAAACACACAAACACACAAACACATGAACACATGAAACACACAAACACACAAACACATGAACACATGAACACATGAAACACAAACACATGAAACACACAAACACATGAACACATGAACACATGAACACATGAAACACACAAACACATGAACACATGAAACACACAAACACATGAACACATGAACACATGAACACATGAACACAAAAACACATGGAACACATGAACACACAAACATATGAACACATGAAACACACAAACACATGAACACATGAACACATGAGACACACAAACACAGATGACTCTCAGGTGAACCTCAGGTGAGACGCTGACCTGCTGCGCTGTGATGCTGGATGCAGATGAGAGTGAGGATCAGGAGAGCCAGCAGAGTCCTCATGTTTCCTGGAGACGGATGATCTGATTCTGTTTGAGAGCCTTTAATCTTCTTCAGGACCAGGTCTGGGTCTGGGTCTGGGTCTGGGTGTGACGGCTGCTCTCTCCTCCTTTTATACAGACAGCAGATCCTTTTTCATGTTCTGAGAAAAACCGCTCCAGCTGCTTCCTCCTCTCCTTCCTCTGCAGTCTGACATCAGAGGAAACATGAAGAGCTCTTCTGGAAACTCTCGTACAGAGAAACCGTCTGGAGGACCTCCATCCCCTCTGCTCTGTGGGCCGTTAGAGAACACACGAACAGGTCTAAAGTCTGTCTGTGCACTGACACGGACAGACAAAGAGCAGACAGGAGTTCACCTCTGAGTGGATTTTTTTCTCCTCCTCACACTGAAGAAAAAAGGTTTCATGAAACTGAAGAAGAGACGATATGATGTGGTCACACGGTCAAACGGCGAGGAAACGACCCGTACAAACCTCATATTCATTACAGTAGTAAACGATAAAGATTACAGTTTAAAACCGTTAACTTCAGACTTCAGGGGTCAGAGCGATGTGAGATCATGTGACAGAACGACTCGTCCTGATACTACGACTCTACGACTCCACCTCCTCATTTAAAGGTTCATTAAAGATGTTCGTTAAATCTGACTGTCCTTCTGTTTGAGGGACTTTAACTGGAACTAAATGCTAAATGACTGTCTGTGGAGGCCAGCAGATATAGTTTTATTTTAATATAGTATATGTTTGTTGTGTTTTGTTTATGTTGTTGCTCTTTTTAAATTCTATTTTATTTTATTTTATGATTTTAAGTTTGTTCTTTGTAAAGTGATTTCCGGGATAAAGGGGCAGATAAAATCAGATTCTTCTCTTTTCTGCTCCCTTTCACTCTTGATAGGAGAACGTTTGTATTTAAATTAAACTGTTTCTTTTTATTTTTAAATGAATAAAATAAATCATAAATAATAATAATAACAATATCGCACTTTTCATACACGACCATGGAGCACAAAGTGTTTTACTCAGAAAAAGGAATAAAAGAAACAAAGAAAAACCAAATCTACCCCAAACACAACCCCTCGATCCCACCCAACCATCTGAACGCAGCAGAAACAGGATTAAATGAATTTAAAAAGAGCTTTAATGTGAACGTCTGAGGA